>JAOANR010000002.1:3480376-3771681 GCA_030278955.1 Hygrophila difformis
CTTTCAAGAGGGGTTTTCTAGGGACGTCCAAGGTCGGCCTTGGTGAGTCTTGAGCCGAAAGGTGTTCAACCAAAGTCGGAAAATCTGGATTCGGGCGAGTGAATCTCGCAACCGGCGAATCTGCACGCTGGCGCGGCCGTGGCGCGCCGTTTGCCCAATAACCGCGCGGCCCACGCCTGGACTTCAGTCCGGGCGGGTCGTGCGATCCGTCGTGTCTTTCCTCCTCTCTTTCGGACTTCTATCCCTCTATGCTCCCGGAATCTGATTTCCGGGCCATCTTCGGGTTCCTATTCCGTATCGTCATTTCCCTCGGATCTAAATTTATGTTTGGACTCGATTTTTTGAGTCCATTGGTGTCGGGTACACGTGTAACAATTTATTTACCTTTATTTAATTCTTTTTATTTAATTAAATTCTTTTAATTCCTTTTTAAGTTAAATTTCATTTCTCATTTCCTTACCTTTATTTATTTATTTGCTGTATTTATTTATTTATTTTATTTATTGAATTTATTTTATGTTGGAAAATTCTCGGGTATTACACTGAGAGCCACATCGATTGAAAATGGAACGGCCTAGGAGAAGAGATGTTGGAGCTGCATTTCAAGAAATTAGGTGTGTGATCCGAATTATGCCTGGCAAGAGAAAAAAGGGAAACATTGTCCCAAAGCTCCATAAACCCGTCAGAGACAATAGCCCGATCAATCCTAGAGGCCTGGATGTTGCGAGAGCAAGATCTTTTATACCAGGTAAACTTGTGACCCTGAAGATTGATGTCATTGAGACTAGTAGTATTCAGGAATTCCAGAAAGTCGGCGAAGCTTCGAGTATCAGTACTCAAGTGATTCAACCGCTCATGCGCCCCCAAAGTAGTATTAAAATCCCCCATAACCATCATGTTGTCATGAATGTGAGATGCAATATCCAACCAAAGAGCAGAGCGGAGAGATTGATCATTATGAGCATGAACAAATCCAAATCTGTATTTGGTGTTGTTGAATTCAAAATCAAAAATAATTATTTGATCTGAGAAGAATACCTTTCTGACCTTGGAGATGAAGGACGCATTGTAGAAAACCCAAATGTTCGGGCGCTTATTGACACGAGAATTAACTCCAGCAAGTTGTAAAGAGATGTTCTTCCAGAAGAAATCATTGATATTCGAAAGGAGAATTTTTGGCTCCGCAAGGGCAACCCAATACGGTTGGTGCTTGTAACACAACTCTTTAAGCGCAATCTGGGATGGCTGATTTCCAATCCCACGGATATTCCAGAACAGGACTCTCATTTTTACGCCGGCCCTTGCCATGCTTAGGCGGCAGATCATCCCACTGCTTGGCCGCAGCAAGATGCATCATTTTACTAGCTGCGCTAGTGGGGTTAATAATATTGAATTGCTGACCTCGAGATCTAGTAACCGGTCCCTCAAGACGAGAGGGGTGGTGAGCAATATCAGCTTCCTTGTCGCCTTGATCACTGTGAAAAGGTATGATTTGATTGGAATGAGGGATATCACAATGAGGTTGCACAGCGCTATCAATATCTGGATTCTCCATGAGGGGGAAGTCCAAGCTAGATATATCATTGTAAAGAGCCAGTTGCAATTTTGCTTCCGCCATGTTTGAGTCACTATTACCATCATGAGCTTGGTCCCTGCCGGGATGGGCAGTCGTTGGGGGCCTACTATCATCAGAAGAAGCGCCAACCTCATTTTCCTGAAGAACCTCAAAGTGATTTGAGGTAGACTTATCTTGAGCTGCATGAATGTGCTGCACGGTGCTCTGATGTAATACCCGGGATTTTTATCGGCGTCCAAAGGAATAAAATTTATTTCTTAATCAAATCAAGGTTGAGATATCTCCGGGAAGAAGAAAATAATTTATCACAATAAATTATTGCTCGGAAATGAAACGCCGATAGATTCAAAAATTCAAAATGGAATAAAGGAGGGAAAGGAAGCCCGAAGACATTCCATGAAATCGAGTCAAAAGAATTGGAATTAAATTCAAGAAAGAAAAGAATTTTAATTCCAGGAAACCGTGGAGTCGGAAATAATTTAATTAGATAAATTGTTGCATGGGAGTCAAAGGACGACGAATTAGAAGCCGACGAATCCAAACGCGACGAACTCCAGATTTCGAATACGGGATTAATTCGAGACGAGATAAATTTAAGATAAGAATTTGTAATCCGAGAATGACCCGAAAAATCGAGCCCGAAAACGTAAGAGCACAGAAGTCCGAAAGAGAGGAGAAAAGGCCCGACGGGATCGCACGGCCCAGTCCGAACGCACGGCCCAGACCAGGCCGCGCGCCCGCCGCGCGCCCTTTGGCCTAACACCGCGCCACCACCGCGCCAGTGCAGCAGCAGCTGCCAACTTGCCCGATTTCGGCGATTTCTTGCCAAAATTTACGACCCCGACTTTGGAAACTTGATTCCAGCCGAGGGAAAGGCAATAAGGCCGAGAATTGGCTGCTCCCTATCCAACTTTTCAGTCTCCAAACCCTTTTCTTCATCTTAAACTCTCCCAAAACCGAAAACACAAGTTCTTCACTTTCCGACGACCTTCCGACGACTTTCCGGCGACCGAATCCGACCGAGAAAGTGTTTAGATCAAGGACTTCAGGCTTTAGATTATTGGTAAGATGTAAATCAGGTCTTATATTCGTTTTAATACCATAGCCATCGTTCTAACTTACGGATTTTCATATGCAAACACAAATCGGAGCCAAAGGAAGAAGAAACCGACTTGAGGAGGTTCATTCGTGACATCCCGTGGATTCCGGACGACCCCGTGACCTCCTAGACATCATCCCCACTGTAAGTTAATGCTTACTTGGTTTTGGGTGACTTAAAATGCAACCAAACATAGAGCTTTAGAAACTCAAAAATCTGTCAACGCGAAAAACCCCCGGCGCAGCGTATTGGCGCGAATTTTTTTCGAACACTTAAAACTGCTCAAACGGAAAAACTCAAAACATGAAAAATGTTCCTAAGACATAGATCTAGTTCGTGTAAAATTTTCATAATTTTTCGTTGTGTTTTGATCCCAAAAATGGCCTCCAACAAACCTGCCCTAAAAGTCGAACACGAAACTGTAACAGATTTGAAATCGGGCCAAAACCCCTACTTCAAGAGTTCAAACCGAAAAACTCAAACTAGACCTTTGATCCTAACACATTAAACTATGTTGTGTAAAAATTTCATCGATTTTCATCAACGTTTGCTACCCCAAATCGATCCGAACATAAACTGTGATTTAAAACCCTTTTTGAAATCTGACAGTGCAATGGTCCGAACTTGATGAGCATGGTTCTATATTTTCTAGTCCGATTTGATCTTCACAATCTAAAGAAAAGTTGTAGGAAATCATGTCTAATATGTGCATATAAAATTTCAGAATTTTTGGAGTCCATTTGATATATTAAAAAGTCGAATCTTTGAATGGTGTCGAATCTGAAAACCTGACAGCACACTACTTATGTGAAAGACTTGATTTTTGACTCGTTTCCTTAACCCGGATCGAGAAACTTAAAACACGAAACTTGTTCGTCTCTGTGTTTTTGATTTACTGGTGAAGTTTTAGAATTTTCGGATTAAAATGAATTTTTAAATAATTATGGAGTAAGACAGCGACTTGTGTAAGTTATATTTGAGAATTTTGTGAAACTAGCGAAATGCGTTCTTACCTTGCGGGTTCGATTCCCCAAGGGCGATCGTTTGTTTTCCTGCGGGTTCGATTCCCCAGGATATGTGTTGATTCCTACGGGTTCGATTCCCTAGGATGTATTTGAGTTCTTGCGGGTTCGATTCCCCAAGGGCAATTGGTTGTTTTCCTGCGGGTTCGATTCCCCAGGATATGTGTTGATTCCTACAGGTTCGATTCCCTAGGATGTATTTGAGTTCTTGCGGGTTCGATTCCCCAAGGGCGATTGGTTGTTTTCCTGCGGGTTCGATTCCCCAGGATATGTGTTGATTCCTACGGGTTCGATTCCCTAGGATGTATTTGAGTTCTTGCGGGTTCGATTCCCCAAGGGCGATTGGTTGTTTTCCTGCGGGTTCGATTCCCCAGGATGTGTGTTGATTCCTATGGGTTCAATTCCCTAGGATGTATTTGAGTTCTTGCGGGTTCGATTCCCCAAGGGCGATCGGTTGTTTTCCTGCGGGTTCGATTCCCCAGGACGTGTGTTGATCATACGGGTTTGATTCCCTAGGATGCGTTTAAGTTATTGCGGGTCCATTTTCCCGAGAACATATTATACTAGATCATATCGAACAAAAGTGAAAGAGTGAAATCCTTGAAATACCAAATCCTGAAATCATGAGGGAATTAAGAGAATTGAATATTTTCTTTGTTTTAAATTATGCCATTTAATTATTAGTGGATGATTAACTTAAATCGTGTATTACCTACAAGCATGTTTTTATTAAATTTAATTAAAGGCTTTGAAACCCCTAAGTCATGCTAGGTGTTAACTTACTCAGCACGTTTTGCTGACCCAAACCATTTCCTTCTTTTTCCTACAGAGCATATGGATTATACTGAGCACGTACATGCATGGGAATTTTTGGGAATACTTTATTTTAAATTTGCATTAGACTATCGTATGAACGGGCCTGTTTAACCCGTGTTTTGGCCATGTCGGCCCTTATATTTAAATTTCCGCTGCAACTTATTATTTTAATCATGTATGGATGATATTACATTATTATTTTTAAGTAATTCCGGACTTGCTTTTAAAACTTTTTCCAACACTTATAGCCTTGCATCTCTTTAGCAAGCTCGGAGAAACCGTGTCTTGCTAGGGAGGTGCGGCGGTGACACCTCGGCCTGGGTTATCAAATCCGGGGTGTTACAAAGTGGTATCAGAGCCCGGAATATTTTTAAACTATTATTTTTAAGTATTATTATTTTTAAAATTTATTATTTCTAAACTAGTAATATATTTTAAAGAGCCCAATCATTATTTTGAAGTCAAGGCCCAAATTTTTAACCCAAGAATTTTTTTTTTAGAAGCCCAAATGTTTTCTTTAAGAAGCCCAAGAAATTATTTTTAGCCCAATACTTTATATACTTACTATTGTGGGCTCAATTTTCTTTAAGCCCAATTATTTTGGCCCAATACCCTTGTTTTTACTCAAGCCCAAATAATTTATTTTGGCCCAACATAGTGGCCCAAACGTTTTACCCTGATTCTTTTAAAATCTATCCATGGAGTAAATTTATTTTTAAACCCCATGGGTAGAAAAATGCATGCATAAATTAAATTTTATTGGGGGGATTGCATATGCATACACACATAATTGCACTAACTCTTCTTTATGTGAATCATCTACTCTAAGAAGACACTCTTAAATTAATATTCGACATGACCTTGACTTAGGAGCGCTTGCTAAAGACTAATTTTGCCTTACTCCTAGATCTTGATCACTTAGAAACTCATCTTCGCGTGCTTTTATAACAGAAAATGGCACCTAGAAGAAAACTGAGGAAGGTAAGCCCAAACGGCACTGACACTGACCTCCCAAACGCACCTAACAACAATAAGATTCCTCCGAACGTAGGAGATCGAGCGCCTCCTATTCCCAAAACATGGATGAACGTTTAAGGACGGTAGAAGAAGTACTCGTAGCATTAGGCAATGCCGAGGTGCATAGGGCACAAGCGGCAATACCTCCGCCAGTAGCCCGAGTCAACTACTTGGCATTGGTAAACCCCTACAACCCACCCCATTATGACGGGCAAGAGGATCCGGCCAAGTTGGAGGGTTGGATCCGTACCTTTGACAAACTCTTGGACGCAATCAAATGCCCCGACAAGGAGAAGATATGTGTAGCGACCTACTACTTAGGAGGCGAAGCCGATGAGCGGTGGCAAAACCTTCAAACGGATTCAGAGGAAGATGAAGAATCCTACACCTGGGAAGGACTTAAGGAAGCCTTGAGAGAAAGATTCTACCCACTGAGCACCAAGACCGCAAAGTACGAGGAATTCATCAACCTCAGACAAGGAGCGCAAACAGTACAAGAGTACTACACCAAATTCAAGGAATTGGTGCGATTTGCTACAAGGATAGTACCAACTGACTCTGACAAGGCTCAGAAATTCGAGATGGGTCTGAACCTTAGTATCCGGGAGATACTTGCAGTAGGACAATTCACAAACCTGCAGACGGTTTACGATCGAGCTGTAGCAATTGATCGAGTTCAGCAACTGAAGCGTAAAGAAACCGGTGAGTCGAGCAAGGACTCGCAAGAGTTTGAGAAAAAGAATCGAAACATTAGCACTGGCAATTTTAAGGAGAATAAGAATAAAGGTTTCAATTATGGGAGAAACGGCATACGTCATACAGTCATACCACGTTGCCCGCAGTGCCACCAAGCCCATCTGGTGCGCGAATGCCCAAGGCGCGGGACTTGTTATAGATGTGGTGGGGAAGACCACATGATTAGAGAATGCAATGTTCGTGAGGAGAGGATTGAGAAGAGGCTAGATTTGGTAAACCCCCAACCAGAAGAGCCATGGGACGATTGAACGACATCGATCAAGCTGACCTGCCAGCTCAATGAGGAAGGATCATGGGCAACGATACCCGAACCTGTTTGCGAATACTACATAGGCAGTTATGGGGACATAACTGTAATCTTAAGGGGGGAGGATGTAACGACCCGAATATTCTATTCCGAATATTTTGTATTTCGAATAAGCAAATTCAAATTGTTTTGAACTACGTCATGACTTGATCCCTTCACCGGGTACGTAGGCAACTTGGAAATTTCAATTCTGGGTTCAGTCAAATGATATAATAAAATAATACAAACAACATCAAGAACAACAACACATAATGATACAATCACGCAATCAAACAATAGCACAAAGTAGAAAGGACCTTAGTTCCAAACTCGCGAGAAGCTAACGCGCAACTTCGGGGACGAAGTTGATCCTTAAGGGGGGTAGACTGTAATACCCGGGATTTTTATCGGCGTCCAAAGGAATAAAATTTATTTCTTAATCAAATCAAGGTTGAAATATCTCCGGGAAGAAGAAAATAATTTATCACAATAAATTATTGCTCGGAAATGAAACGCCGATAGATTCAAAAATTCAAAATGGAATAAAGGAGGGAAAGGAAGCCCGAAGACATTCCATGAAATCGAGTCAAAAGAATTGGAATTAAATTCAAGAAAGAAAAGAATTTTAATTCCAGGAAACCGTGGAGTCGGAAATAATTTAATTAGATAAATTGTTGCATGGGAGTCAAAGGACGACGAATTAGAAGCCGACGAATCCAAACGCGACGAACTCCAGATTTCGAATACGAGATTAATTCGAGACGAGATAAATTTAAGATAAGAATTTGTAATCCGAGAATGACCCGAAAAATCGAGCCCGAAAACGTAAGAGCACAGAAGTCCGAAAGAGAGGAGAAAAGGCCCGACGGGATCGCACGGCCCAGACCAGGCCGCGCGCCCGCCGCGCGCCCTTTGGCCTAACACCGCGCCACCACCGCGCCAGTGCAGCAGCAGCTGCCAACTTGCCCGATTTCGGCGATTTCTTGCCAAAATTTACGACCCCGACTTTGGAAACTTGATTCCAGCCGAGGGAAAGGCAATAAGGCCGAGAATTGGCTGCTCCCTATCCAACTTTTCAGTCTCCAAACCCTTTTCTTCATCTTAAACTCTCCCAAAACCGAAAACACAAGTTCTTCACTTTCCGACGACCTTCCGACGACTTTCCGGCGACCGAATCCGACCGAGAAAGTGTTTAGATCAAGGACTTCAGGCTTTAGATTATTGGTAAGATGTAAATCAGGTCTTATATTCGTTTTAATACCATAGCCATCGTTCTAACTTACGGATTTTCATATGCAAACACAAATCGGAGCCAAAGGAAGAAGAAACAGACTTGAGGAGGTTCATTCGTGACATCCCGTGGATTCCGGACGACCCCGTGACCTCCTAGACATCATCCCCACTGTAAGTTAATGCTTACTTGGTTTTGGGTGACTTAAAATGCAACCAAACATAGAGCTTTAGAAACTCAAAAATCTGTCAACGCGAAAAACCCCCGGCGCAGCGTATTGGCGTGAATTTTTTTCGAACACTTAAAACTGCTCAAACGGAAAAACTCAAAACATGAAAAATGTTCCTAAGACATAGATCTAGTTCGTGTAAAATTTTCATAATTTTTCGTTGTGTTTTGATACCCAAAAATGGCCTCCAACAAACCTGCCCTAAAAGTCGAACACGAAACTGTAACAGATTTGAAATCGGGCCAAAACCCCTACTTCAAGAGTTCAAACCGAAAAACTCAAACTAGACCTTTGATCCTAACACATTAAACTATGTTGTGTAAAAATTTCATCGATTTTCATCAACGTTTGCTACCCCAAATCGATCCGAACATAAACTGTGATTTAAAACCCTTTTTGAAATCTGACAGTGCAATGGTCCGAACTTGATGAGCATGGTTCTATATTTTCTAGTCCGATTTGATCTTCACAATCTAAAGAAAAGTTGTAGGAAATCATGTCTAATATGTGCATATAAAATTTCAGAATTTTTGGAGTCCATTTGATATATTAAAAAGTCGAATCTTTGAATGGTGTTGAATCTGAAAACCTGACAGCACACTACTTATGTGAAAGACTTGATTTTTGACTCATTTCCTTAACCCGGATCGAGAAACTTAAAACACGAAACTTGTTCGTCTCTGTGTTTTTGATTTACTGGTGAAGTTTTAGAATTTTCGGACTTAAAATGAATTTTTAAATAATTATGGAGTAAGACAGCGACTTGTGTAAGTTATATTTGAGAATTTTGTGAAACTTGCGAAATGCGTTCTTACCTTGCGGGTTCGATTCCCCAAGGGCGATCGTTTGTTTTCCTGCGGGTTCGATTCCCCAGGATATGTGTTGATTCCTACGGGTTCGATTCCCTAGGATGTATTTGAGTTCTTGCGGGTTCGATTCCCCAAGGGCGATTGGTTGTTTTCCTGCGGGTTCGATTCCCCAGGATATGTGTTGATTCCTACGGGTTCGATTCTCTAGGATGTATTTGAGTTCTTGCGGGTTCGATTCCCCAAGGGCGATTGGTTGTTTTCCTGCGGGTTCGATTCCCCAGGATATGTGTTGATTCCTACTTGTTCGATTCCCTACGATGTATTTGAGTTCTTGCGGGTTCGATTCCCCAAGGGCGATTGGTTGTTTTCCTGCGGGTTCGATTCCCCAGGATGTGTGTTGATTCCTATGGGTTCAATTCCCTAGGATGTATTTGAGTTCTTGCGGGTTCGATTCCCCAAGGGCGATCGGTTGTTTTCCTGCGGGTTCGATTCCCCAGGACGTGTGTTGATCCTACGGGTTTGATTCCCTAGGATGCGTTTAAGTTATTGCGGGTCCATTTTCCCGAGAACATATTATACTAGATCATATCGAACAAAAGTGAAAGAGTGAAATCCTTGAAATACCAAATCCTGAAATCATGTGGGAATTAAGAGAATTGAATATTTTCTTTGTTTTAAATTATGCCATTTAATTATTAGTGGATGATTAACTTAAATCGTGTATTACCTACAAGCATGTTTTTATTAAATTTAATTAAAGGCTTTGAAACCCCTAAGTCATGCTAGGTGTTAACTTACTCAGCACGTTTTGCTGACCCAAACCATTTCCTTCTTTTTCCTACAGAGCATATGGATTATACTGAACACGTACATGCATGGGAATTTTTGGGAATACTTTATTTTAAATTTGCATTAGACTATCGTATGAACGGGCCTGTTTAACCCGTGTTTTGGCCATGTCGGCCCTTATATTTAAATTTCCGCTGCAACTTATTATTTTAATCATGTATGGATGATATTACATTATTATTTTTAAGTAATTCCGGACTTGCTTTTAAAACTTTTTCCAACACTTATAGCCTTGCATCTCTTTAGCAAGCTCGGAGAAACCGTGTCTTGCTAGGGAGGTGCGGCGGTGACACCTCGGCCTGGGTTATCAAATCCGGGGTGTTACATCTGAGGTTTCCATGTTCTCTTAGGAATGGTAAAACTCTGCATCCTGATCAGTTGTGCCGTCTGTGGGCAAATGATTCTTTGCCTTTGATTTCCTCTTTTTACAATCCTGCGGAAGATGCCCCATAGTGTGGCACGAGGTGCAAAAGACTGGAACGTTCTCATAAGACAGAGAAACGTGAATGAATGAGTCGGGGAGATCCAACTTAACTGACCGCGGGAGGTTTTCCAAGACATCAACTTCCACCAAAACACGAATAAAATGCCCGAGCGAGCCATCTAGCGCGCGCTCATCAATTTTGATCACGCTTCCCACAACCTCAGCTATGTTTTTAATAATAATTTTTTGCCACAGCTCTAAGGGAAGTTCATAAATTCTAACCCACACAGGAGCGAAAGAAGACTTCACCTAATAAGGGTTGAAATTTGGGACCCAGTGTTGCACCTTGATTCGACCATGGTTGAAATTAAAAAATTTTGCCTGCAGAAGATCCTCTCGCAAAATTTCATCTTCAATGAGAACATTATAATAACCTCTACCAAGTGGTATGATAAATAAGGAGGTGCTCCACAACTTGCTTAAAAGTGCTTCCAGGTTGGCGTGCGACAAAGGCTGCTGCCCTTGATCAAGAAAAACCCTAATAATCACAAAATTGGAAAAAAGCTTGAGCCTTTCGTCAATGAATTGTTTTTCCAAAGTAATAGAAACGATGTCACCTGATCGGTCTGGCGGCCGCGCCACCGGAGGGCAGACGCCTCCTTCACGTAGGGCCGCACGGAATTTCTTAAGAGAATCGGCCTCGTGCGGAACATGATCACGTTTGAGGGTATCAGCATATGATTGGACCCTGGAAGGCGATCGACTAAGAGGCTCCACACCGGTGTCTCGAGATTTCATGCAAGGGCTACCATAAGTCCGATCACCAGGAGTATCAGAATGCGCCAAAAATTCCGAAGAGAGGCGGGGGCGTCATGCATGGGAGCGGCGGCAGGAAGGGCCTGGGGCTGCCGAATAAAACCTTCCACCTAGGGGAAGGCTTCACATAGCCGAGAGAGATCGCCAGGAGAATAAGTGCGAGTGCGAGTGCCGGCAATAATTATCTACTATAATGAATGAATGATTGACATATGATGCATGCATGAAATATATACTCCCTCCGTCCCATTGACAATGTCTTGTTAGGGTTGGGCACTAAAATTAAGTAAAGTTGATTTGTGAGTATATGATGGGGTCCATATAGTTGTTAGAGGGAAAAATTATTTCTATTTATAGAAAGAAGACATTTGTGATGGGACATCCAAAAATAATAAGTAAGACATTTCAGTTGGGACAGGGGAGTATATGACTCATGCATGTGTTCTCTCTTTAATTTGTCCAAAAATTAAACCCTACCCCAATCGACCCTCTTTAATTATTTTGATAGCAACTCTGATCCACCACCACCTGATCCGTAATCCCTCATGCTATTGTAATTGTCATAGTTTGTATTAATCCTGATTATTATATATCATTTGCTGTATTCAGACAATTAATTAATTCAGCTTCACAAGCATTCAATCATATCACTAATAATCCCTGTACAATATACATACATATATATATGTGGATTGAAAATACTATATATATATCACTAAAACCCACTATATATATGTGACATACGGATTTAGAAATATATATATATATATATTAATTCTATCTAAATATATATCTGTAATTTATTGATTACTAATAAGTTACTAGAATAAATGGTTGGTGCGCACTCGTCGACTCGTGGTCATTAATTGAATTGGTTGTGCCTTGTGCGTGGATAGACTCGCACCGCAATGAAGTACTCCCTCCATCCCATGAAATTTGGTCACTATTACTTTTTGGGGTGTCCCACGAAATTTGGCCACTTTCCATTTTTAGATAAATTAAAATAATAGTAGTATAAATTTGATTAGAATTTTAATTGTTATTAAATTACATTAAAAGTGTTCACTTTTACTATTCTGCACAAATTTCAATGCCCTTTTACTTTTCTACCCAAAGTCCCTAGCATTTCTTTAATTTTTAATATTTTAAAATTGGTACAAATAAAAATTATACTCCCTCTGTCCCATTTAAGATGTCTTGTTTCATTTCTGCACACAATCCAATGCACTTTTTCAATCGTTAATATCTCAAAATCTATACAACAAAAAATTATGTAAAATATATATTATAAAACTACATGATTATACGATTCTAACAAGATCCAACTCGATTATTTTTTCTCAAAAATATACTTAGAATAATATTGAGTCAAAGTTAAACAATGAACAGTACCAAAAAGTCAAACCAGACATCTTGCCAGGGACGGAGGGAGTATAAAATATATATTATGAAACTACATGATTAGACAATTCTAATAAGATCAAACTTGAATATTTTTCTCTAATTGCATCTTTTAAACTTTTTATGAGAGCGATGCAAACCCTAGCCGCCGACCCCTAATCTCCTCCGGCCATGGCTTCCCCGGCGGCGACTCCCCCTGCCAATCCCTTCAACACCCTCTCCCGTTCTCGTAACTACACCCCGGGCGACCTTACTCGTCTATGTGAAGCCTTCCCCTGGGTGGAGGGCTTTATTCAGCAGCCGCAGCCCCCGACTGCCGTTGCCCCTCTGCATGACGCCGTCGCTTCTCCTTCGGCCTCATTCGTATGTACTGATCAACCTGGCGAGCGGATTTCTGATAGTCCTCGCATGCCACCTCGAGACACAAGCGTGAGCCTCCATAGCCGATCGCCTCCAAGGGTACCCTCATATGCCGATACCCTTAAACGTGACCCCGTACAGTATGAATCGGATTCTCTTAAGCAATTCCGTGCGGCCCTACTGAAGGAGGCGTCTGCCCTCCGGTGGCTCGGCCGGCGGACCGATCAGGTGATATCGTTTCTATTACTTTGGAAAAACAATTCACTGATGAAAGAATCAAACTTTTTTCCAATTTTGTGATTATTAGGGTTCTTCTCGATCAAGGCCAACAACCTTTGTCACACAGCATATTGGAAACGCTTTTACACAAGATGTGGGGCATCTCCTTGTTTATCATACCAATTGGTAGAGGATATTATAATGTGCTCATTGAAGATGGCGCCTTACGCGAGGAACTACTGCAGACGAAATTCTATAATTTCAATTCTGGTCGAATCAAGGTGCAACCATGGATTCCGAACTTCAACCCATACAAGGTGAAGTCTTCGCTCGCTCCTGTATGGGTTAGGATATATGAACTCCCCTTCGAATTGTGGCACAAATCCATTATTAAACACATAGCCGAGGTCGTGGGTAGCGTGATCAAAATAGATGAACGGGCGCTAGACGGCTCGCTTGGGCACTTTATTCGTGTTGTGGTGGAAGTAGATGTTTTAGAGAAACTCCCCCAAATGATCAAACTGGATCTCCCCGACTCTTTTATTCATGTGTCGTTGTCCTATGAGAACCTTCCAGTCTATTGCACTGCTTGCAACACCATGGGTCATCTGCCGCAAGATTGCAAAAAGCGTAAGTCAAAGTCTAAGAAATCCTTCCCCAAGGGTGATGCAGATAATCCGGATACTGATTTTGTCGCTCCCAAGCGAGTATGGAAACCAAGGAACAATGTGCAGCATGCTCATGAGGATCATGTTCAGCCCACCCCAAACCTCTTTGCGGTCCTCCAGGAGAATGAGGATGGCGCTGCCTCCGAGGACACCAGGATCCCTGTGGCGGACCCTTCTGGAGGGCATCACGACCGTGATGACAATAGCGACTCAGACATGCCGGGAGCCAATATGCAGCTGGCTCTTTATAATGCTAACTCTGCCTCGGACTCGGCCATTGTGCTGGATTCTCCTAGTGATAAAGCTGCTCCACCTCCTTGTGATATCTTTCTTTCCACTCACATCGCTCCATTCCGCGGTGATAAAGATGACAAGGAAGCGGATTGTACCCACCCCTCCTTTCGTCCTGAAGGATCGGTTACTCGATCCAGAGGCCATCACCTCAATATTATTAATCCCACTACTGAGGCAAGTCAATTGATGCATATTGCTGCAGCTAAGCAATGGGATGAACTGCCGCCGAAGCTTGGCAAGGGCCGGCGTAAAAAATGAGAATCTTATTCTGGAATATCCGTGGGATTGGAAATCAGCCGTCCCAGATTGCGCTTACAGAATTGTGCTACATGCACCACCCGTATTGGGTTGCTCTTGCGGAGCCCAAAATTCTCCTCTCGGACATTAAAGATTTCTATTGGAAGAGCATTTCTCTCCAACTTGCTGGCTTAATTCTCGTGCAAATAAACGCCCGAATATTTGGGTATTCTACAATGCGGTCTCATCTCCAAGGTCCGGCAGGTTTTCTCTTCTGAGCAAATTATTATTTTTGATTTTGAATTCAATAACACTGCATATAGATTTGGTTTTGTCCATGCTCATAATGATCACTCTATCCCTATGGCTCTCTGGCTGGATATTGCAACTCACATCCATGACAACATGATGGTTATGGGGGACTTTAATGCAACGTTAGGTGCGCATGAGCGGATGAATCATTCGGGCAATGACCAGAGGGGCTCGGCTGACTTCCTGGAATTCTTGAACACTACCGGTCTCAATGATATCAATCTTATTGGTCACAAGTTTACTTGGTATAAAAGATCCTGCTCTCGTAACATCCAAGCCTCTCGAATTGACAGGGCTATTGTATCTGACGGCTTGATGGAGCTCTGGGACAATGTTTCCCTCTCTTCATTCGCCAGGCATAATTCTGATAACACCCCCATATTCTTGAAATGCAGCCCCAACACCTCTTCCCCTAAGCCGTTTCGTTTTCAATCGATGTGCCTTTTGGACACCAGTTTCTTCGTCATGGCGGAAACCTCCTGGCACGATCCTATTATAGGTGATAACCCTATCATTACCTTTGCGGCTAAACTTAAACGTCTTAAAACCGCCATCAAAGTTTGGAACTCAGCTTCTTTTGGCAATATTATTGAGGAGGTTGATTCTGCTATTACACAGCTTCAGGAGATCAAACATCGGCTGGACAACGAGGGTGATAGTGAATTAATTTTTTTGAGGAAGTGGATGCCCTCATAAACCTCAACAATAAATTGCGGGCGAAATATGAATTTTTCTCTCAAAAGAATAGGGCTTCCTGGTTGCAAGATGGGGATCGCAACACTGCTTTTTTCCACAAATATCATAGCAATAAGCGTTCCAAATTCAGCATATCTTCTATGGTCATTGGTGGCACCTTATCTGAGAATGAAGTGGATATTGCGAATCATGTTATTGATTATTACAGGACTTTATTCCAAGCCCCTGCGGACAACCCGGATTTCTCTGCTTTGGATTTTATGGCTCCGGTTATCACAGGCGAGGAGAACTTGCTGCTCACTCACATGCCTGGTGTGGAAGAAATTCACAAGGCGGTGCTGGATCTCTCGGCCGAAAGCTCCCCTGGGCCGGACGGGTTCGGCGGCCAGTTCTATCACAAGTGCTGGTACTTCATACAATCTGACCTCTGCAAGGCCGTTCAACATTTCTTCATTCATGATCATATGCCCATGGGTATCAATAATAATTTCATTGTGCTTATTCCCAAAAAAGATGGAGCTGTCCGGGTTGAAGATTACAGGCCGATCAATCTTTGCAACTTTCTGTTCAAAATCATTACTAGAATTATTTCGGACCGGCTCGGTCCCCTCCTTGGAAGGCACCTCAGTCCTTTGCAATTTGGATTTATCCCTGGTCGTAATATTCATCACTGCATCTCTATTGCGTCTGAATGTTTTAACAGTTTGAGCAGCTCTAAAAAGGGATGGATTGCCCTCAAAATTGACATCACCAAGGCATTTGACACTGTTCGTTGGGATTTTCTTTTGGAGGTCGTGCATCGCCTGGGATTCAGTCCTAAATTCAACGCTCTCGTTCGCTCCATCCTTTCCTCGGCCAAGGTTTCGGTGCTTATTAATGGTACCCCTCGAGGCTTCTTCGCGTGTGGTCGTGGGGTTCGCCAAGGGACCCCTTGTCTCCTCTTCTCTTTTGCATGGCCGAGGAAGTGCTTGGCTTATGGATTACTCGCCGGATTTTATGTGGCGACATTCAGCTTGGCTTCGCCAGTAGAGCCTGCCGGCTTCCGCCTTTCCTATTCTATGCTGATGACATTGTTTTCTTTTGCAGAGGTGATAATAGGTCTATCGGCCACATTCATGACGTCCTTGAAAAATATGCTGCGGTCTCGGGCCAATCTCATAATCCTGCCAAATCCAGAATTTCCTTCGGCAAACATGTCAATTCCAGCTTCAAGCGGTGAGTCCTTGCTGACTATAGCATTCCTGCTGGACATTTCCCGTTTAAGTATCTTGGTTGTCATATCTTCATTGGCTCGCCTAAGAGTCAATATTTCAGAGAGTACACTGACTTGATCCTTCAAAAGTTTGGCCGCTGGAAGGGCAATTCTCTTTCCATGGCCGGTCGCATTTGCTTGGTTAATCATGTGATCATTGCTTCCACTGTTCACTCGATGATGATTTATAGATGGCCGCACCTTCACACCAAACGTATTGAAGTTGCTTGCCGTAACTTCATTTGGTCTGGTGATATCAACAAGACACATCATTTTACTGTTGGATGGAAACGTGTTTGCTGCCCTCTCACTGAAGGGGGGCTTGGTATTCGATCTATTCGCTCAGCGAACGAGGCCTATATTATGAAGCTTGCTTGGGACATCCTCCAGGATCATCCTTCGCTTGGATTTCTGAAGGACCGATGGTTCGTGAATGGTGTTCCTCGGAGCACTTATTTATCTTCTTCTATCCATTCTCCCTGCCTGGCTCATGCTAGGCGTCTGATCGAGGAAGAAGCCTGGATTGTTGGCTTTCAGTCCAACGTTCGATTTTGGTTAGATAATTGGGCGGGATGCATCATTGCGGATGTGTTGGACATCCCAGCGGACCTAAGGGCGTCTTTCGATCAACTCATTAGTGAGTATTTCATTAATGGTGAATGGTACTTCACGGCTAATTTTGTTGGGAATTATCCGGATCTTATTGATGCTATTATGGGCGTCTGCATTTCCGCTAGCTTGGCTGATCGACGAGTTTGGACTAAAACCACTCATGGGAAAATTTCCTCCCAGATAGCGTACAGACACACACGGTCGTCCTTCCCGTAGGTCTCCTGGGGATCGTGGATATGGGGGAATTTTATCCCCAGACGTCGCTCTATTGTGGTTTGGAGAGCCATACGGGGCATTCTACTCACTTGGGAGGTCCTTCAGTCCAAAGGCATCAATGGCCCCTCCATTTGCTATCTGTGCCGAGAGGCCGGAGAAAGCATTGATTATCTGTTCCTTAAGTGTGAAACCACCTCCTCCGTCCTGAATCATTTTATTCATACTTTTGCATTCCAAAATAAACTCCGAGTCGACGATAGCTTCATTGGATTCTTTTTACAGTGCATTAATATCAAGGCCAGCAGTCAAGTTCACTCGCTATGGAGATTGTTTGTCGTCTCCTATGTCTGGCTAGTCTGGACACTTCGCAATGAAGCCATGCATGACTGCGGTATTTCCACTGGTCGCACCAGCTCCATCCAGACTTCTAAAATCACGGCTGCCATCATGGCCTTGATGAAAGAGGCGGATCATTTTAAGATTGGCAGCATGCATAATTCTTTGGATGACCTTTGTGTTATCAAATATTTCGGACTTCGCGTTTCAGTAGGGAAAGCTCCTAAAATTTCTAGCGTTCGTTAGCAACCTCCTCTTCCGGGCTGGATTAAGTGCAATGTGGACGGTCATGCCTCGGGTTCTCCTGGTGCGATTTCAGGAGGCGGAATTTTTCGCAATTCCAGAGGCTTCGCTCAGGGCTGCTTCTCGGTTGGTTATGGTCTTGGCTTCGCTTATGAGGCAGAATTGGCCACAGCTTGCGTTGCTCTTGAAATTTCTCATGCTAAAGGCTGGTCCAACCTTTGGTTGGAGACGGATTTACATATGTAGTACATGCTTTCACTCATCCTCATCCGGACATCCCCTAGCACTTTTATGGGCGTTGGAAGGTGGCCAAAGACATCACGACATCTATTAATTTTCGTATCTCCCACATTTTCCGGGAAGGGAACGCCGCAGCCGATGCCCTCTCCTCCATAGGTGGTGACCTGACTTGGTATAATGCCGCTCCTCCGCACCTGCTTAAGACCCTTTTCCAGGACATGCACTTTGATAGCTATAGATTTCGCTAGGTTATTTTCTATGTGATCGTGTTCGGTAGTTTTTATCTCCTTTTCTGCTTGGTACTCTTTTTCCCTTCCATGGGTTTTTCCCTCTGGGTTTACCATGATAGGGTTTTAACGAGGCCGGCGGGGAGATCTTTGGGTGCTTGCCCGGCTACCTTTTCGGCCTTGGTCACTGGCCTTTTTCTTTCTCCACCGTGTATTTTGGTGGCTTGCCTCCTATGGCTTTCTTTATCTTTCCGTTTCGACTGTGTTTTTTCTTTTCTTCTCTTTTATATCATCATCGCTTATTGGTTAAACAATAAACAGTATCAAAATTTATTAGAATCTTAAACGCAAAATGCCTACACTATTTTAACTACTAAACTCCACTACCTAAATTACCGTGCCCAAAAGAAAGTAGCCACATTTCGCGTGATGGAGGGAGTATCATATTGTGACAGGACCAATAATCCTCGTACCAATGCAACAGCCTAATAAGGGGTGCTGCTGCAGGGGCGCGCATACACACACACGCATGAATACGTCACTTATAGTATATTTTTTCAATAAGAAGAGCAACTTGTGGTTCCCATCAGTTGCATATAGGAGTGGTATATATATGTATAAAATAGGAAATCAATGATATATACTATTAGTAGTAGACGAGACGGTGGGCAGAGTACAAAACTGCCAAAGTTCTTCTCACTCCATAAGCAGCAGCTCACAGGATTACTACTATTTAGTTGCAGACAGCAGCAGGCAGCATACAGAGCAGGCCATTCCATGATGATAGAGTTAATTATATGAATTATATAATTGTCCTGTCTATTCAATTTTATTGTAATGTGTGCACATGAATAATATGCATCAGCAATTGATGCATGTATGCCGCCACCCTATAATCTTATCGCGGTGTTAATTCCTGCTATACAACAATACTTATATACTACTACTAGTACATATCTCTATCTATGATACAGTAGTATATATGATTTATTTCCATATACAGTATATACTATTAATACCATAAGGCCGCCATATTACTGTTTATTTATTTATTTATTATAATAATAATAATAATAATAATAATGATGACGACGACGATGATCCCTTATTAGCTAGCAACTTCAGCGACGCACGGATGGAGTAATTAAACTTGCTTGGTCTTAAATGGTCTGTTTTTTTAAACCTAAACCCAAACCCAAACCCAAACCCAATTAATAAGCTCCTTCATGTGTTACAAGCCAGGTTGATGATTTCATTCTTGCTCCTTCTCCATCTTCAATTCCCTTTATTATAGTAAAATAAGTGTATAATTATTTATGATAAACTAGTAAGTAACTCGTCGAGACTCGATGGATACAATTATATATTTTAAATAATATATATATATATACTTGTATTACATAAAGTAATAATAAATTATATTTTGAGTAATGAAAAATGTGTATATTCGAAAGAGAATGTATATGATAATATAATTTAAATATTTTTAAAACTAACAAGGAAATCATACCGTCTTTTTTAGTTCTGTGGCTTGTCCAGTACAAACCTAACATATCAATAAAAATAATTATTAAAATAATATTTTTATTTAACTGAAAATAAATATAAAATTTTTAAATATAAGTATTAAGTATAATATGAACACGCTGCAGCTTTAAATATACAAATTTGTATATGTACTCTAAAAAATTATCGCTATAAGATCACCCGTAGATTTTATAAGAATTTCATCTGGAAATATCACATCTGATTGTACATCTTCAAAATCAATACCGCCTTTACAATCACCTACATCAAGTGTCTATTTTCAAAATTTCTGTCATATATATGTCAGTGTAAACAACATTTTTTGTGGTATACTGATTTAATCATTCTTAATTGCATATTAATACTTTGAGTCACATCTTGCTAGTGACACGAAATATTGCAACATAACTGTTCAGCGCTAAAAGCTTGTTTCGGAAGATAAAGTCCAAGATTCTTTAAAGGAAAAAATAAAAAACCTATATTGTCCCATAATTTAAACAAATTTCCAAAACAGTCCCACAATTATCGAATTAGACCAATCCGTCCCATAACTGCACTAATCATAGCCGAACCCGTCCATGAACCCGGTTTTATCGCTAATTATCACTGAACCCGTCCCATAACTACCCTATTCATTGCCGAACACATCCCTCCATTAGGGAAGTGACAGGTCCCCTCAAGAACAGACAATGCTAAAGATGGGCAAAAACCGATACTAATACAGAGTATGTTGTTTCCCAGTTGTCAGGATGAAAATTAATGCGAAAACGTTGTCGGAGCGTTATCCCAACAACCAGTCAACAACCAATGAAAACCCAGAAGATATGAACAGAACAGAGTGCAAAAATAAAACAGAGAACACCACAAAATTGTTCACCCAGTTCGATCCACCGATCTACATCTGGTGCACCAAGCCAGGATTTCACTAGATCCTCACAAACAGTTGAATCACACATCAACACACTTTACATATCCTTACGTTCCGGTGAACTTCTCTATCTAATCAACTAGACAAGAGAAACACATGGGAGCATCACCCTATCTACCCAAATGCACTCAATTCACTAGCAGATGTTAAAGTGGTGTTTATAGAATCCTAGCTACTCAAACTAATTAGGCGCAATGGTGGTAATACACCCAATCTAAGCCCATGTTTGTGTTTACAAGAGATATAACATGAGAAGTCTATACACAAACTAAAAAAACCCCAAAAGATAGCAGCAGAGAACCAACAAGTATATACTAGTAGCAGAATGGTTGTTTCTGTCTTCTGCAAACAATGGAACTGGGGGTTTTGTGGCTTCAGCTTCCTCAGCAATCCATGGCAGTGAAATGACCTTAGAAATGCTCTGTTTTCTCTTCTCTAGAATGACTGAATATTGGTGCTTGTGAGGAAGAGTCGAAAACATGTATTTATAGGGGTACAAGGCCCATTTAAAACCCGAAAAGCCTACTGGGAGGAAGTGGCCACGTCACTGTCCTTTGTACTTTCCAGTTGTGCTATACCCGTTGTTGATAGGTTGTTTCAACATCAGAGGGACAACGGGTATCTGCACAAAAATTCAAATCTGCTCTACAAACTTTGCCACGTCAGCGTCCCTTTTGTCCTTTCTCCATTATCAGATTGCGTTGTTCATGAGTCATCGTCACAACTACAGAACAACGTTGATCATCTTCACAACACAAGACTCAAGGACTTAACAGGAAATTATGGGACGGGTTTGGCGATGATTAGCGAAAAATCGGTTCATGGACGGGTTCGGCCATGATTAGGGTAGTTATGGGATGGATTTGTCTAATTCGATATTTGTGGGATGGTTTTGAAAATTGAAAAAATAATGAATTCCCGCAATGTACAAACACACAAAATAATGAATTCCCACAATTGCACGTGATTAATGATGTTACTTGATCGCGTGACACGTGGCAGCTGGCAAAATCCGTGGGAAATTCAAAATTCAAAATCTGGAACCGAGTACGACGCTAGACGATTGCGTCGTAAGGTGCTTGGCGTCGTAGACCTTGGCGTCGTCCGCCTTGAACTTGCTTCTTTTCTTTTCTTGAACTACGACGCTAAGCTTGGCTTGCGTCGTAGAAGAGTATAGCGTCGTAATGGACTGCGTCGTAGGCAGAATGCCTTAATTCCTTTTTGTTTCTTGTGTTACGACGTAAACCTGGGCTTACGACGTGGAACTCCTTTGGCGTCGTAGTGTTGTTTGTCGTCGTAGAGGAATGCGCCGTAGGCCTTCCCTTTGCCTTCTTTCTTTTCTGAAGTTACGACGCTATGCTTGCTAGCGTCGTAGTGTTATTCAGCATCGTAATGGGATAGCATCGTAAGGCTCTGCCTTCACTTTCTTCCTTTCTTGAGTTTACGACGCTAACAGTGGCTAGCGTCGTAGTTGAGTGTTGCGTCGTAAGGGCGAGTAGCGTCGTAGGGCTGTTTTCTTGTCTCTTCTTGGAGATCCCTTTGAAAGCGAACCACTAGCACTCCTCCAACAAACTTGCAGGCTCGTACAGGGACAATTAATTCCCAAAAAAGTGGTTGTACCATGCAAACTTATGCCCCACGAAAAACACCAATACAACCCTAACTATTACAATATCTCGATCAAACAGTGCACACCCAACAACAAAATGGTGTTCTTACAATTTTCATACAAACTCATAAAATACCAAGAACACTTGAACAATGATTCCCAATCCAAACTCACTCAAACCCAACCCCGATTACCCTACACTATCCAAAACCCTTAGACACCCATTTAATAAAGCAAACACTTAATCAAGAGGGCATATAAGCTCACGGATTTGGACAATAAGAGACCGAGACAGATTTGAAACAAGAAAATATGGAAAAACAATCAAGGACACCTAAAACCGAGAACTGAACAAGATCAAAACCAATAACAAGATATTTTTAGGGTTTTCGTGATTAATGGTGGAAAATCAAAGAGAAATGTGGAGAACATTCAAAACCCAAATGCAAAATGTTGGAAATGGCTCTGATACCAAATTTTATATTATGCCGTAGCCCAGTAGACCGATTCCAACAATAATGCAATATTTGGATCAAGAAATAAAGATGAATAGTGAGACCGAGAGGATGAAGGAGATGGAATGAAGAACAAACATAAAACTTAAAAAGATAACCAAACCTAGGATGAAGGTGACCCGGAATCACTTGAAGGATTGGACTTAACTAACCCAACTAGACCCCATCCGAGTGCATCATCCATGTTTCCATTGAAGTGGTTTGAAGCTTCAAAGGTGTGAGGATTCCCAAGGGATTGGATTCACAATATTGACGAGAGCAAGTGTTGCTCTCGGAAGAGAAATTGGACTTTGATAAAATGAAAGATGTTTTCAATAATGATCAAAGTGAGTAACAAAGTCTATGATACCCAATATATATAGGGAAGCCCGATTCAACAACTGGAATGCAAGAATTAAACAACCCTAAGAAATATCCAACAAACAGGAAATGTAAATACACAGAATAAGCTGACTACGACGCTATCCTATACTACGACGGAATCCTCGTGTAGCATCGTCAGGGGGTTGGCGCCGTAGGGCTGGAATTGATGGATTTCGTAGCGTACGACGCTGTCCTCCATTACGACACTATCCTGGCTCCGTGTCGTAGGATTAGTTCAGCGTCGTAGTTGCTCGTCGACGAAGCTGCTCGGCGTCGTACTCTTTTACGACGCTATACTTGTCTAGCGTCGTAACATGCTCAGCGTCGTAGGGAGTCTGGTGTCGTAGCCCTCCAAACTTGAAGTGATTCTGGAACTATTCATGCTGGGATCCACTGTTACTGTTCCGGCGTTTGACCACGTTGACCGGCGACTTTTCTGGCCAGGTTCCGGCAACCTCGCCGGAGCTCCGGCGAATTTTCTGGCGACGGCACGGCGGCAGCAGCGACGGTCGGCGGTGGCGGCGGCGACGGTGAAGGTGACGGTGGGACCCTCTGTTTTGACCTCTTCTTGCTATTTTGATCTGTATTTGCATCTTGAGGTCATTCTGCTTTCTGCATCAGTCCGAGGAGGTGGGACCCAGCGTGACGGGTCCCGGCTCCTTCCGGTATTCTTCAAGCTGGATCAACAGCAGCATCTTTTCAGCTCCTTTGGGTTCATCTTTGTCTGTTTCCTGCAACAGAAATGGTACACAGAATTAATGAACTTTTTGATCCAGTGTTGACTTACCGGCCCATCCGGAATGATAGGAATTATCAGTCCGTTCGTTCCGGCGACCACGCCATCCCCACCCCCTTGGGGAGGTTGATCCATCAACCGATCAGATTCAAGCTCCTCATCTCGCTCGAATAGAGATAGATCTGCAACATTAAAAGTGGGATGAATATTATAATGATCAGGCAGTTCTATCTTATAAGCATTGTCATTAATTTTCTCAAGGACTCAAAATGGCCCAGTTCCGCGAGATGCGAGCTTTCCATGTCTCTGTGCAAGGAATCTTTCTTTATGCATATGAACCCAAACCCAGTCTCCGGGTTTCAAAATCAGCTTCTTGCGGCCATTATTGGCCTGTCGGGCGTAATTTTCAAACGCCTTGTGAAGACTTTTGCGCACTTCAGCATGAAGATCTTTGATCGCTTTGGCTCTATCCCTGCCATTTAAGTTCATGTGCTCACTACGAGGTAGTGGCAGAAAATCGAGAGGGGTTAGCGGATTAAAGCCATAGACTATCTCAAAGGGTGACATGTGTGTGGCACGATGAATGTGTCTATTGTAAGCAAATTCAATGTGTGGCAAACATTCATCCCAGCTTTTTGAATTAGTAGAAGTAATGATACGCAAGAGGTTACCCAACACGCGGTTCACTGCTTCTGTTTGACCATCCGTTTGAGGATGATACGAAGTGGAGAATAAAAGCTGAGTGCCCATTTCGCGCCAAAATCCCTTCCAGAAGTAGCTGACAAATTTGGCATCGCGATCATTGACAATTGATTTTGGTACTCCATGTAGACGTACCACTTCTCGAAAGAACAGCTCCGCAATATGGCTGGCATCGTTAGTTTTCACACATGGAATAAAGTGGGCCATCTTCGAAAATCGATCGACGACCACAAAGATTGAATCATTTGCTCTCACAGTTCGAGGAAAACCCAGTACGAAGTCCATTGATATATCAAGCCAGGGTCCTGCTGGCACTGGTAATGCTTGATACAAGCCATGTGATTTAACAGTGGACTTGGCCCTCAGACAGACCAAACACTTGGCTATGTAATCAACAACCTGCTTCTTCATGCCAGGCCAGTAGAACTGTTCTACAAGAATTCCCATGGTTGCATCCTTCCCAAAGTGTCCCATGAGGCCGCTTCCATGAGCCTCATGAATCAGTAATTCTCTGATAGATCCCTTTGGGATGCACAATCTATTCTCAAAATACAAAAATCCATCTGTCTGGGAAAATTCCTTGAACCCATTCTTAACAATTTTCTTAAAAATGTCCTTAAAATCTTCGTCAGTAGCATACTGACTTTTTACATGTTAAAATCCGATGACCCTCGTTGCAGCGAATGTCGCCAATGCAGATCTCCTTGAGAGGGCATCCGCTACAACATTGTCTTTACCTTTCTTATACCGGATCACATACGGAAAGGCCTCAATGAAAGTGCTCCAACGAGCATGTCTCTTGCTGAGCTGGCCTTGCTGTCGGATATGCTTCAAAGTCTCGTGATCGGTATTGATGATGAACTCTCTACCGCGAAGGTAGTGCTGCCATGTCTTCAGGGCCCGAACAATAGCATACAATTCCTTGTCGTACGTTGAGTAGTTCAACTGTGCTCCGCTGAACTTCTCAATGTAGTAAGCTATTGGACGTCCTTCCTGCAACAAAACTACTCCCATTCCAGTACCTGACGCATCGCTTTCTACTTCAAATGGCAATTCAACATTTGGCAATGCAAGAACAGGCGCATGGGTTAGTTTCTCTTTCAGTTCATCAAAGGCTTTCTGTTGCCTCGGCCCCCACTTGAACCGATTCTCCTTCTTTAGCAATGAAGTGATTGGGGCTGCTATCACACTGAATTGTGGCATGAATCGCCTGAAGAAACCACTCAATCCCAAGAAACTGCGAACTTCATGAACAGATGTGGGTGGTTTCCAGTCTGATATAGCGCGGATCTTGGATTCGTCCACCTTAAGACCATCCTTTCCAACTACGAATCCCATAAAAGTGACCTCTGGCACACAGAAGATGCACTTCTCGTAGTTGGCATATAGCTGTACTGATCGCGGTTTGCTCAACACCTGTTGAACATGTAAGACATGATCAGAATTAGTACAACTATAAATCAGGATATTGTCAAAATAAAAAACAACAAATTTCCCAATAAATTGTCTTAGAGTTTCATTCATCGGTCGCATAAACGTAAAAGGTGCGTTGGTCAGCCCGAATGGCATGACGAGCCATTCATATAGACCGAATTTGGTCTTGAAGGCGGTCTTCCATTAGTCGCCCGGTTGCATGCGAATCTGATGATATCCGCTCCTAAGATCAATCTTGGTGAATATACTGGCTCCTCCCAATTCATCTAACATGTATTTGATGGTGATAGCGTTGACTGCACGACAATCAACACACATCCTCCATTCGCCATTCTTTTTCGGCACAAGTAGAACTGGGACGGCACAAGGCGATAGACTTTCACGGACCCATCCCTTTTCTAGTAACGCCTGTACTTGTCACTGAACTTCCTTCGTTTCCTCCGGGTTCATGCAATAAGCAGGACGGTTCGGGATGGAGGCTTCGGGAACAAAATCAATCCTGTGTTCAATGCCTCTCAACGGTGGGAGTCCAGCTGGGACTTCATCGGGAAAAACATCTTTATTCCTGTCAAGAATTTCAGAAAATTCCAAATGCAATTCAGGTGCAGCAGTGATAGTTCTAGAAATAGAATCATCAGGTTTAATGTAAGCAAGGAAACAGTGACCTGTAGGTTCAGGTTCCATCGCAGCTTGCTTGAACTCGGCTTTAGTCAATATCAGACATTGACTAGTTGTGTTGGATGACTCTCCGACTTTGGTTTTGCCCCTGGCCTTTGCTTTAAAATTAGCTTCTTCTTGGGCGATGTTTTCCCGTAACTTCTCCTGGTCAAGCCGAACAGCTTTCACAGATAGTCTCGTTGTTCGTGCTGAAAGTACAATACATTTGTTTTTCCTCTGTACGTGGCATCCTTATCGAATAACCACAGCCTACCTAATAGAACATGACAAGCGTCCATTGGCACAACGTCACACAGGACTTTCTCGGTGTATGTTCCTTTGGTGATCGGAACCCATGCTTGTTGTGTGACTTTCGTTCTGCCACTCTGGTTCATCCACATCAGCTGGTAGGGCTTAGAGTGCTCTTCAGTCGGTAACTGCAACCTGCGAACAGTGTAAAGACTGACTACATTAGTGCAACTACCGTTATCGACTATGACAGTGGCATTATTGCCTAAAATAGTACAACGACAGTGGAAAAGATTCTCCCTTTGTTCGTTGTCCGCGGATTCTGGCTCTCTGTCAGCGCTCAATGTCCTCATGGCAACCAAAAGATTCACGTCGTCCTCATCTTCAGGCACGACCTCTGGATTGATAGGTTCGTTCTGATGAAGTTCTTGTAATTCAGGATCTTCAAATTCATTTTCATCTTCTGAATCGTAGATCTTGAATACACCCGGTTCAATCTCGACAACTGGTCTTTGATCCTCACCAGTATTGAGGACAGCCACTCTCTTTGGCGCATTGTTACAGGTTGTCGCATAGTGTCCCTTTTTCTCGCACTTGAAACATATAATGTCTCGTGCATCACTTGCGGGTGTTCTCTGCTCCCTTCCTTGCACTGGAGCTGGGGCTTTATTTCTTTCCTCCTGATTATACGCTTTGAAAGCTTGTCCCAAATCATAGCCTCGTTGTCGATCCCGACCCTGTTGCTGCTGCGGCTGCTGTTGCGGCTGCCGATAATTGGGTGGTGGTCGGATCAACCACGGTTTGTTGGGATTGTAATTGTAATGTTTGCAGGAGATGGAGTCGGCCAATGGGTTTTCCTTTTCAACTGTGCCTCATACCTAGCAGCCTTCCTGACCAGATCGGTGAGATTGATGTAGCCCCTCATTTCCATTTCTTCATGGATTTCGGGTCTCAGGTGCTTCGCGAATCTGGTAAGCGTGATTAGGGGTTCCTCATTAATCTGAGCCCTCATCATGAGCATTTCCATCTCACGATAGTACTCTTCAACTGTTTTAGATCCCTGTTGGAGGCCCACTAATTTCATGTACATATCAGGTTTATAAGTATGAGGTACAAAACGTTGTTGCATAACATTTAGCAAATATTCCCAATCGGTGATCTGAGGTCTCCCTACGGTGTGAAGATCAGCGCAAAATTTCTGCCACCAGAGTTGGGCATAATCCCTGAATTCTGTTACGGCCAATTGCACCTTCTTGAAGTCGAAGTAGTTGTGGCAATTGTAGATCATCTCCATGGACTGTCTCCAATCAAGAAATTCATTAGGATCACCAGTCCCTTTGAAAGTGGAATAGTGAACTTAATGCATTTCATGTTGTCGTCAGCCTGAGGTTCCACTTCAAGAGCTGGCGGATCAAAATTGAGTCTTTGCCTGGGTGGTTGCGGAATGACTGCTGGTGTGGGACCTGCGGCAGAAGGCGGCATAGCTAACGGATCGTTCATCTGAAATTCAGGTTGTCCAACGGGAGTTGTTTGTAATGGTGGGTGCAGTCGGTGCCGAGCACTGGACCGAGGACCAAGACCCATGTGGAATTCCCCAAATTGCAATTCTTGTTCAGTTATTGCTTCCTCTGCCGTTGTCATATCAGCTAGAGAAACTCCGCTGGTTCCTTCGAGTACTATCCCTGGATTAGTTGGTGCAGCGGATGGTGCAGGAGGTGGTACATTCTGTGGTGTGATACTCGGAGGAGTAGTATTCTGAGATGTCGGGTTCTGCGGCGAGGGAGTAGGGAAGAAGGCTTCCTCAAACCTCTGCTCAACTCAATTCACGACTATCCTCTCGATCGCCTCATTCTAGAATCGTACCCTACCTGAAAAGTCATCAACAATTTGATTAACACGGGAATTGACGTCTTCAACAAGTTTACTCACAACTTCAATATTATTTGAATTAATATTTAAAGATTGTGTTAAAGTGTCGATGTCAGTCTTCTTGGCTGTTTCAGCTTTTATGGCAGTAATATCCCCTTGAATGGATCTGAGAATGCTCATTCTGGTGTCTTCTTGTCCTGCCATCTCACATTTAAAAATTACTTATAGATATAAGAAGTCAGAAAAATATAGACAGAAAATTTGTAGAGTGATCTCCCAGAGTGGATCTCTCACACACAACTTCCTTGGTCCCAAACACCCTGTTGATATTAACCTGCTCCAAGGAACAATCAGATGCACAAGGATAGATATGATGTGTGACGCACAGCCCAAGGTTCAGAATGGACTGTTCGACTCAATCAAATTGAAGCGCAGGAATGTGAGCTTAATGCAATCTGATTTATGTTCACAGTTTTAAACAAGTATTGCAGGTAATGAACAGTGTATATGGACCCGATATGGAAGTGGAAAAATAAAGCTCACAAGAAAAATCACTCTTGGAATAACCCTGATTACTCAAGCAACTTCTCGGGCTAGGTTTCACAGACTGCCAGTCTCGATATTCACTTTATTGTACGAGTACTCAAATGACTTCTCGGGCTAGGTTTCAGTCTGTGGCAGTCCGATATTTACTTTATTGTAATCCTCATACACACAAAATAATGAATTCCCACAATTGCACGTGATTAATGTTGTTGCTTGATCGCGTGACACGTGGCAGCTGGCAAAATCCATGGGAAATTCAAAATTCGAAATCTGGAACCGAGTACGACGCTAGAGGGTGTCTACGACGCTAGACGATTGCGTCGTAAGGTGATTGGCGTCGTAGACCTTGGTGTCGTCCGCCTTGAACTTGCTTCTTTTCTTTTCTTGAACTACGACGCTAAGCTTGGCTTGCGTCGTAGAAGAGTATAGCGTCGTAATGGACTGCGTCGTAGGCAGAATGCCTTAATTCCTTTTTGTTTCTTGTGTTACGACGTAAACCTGGGCTTACGACGTGGAACTCCTTTGGCGTCGTAGTGTTGTTTGACGTCGTAGAGGACTGCGCCGTAGGCCTTCCCTTTGCCTTCTTTCTTTTCTGGAGTTACGACGCTATGCTTGGCTAGCGTCGTAGTGTTATTCAGCGTCGTAATGGGATAGCATCGTAAGGCCCTGCCTTCACTTTCTTCTTTTCTTGAGTTTACGACGCTAACAGTGGCTAGCGTCGTAGTTGAGTGTTGCGTCGTAAGGGCGAGTAGCGTCGTATGGTTGTTTTCTTGTCTCTTCTTGGAGATCCCTTTGAAAGCGACCCACTAGCACTCCTCCAACAAACTTGCAGGCTCGTACAGGGACAATTAATTCCCCAAAAAGTGGTTGTACCATGCAAACTTATGCCCCACGAAAAACACCAATACAACCTTAACTATTACAATATCTCGATCAAACAGTGCACACCCAAGAACAAAATGGTGTTCTTACAATGTTCATACAAACTCATAAAATACCAAGAACACTTGAACAATGATTCCCAATCCAAACTCACTCAAACCCAACCCCGATTACCCTACACTATCCGAAACCCTTAGACACCCATTTAATAAAGCAAACACTTAATCAAGAGGGCATATAAGCTCACGGATTTGGACAATAAGAGACCGAGACAGATTTGAAACAAGAAAATATGGAAAAACAATCAAGGACACCGAAAACCGAGAACTAAGCAAGATCAAAACCAATAACAAGATATTTTTAGGGTTTTCATGATTAATGGTGGAAAAATCAAAGAGAAATGTGGAGAACATTCAAAACCCAAATGCAAAATGTTGGAAATGGCTCTGATACCAAATTTTATATTATGTCGTAGCCCAGTAGACCGATTCCAACAATAATGCAATATTTGGATCAAGAAATAAAGATGAATGGTGAGACCGAGAGGATGAAGGAGATGGAATGAAGAACAAACACAAAATTTAAAAAGATAACCAAACCTAGGATGAAGGTGACCCAGAATCACTTGAAGGATTGGACTTAACTAACCCGACTAGACCCCCTCCGAGTGCATCATCCATGTTTCCATTGAAGTGGATTGAAGCTTCAAAGGTGTTAGGATTCCCAAGGGAATGGATTCACAATATTGCCGAGAGCAAATGTTGCTCTCGGAAGAGAAATTGGACTTTGATCAAATGAAAGATGTTTTCAATAATGATCAAAGTGAGTAACAAACTCTAGGGTTCCCAATATATATAAGGGAGCCCGATTCAACAACTGGAATGCAAGAATTAAACAACCCTAAGCAATATCCAACAAACAGGAAATGAAAATACACAGAATAAGCTGACTACGACGCTATCCTATACTACGACGGAATCCTCGTGTAGCGTCGTCAGGCGGTTGGCGCCGTAGGGCTGGAATTGATGGATTTCGGAGTGTACGACGTTGTCCTCCATTACGACGCTATCCTGGCTCCGTGTCGTGGGATTAGTTCAGCTTCGTAGTTGCTCGTCGACGAAGCTGCTCGGCGTCGTACTCTTTTACGACGCTATACTTGTCTAGCGTCGTAACATGCTCAGCGTCGTAGGGAGTCTGGCGTCGTAGCCCTCCAAACTTGAAATGATTCCGGAACTATTCATGTTGGGGTCCACTGTTACTGTTCCAGCGTTTGACCACGTTGACCGGTGACTTTTCCGGCCAGGTTCCGGCAACCTCGCCGGAGCTCCAGTGAACTTTCCAGCGGCGGTGGCGACGTTCGGCGGCGGCGGCGACGGTGACGGTGACGGTGGGACCCTCTGTTTTGACCTCTTCATGTTATTTTGATCTGTATTTGCATCTTGAGGTCATTCTGCTTTCTGCATCAGTCCGAGGAGGTGGGACCCAGCGTGACGGGTCCCGGCTCCTTCCGGTATTCTTCAAGCTGGATCAACAGCAGCATCTTTTCAGCTCCTTTGGGTTCATCTTTGTCTGTTTCCTGCAACAGAAAATGGTACACAGAATTAATGAACTTTTTGATCCGGTGTTGACTTACCAGTCCATCCGGAATGATAGGAATTATCAATCCGTTCGTTCCGGCGACCACGCCACCCGGGCCCCGAATGCAGCATTGTGCTAAGGAGAGTGGCACAAGCCCAGGTTTCCTCTATGCTCCTCAAGCTTTTCTCTATCAAGGGACTTATTCATGCAGTCTGCTCGTTGTTCAGACGACATATGGTGCACATCTTCAATCCCATTCTTACCAAGGCAATTACATTGTGATTTCTTTCGAATCCTAATCCTTCTCAGCTTAACCCTCTTCCGTAGTTCTTCAGTTGGCCAAATAACAGGGCGACCATTCATCAAATCCTTTACAATCTGAAAACACTCATCAGCTGTGTGTCCTGACAATTTGCAATAAGAACAGTTTTTGTGTTGTTGAAACTTCTGAATATATCTTTCCTTGTAGATCTTTCTGACCGGTTGTCGGTTGAAACTTTTGACAATTTCGTCACACGAGTATTTCTAAAATATCCCAGGTTAAATTTATTAAATGAAGAGAGTTATGATTCACGGGTAGGGGTTTAAGGATATATTTCACTTTTTATTTCTCATGAGGGGAAACTTTGAGTTCAAACGGCGTTATAGACCTCCCCGGCATGAAACTTTTGACAAATTCGTACCTTGAAGATCCTTGCCATGAAACTTTTGACAAGTTCCCACTACATGAATATTTTCTGAAAAATTATAATCCTGGTTTTCGATTTTATTTAATGAAACCAATTTATGATGGCGGAGTTAGGATTAGGGATATATTTTATAGGTTGTCACGTTTTTATTACTCGTGTTAAGAAACTGTGGCCCGAAAGCGCACGGTGTCAAAAATTGCAGTAATTTATAGTAAGACCGGATCGTTCACTGGAGGATGTGCGATAGAAGCAGGGCCCACGTCGTTTTACTAGATTTTTCATTCGTATTGCTCCAATTGGTTTGAAAAGTGATTAGCAACTACTGACTGAATTTAAACTAGACTATAAAAGCGTTTAAATTTATTCTACAAAGCAAATAAGTCTATTCTAGAAAGCGGGTAAAGTTATTCTAAAAATGCGATAAATACTATCTATGAAAGCAGTGAAAATTTACATTATGCCAGTCGTGAAGCTGAATCACAATGTAGACAGAAGGGACAGGAAGAAAATTATAAAAATTGGACAAGATTTAGATACAGCAGTATTAAACTTCCATTTTTATACACAGATATTGGTTTGGGATAATTCTATCAGATAGCTAATTCTCATGCTCTCAATACTGCGTTCCCTTTAACAGACAGGTACTTACAGTATGAGTTTACATGTTCTTAAGACAGCAAATTCTAAGATGCCACAAATTTGTAACTGCCCTAGCCTGGGTATGTTACTTCATCTGTGGTGGATAAGCAACACCTGACAAATCATTTATTGACATGCCAAGTACTACTATCATTCTCCCATGTCACACCCAAAGATTCTAATTAAGCCTGAACTATCCCTTAACTATCAATCCTAGTAGCAGTTACACAACTCTCAATACAACCGAGTGACCTCTAACGAAAGCATTTAAAGAAAGCAGTAAAGAAAGCATTTAAAATCTATCACTCGGAGGTTTTGAAGGTATGACCTTGGTAGTAAAAGATAGCTCCCCATCAGAATGAAGGGGTATGGATCAAGAATTCCCAGCTCTTGGTGAACTACTTGCAGTGTTCACTTCCTTCCGGGTGATTATGAGATACAAACTAATGAAACGAACTAATAAATTAGTTCGTTCCGGATGCACTCACTCAGGACTCAAACATAGGCTTTGGCAGAAGAGGATAGCAGTTGAGAGAAAACTCAACCCTATCTTAGAAAATAACCAAGGCCTGGATGATGTTCCTCTAAGATTATTTACTACACTGTATTTGAGTCCAAGTGGACCCCATCTCGGTGTAATATTAAATCTTAGGTTCCCAACAAACAACAATTTTGGAAAATAATGAGTTTGAAAACCATTCCCTAAACAGGTACTAGATTCTCAGTTAAAACACAGATCCTTTGTAATACCCGTGAATTTTCCAACATAAAATAAAACAATAATTAAATAAATAAATAATAAATAAAATAAATACCATAAATAAATAAATAAATCCAGCAAATAAAAGAAGTAAATAAAGATAAGGAAATGAGAAATGAGATTTTTACTTAAAAAGGAATTAAAGGAATTTAATTAAATAAAAGGATGGATTAAAGGTAAATAAATGGTACACCAAAACCCGACACTAATGAACTCGAGGATTCGAGTCCAAAACATCCAATTAGACTGAGAATAAATTTAGAGAGAAAGTAGAAACCCGAATATACCCCGGGAATCGGAATTCGGGAGCATAGAGGGATAGAAACCCGAAAGAGAGGCGGAAAAGCACGACGGATCGCACGACCCGCCCGGACCGAAGTCCAGGCGAAGTCGGCGCGGTGGCCGCGCGGTGGAGGGCGATTAGCGCGCCACGACCGCGCCACTTGACAGATTTGGTTGTTGCGTGAATCTCTCGCCCGAACGCGGATTTTTCGACTTTCGGTTGAACATCTCTCGACCCAAGACCTTTAGGTCAGATGTGGACGCCCTAGGGATTGAGAATTCTATAAATAAGCCCCTTGGGAGCCCCAAACAAGTTTACAAAACCCTACAACCTACTATACGTTCGAAACCCTAAATTCGGAGTCGACGGAAAGCACCAAACGGAGGCAGCAGCTTTGGACGAAAATCCAAGGATCTCCAAACGTTGTGGTAAGCTCTAGTCCGACAAATCTTTTCACGTTTCAATCCGAAAACGGATTCTAACTTCGATTCTTTTCTTCCTACACCCCGTATTGAATCTAGATCGTAGAACCCGACGAACGGAGAGGAGAAACGGTGATCTGGAAGCCACGCCTCCGAATTAGACATCCCCGGCGTTCATAAACTCAGTAAGTTAACTCTTACATGGTTTTGGGATAAATTAAAATATTCAAAACTAAAAGATTAACAAGAAACCGAAAATCTGGCAATTCTTACTTTCTATCGGCGCAACCGATTTGTTGAATTTTTCCGAACTTTAAAACGAACTCAAACGAAAAAACTTAAAACACGAAAAACATTCCTACGACTTAGATCTAGCTACTGTAAATTTTTGAGAATTTTTGGAATTGATTTGATATGTGAAAACCCATTGAAACCGAGCTGTTTAAATCTAGATCTTGAAATCTTGGACAGAACTTAGGAATGATCTTGATCACGTTTTTGACATAGGATCTAGGTTGTTTTAGATCTTTGGCCGAACATGAAAGTTGTAGATAAATGTCTTAAGATTATCTCTGTCAAATTTCATTAAATTTGGAGTTGAATTGCTATGGTAGAATCCGAAATCTTTGAACTGTGATGCATTAAACTCGGACAGAATTCTTCTTATGCGAAAATTGGTGATTTTGACCTACTTAGGTATCTCGGATTGAAAAAGTTAAAACACGAAAGTTGTAGATCTTGATGTTTCCGAGTCAGATATGAAATTTTGGAATTTTTGGGATTAAATCTGATTTTTGACGAATTTTAGAGTAAACTGTGGGTTACCGGAAATGAAATCTTGAGATCTTGTTGAAACATGAAATTAGCCTTTAAGGTTTAAATGATTGGGAATTCATTTGAAATAAAATACACCTGAAATACGATGCTTGCCGAAAGGCAATTGAAATATCCTGCTTGCCGAAAGGCAATTGAAATATCCTGCTTGCCGAAAGGCAATTGAAATATCTTGCTTGCCGAAAGGCAATTGAAATATCCTGCTTGCCGAAAGGCAATTGAAATATCTTGCTTGCCGAAAGGCAATTGAAATATCTTGCTTGCCGAAAGGCAACTGAAATATACTGCTTGCCGGAAGGCAATTGAAATATAAAACTTGCCGAATGGAAATTGAAATATAAACTTGAAACATGAGACATGAGATATGAAACTAGGAGACTCGAAAATTGTTCCTTTTGGATTATGCTTTTAAATTATGTCCTATAATTATATTGCTTTGCAAATTATATTTATGATCTTATGAAATCTCTATCCTTTAAATTATGACATTTAATTATTGTTAGATAAATAAATTAAATTATGTGGTGTTGTGCACATGTTTTCTTTAAATATTAAATAATGGCTTTGAAACCCCATAGTTATGTATGTGTTAACTTACTCAGCACGTAGTGCTGACCAAAACCATATTTTCTTTTTCTTTTTCTTCCAGAGTTGAGAATTATGCATCGTCATATGCATACACGGGAAGCTTGGGATGATATATTAGTTTGAATTTTTGTATTAGACTAGATCTTGCATGAACGGGCCTGTTTAACCCGTGATTAGGCCATGTTGGCCCTATATTTAAATTCCGCTGCGAATCATATATGTAATTATTATTTTCCGCTGCAACTTTGATGTATTATTTTTAAATTATATATAAATGGGCTGTTTGAATGTTTTAAATTCTGAAAAACCATAGCCTTGCATCTCTTTAGCAAGCTCGGAGAAACCGTGTCTTGCTAGGGAGGTGTGGCGGTGACATCCCGACCTGGGTGACCAAAAATCGGGGTGTTACATCCTTTCAGTCTAGATGAGACCTAATCGCTGACTCTGCTTCTAATTTCCCAAACTCAACCCTTGATAGAATATGAATTAGTCATAACTGTGGAATTTATCCCTTACTCAGATCCGGATTTTATAAAGGAATTTTTGTCGGAAATTTAATATGCAATATCTGTTTTAAATCTATGCTTCTGTTGTCCAAGGGAAGGATCCCAAAATATTGTAGACCACAGTAGTACATAATATTATCATGCATAAGGATATATGGAAGTGTAAAATTAATTGACCCAAAATATAGATGCGGGTCCAGACAGAAGGTGGAACACAGAGATGAAGTGGTCAGGAGACCAAAGTACTGGCAGAATAATCGGGTGGATTGTAAACATCTACCGTCCAATTTCCCAATTACTCAGATGGAACGAATTTAGACAGCTTAAACCCTGTGATGGCAGTGTCAATGCCAGTTGGGCCTCCACTGTCTGTGAATTCGGATAAAAACCTGCATGCTTCCTCTCTGCAGTACTTATCAGCTAATGTTGACAGACATTAGCAGAGTTTTATTACAGATTGGAATTTGGGTTTGGAAATTAAAATAAGTAAAATAAAACTGTATCTGGATAAGAATCAGCTGAGCAGCTATTATAGTCCCGGATGGACGAACCGCCAAGGCTTTCACTGACTGCCATCCAGACCATGCAAAATAACACTTAGTAACTAATACCCAGAATACGAGCTAGTTATCCGTGAGGGAATACCCGCCAACATTAGTCTGATGTATTCTTTACTAGTTGTTACACACAATACGCAAAGGACAAAGTAAAATGAAATAAAGAGAAGAGCTAGCATGAGAGACATTGGTTTCTCGTGCTAGGGTATGGAATCAATCCATACTTGATGGCTTAAATAATCCCTCCTACCATAATTAATTACAGTCCGGATTATCTGTTTAAGGCATCATGATTTTGTTTGTAGAAAATTGTTTTAATGACAATTGAACAAAGATCCTTTAATCACAACAATTAATGATTTAATTATTGCTAATTAGAATCACCAATCATTAATGACTAGAGGGTTCAATTAATTAATGATGGAAATGGAGAATGGAAAATCTGCATGAAAATGCTGATTACGACGCTAAACAGATATTACGACGCTATCCTAGAATAGCATCGTGAGGGTGGCGTCGTCAAGGGTTGGTGCAAGAGAGAGTAGATTTTTGGATTAAAGGGGTATGTACGACGTTATACACTAAACTACGACGCTATACTAGTATAGCGTCGTAGGTATAGTGTCGTAGGTGGTTTGAGAAATAAGAAGTTTTTGGAAAAAGAAGAGATATTACGGCGCTAAACATTAAATGACGACGCTATCAGAGGAATTTTGGGGACCTACGACTCTAAACAAAAATTACGACGCTATCTGAGGATAGCGCCGTTGGTTCAGTGCCGTAGGGCAAGTTTTGTTTAAGTTCTGGGCAACTACGGCGCTAAACCTCACCTACGACGCTATCCAAGGATAGCGCCGTAGGGCGGTTAGCGTCGTAGCTAGCCCAGAAACATGTTGTTGTTCGGGTAATGCAATCTCTGCGATTGCAAGCCCTATTTTCAAGTTCATGGTTCACAAATGCATGAAAAACGAAACAACAAGCTAAGAACAGTGAAAGTAAAATGCAAGAAATGCAAAACAGTAAATAAAACTATGCTAAACTACACACTCATGAACCACAAACCCAAATGAGGGTTTTCAACCAACATATCATGCATGAATCCCAAAATAAAAGACAAACAACACAAAACCCACATAAAACAGTAAGATAAAATGACCAGGTGGTCATGAAACCAAAAACAAAGCATTAAATCCATGGACCCATGTCCATTTCATGATTTTGGGATTCTTTCAATGATTAACTTCCCATTTTTCATAAAATGGTTTGATAATACCCATCATTTGGGTATTTCAAACCTAAATAAGAGTTTAACAAAACTGGAAATCATATAACAGTGGCTACCTAGGTCTAAAACATGAAAAATAACACTAATCTAAGCTAACATTAATCTAGAGAAACTAAAACAGTTGATAAAAGTAAATAATACAAAAAATTAAGCTAACTACCTAACTAACCTACACACTCCAAGAACAGCAGTTGTCTCCAAGTTTGAGAATGTGGTGAAGTGACAAGACCAGGGAGTCAACACCCTATATATAGGCGAGAAACCCTAGGCCCATGGGCCCCCAGGCCTTGAAATTTGAATTCTGGCAAGGCTTACGACGCTATCGGTGGCTTACGGCGCTATCCTTGCTACGGCGCTATAGGTATAGCGTCGTAGTCTTCCACTTCGAAGACTCTCTGTCTCTCAGTGAACAGCCTATGGCGCTATCCATCATTACGGCGCTATACTTGATCACGGCGCTATCCATGCTTAGCGCCGTTCACTCTTCTTCAGATGTCAGCTTTGATTTCCTCCTACGGCGCTAGACCAAGCTACGGCGCTATCCATGCATAGCGTCGTAGTTGTGTCTAGCATCGTAATATTCTGAAAAATCAGCTTTTTGTGGGTTTTTCATTTCTTTTCCCATCTTTTGTTTCCTTTTTCTTTTCTTTTTTTTTTCTCATGTTTTTGGATTTTTCTAACATAAATGTGTAATAAAATTACATATTTATGCATTTTTCATACCAGCTTAATATTTTTACAATTATGCATAAATCAGTCCAATTCTACTGCTTTCTTATTTAATATAAGACCGGAAAACGATCAAATGCCCGTTTCATACATGGAAATGGATTGAAAATAATGGTCATTTCTGGCCATTATCATTGGTCAGTCGTTTCAACAACCTTCTTAACCACTTCAGTAGTCTTTGCAACAACCACCTTTTGATTTCTCTTTGGGGATGATTTTTGTTCAAGAAATCCTCCACTGATAAATTTAGTCTGGGATGGAGCGGTAGAAAACTGATATCCAATTCCAGTTTGATCCTTGTAAGATTTTCCCATAGACAAGACTTCATCGAGCTTCTCTTTTCCTTTTGCCATTCTTTCTAACTTTTGAACCTTCACTTGGAGATCTTGGGAGTCTCTCTTTAATACTTCTTTCTCTTCAATCAGCACCTCTTTCTCCTTGATCAAATGCTCTTTATCCTTGATCAATTCAACTCTTTCTTTCATCAAATCTTCAATAATGTCCTTGTTTGACATATTTTCCTTTTGATGTACATCTCTCTCTTTTAATACTTGATCATAGGAAATCCTGATGTCAGCAAGTTGTTTCAACAACATCTTCTTCTCCTTTACAATTGCTTTGTGTTTTTCAGTGAGCTCATCAAATGCAACAACAAGCTTTTCAAGACCTAATCCATTTCTTGATAATGCATCCGCAAAATCTCTACATTTGATTCGTTGTTCTTCAGTTGTCCCAACATCGCCACCACTGCTGAGAGTAACTTTCTGAGAATTACAACTTTTAAGCCTTCCTTTCTTGCCCATCTTTCGGATCTCACTCAGCTATGTTAGAGTATAGGCTCTGATACCAATTGACAGGTCCCCTCAAGAAGAGACAATGCTAAATATGGGCAGAAACCAATACTAATACAGAGTATGTTGTTTCCCAGTTGTCAAGATGAAAAATTAATGCGGAAACGTTGTCGGAGCATTATCCCAACAACCAGTCAACAACCAATGAAAACCCAGAAGATATAAACATAACAGAGTGCGAAAATAAAACAGAGAACACCACAAAATTGTTCACCCAGTTCGATCCACCGATCTACATCTGGGGCACCAAGCCAGGATTTCACTAGATCCTCACAAACAGTTGAATCACACATCAACACACTTTACACATCCTTACGTTCCGGTGAACTTCTCTATCTAATCAACTAGACTAGAGAAACACATGGGAGCATCAACCTATCTACCCAAATGCACTAAATTCACTAGCAGATGTTAAAGTGGTGTTTGTATAATCCTAGCTACTCAAACTAATTAGGCGCAATGGTGGTAATACACCCAATCTAAGCCACTGTTTGTGTTTACAAGAGATATAACATGAGAAGTCTATACACAAACTAAAAAAAACCCCAAAAGATAGCAGCAGACAACCAACAAGTATATACCAGTAGCAGAATGGTTGTTTCTGTCTTCTGCAAACAATGGAACTGGGGGTTTTGTGGCTTCAGCTCCCTTCCTCAGGAATCCATGGCAGTGAAATGACCTTAGAAATGCTCTGTTTTCTCTTCTTTGGAATGGCTGAATATTTGTGCTTATGAGGTAGAGTCGAAAACAAGTATTTATAGGGGTACAAGGCCCATTTAAAACCCTAAAAGCCTGCTGGGAGGAAATGGCCACGTCACTGTCCTTTGTACTTTCCAGTTGTGCTATACCCGTTGTTGATAGGTTATTTCAACATCAGAGGGACAACGGGTATCTGCACAAAAATTCAAATCTGCTCTACAAACTTTGCCACGTCAGCGTCCCTTTTGTCCTTTCTCCATTATCAGATTGCGTTGTTCATGAGTCATCGTCACAACTACAGAACAACGTTGATCATCTTCACAACACAGGACTCAAGGACTTAACAGGAAGTTATGGGACAGGTTCGGCGATGATTAGCGAAAAATCGGTTCATGGACAGGTTCGGCGATGATTAGGGTAGTTATGGGATGGATTCGTCTAGTTCGATATTTATGGGATGGTTTTGAAAATTGAAAAAACTTATGGGACTAAATGGGTTTTTTTTCCCTTCATTAAAGCTTCATTGCCTTTTGTTTATAATTATAGCAAAACAAACTTTGAGTTAAATTTTCTTATCTGAAATCGAATGGGGAATTTTGTTAAATCAGATAGACTCGTAATCATTATGCCAATCAAGAATATTTTTCTTTCATAGTTTCCCGAAAATTAGTTTAACCTTAATTATATGGTTCCGCATCTTGGTAACTATCAACATACTTTCATTTCATAATTTATTTGATGGATCTATATTTCTAAGAAGCATGACTATACAACCCTCATTCAACTATGACTCGGTAATCAAGAACAATTGATCGTGTTTAGATATTCCATAGTGAAACATAAACGCAACATAATTCTTAGTTGCCAGTGCAGAACCTCGTCATAATAATCCTACGGTGCATGTATAATTCTCGTCACAATCTAGTGGAATATCAAATCTAGAATGTGCAGTTCTACCTCTTGGAATGAGTAGGGATGCTATTCTACTGGATGTTACAGCCAACACAATATCACCTCTCCCACGAAGGGCTAAACATAATGTTTTCTAGATAAATTATCGATAAATCTCTTGTGAGTTCAACCACGTAAAGAAAAAAGAATAAATCTCCAACACTATCAACTACACACATTATTTTATTTTAAATATTTTTCTGCTCATCAATCAATAAAGATAATAGTCCATTTCATTTATTCCTTATTATAATATGTCTCTTCTAGTATCAATAAATCATCTGTTTCAGACGTTGAAACTTCATTCAGTACCGGTATTCCAGAGAAAAATTCAAATTCGTAGAATTTGCAGCAATTAGCCTTTCATTTTCTAACAAAGCTAGATTTATATTTGTTCTTCCGTCAATTGCAAATATGTTAAAATATAGATTAATGAATTACCTTCTCCATTTTTTAAGTGTTACACTTTCCTTTTTCGGGTGTTTGGAAATAAGTGTTATGTTGTCATATTTGGAATCTTTTGAATGTTAATAATTTTTACTAATTGTTCTTAAATTATTGATTCTTTTTACATTCATTAATAAAACTCAAAATGAATAAAGTCAAATGTGACTCATCTTATTTTATTTATTTAATTATTGTAATTCTTCAACTAAATAAATTTTATTAACTTACTTTAAATCTCGTGCTATTTCTTAGTGTTACACTTATTGAAAAATTGAGGGAGTATTTCTTGAAAAATATATTTAAAAAATTAAATTTTTCTTGTTTATTTACTGATGGTTATATTCGCAACCCCAATTACTCTTTATACACTCGATTCTTTTATTTATAATATGTTTTACGAAATTAATTAATTTACTCTAAACCAAATTTCCATAAAATATGAATTTTTACAATTCCCTTAATAATTATAACTTTTTTGTATTATCTTTAATATAATAAAACATAAATAAGATTTGTATTATTTAGTATATATTTATGTACAACTAGAATGATATAATTATAAAACATATTTTTTAACAATTAACAACTATGTATATAATTATATATTATGTTTAGTAAATATATAATTGTATGTTATTTTTAGGAGAATAAACATATTTTTGTAAAAATATGGCCTATATATACATTAATTAATATATACAAATCTTTTCCATAGATTCATTAATGCATCCTTTAATAATATAAATTCCAACGAATTCCATATAAATTTAAAATTCAAATATTTTAAAAATTGAAAATTGTGGAAACTCTATAAATTAAAAATTGAGATTGGCATCTACATATTAATATATTTTTAACATGAATAAATAAGTATGATATGCAATGTACATTTTGACTACATCATTTACCACACCAAAAAATATATAACAAAACTTGAGACTAAACATATACAAAATTACCGGTGTTACAATAGGATCACCATATTGAAACATAAACGCAACATTCTTAGTTGCCAGTGCAGAACCTCATCATAATAATCCTATGGTGCAAAAATTAAAAAATGCCTATTCATGTCATATAATCCTAGGAAATCTATTATATGTAAATAATAAATGCATAAATAAATCTAAAATAAATAAATAAAAATGAAAAATAATAAAATCTAAAATAGATAAAAATTTCATTACAAAATTTCAAATTTCAAATCTTTCAAATCTTTCCATATAAATTGAAAATTATATATTTCAAAAACTGAAAATATATAATGAATAAATAAATAATTCAAATCTTTTTAAAAGTGAACATTGTGGAAATTCCATATAAATTGGAAAGTCCATATATTTCAAAAACTGAAAATCTATAATGAATAAATAAATAAATGCGAAAATCTAAAATTAGTAAATTAAAAAATGCAAAATAATATAGATTAAATAAAAACATGCAAAATTTCAAATTTTAAATCTTTCCAATATATTTAAAAGTGAACATTGTGGGATTCTATGAATTGAAAATTCCATATATTTCAAAAACTAAAAATCCATAATGACTAATAAAAATAAATACGAAAATATAAAATTAATAAACTAAAAATGCTAAAATCTATAAAAATTAGAAAATTGAAATGGAGACACCACATTAAATGTAGGATGGGTTGTTCACTAATGGTTTAATATATATTTTAACATAAACAAATAGTAATAAATAAATAATAAATGCAAAAATCTAAATTTAATAAATCAAAAATGCAAAAATCTATAAAAATTAGAAAATTGAAATGAAGACACCACATTAAATTAATCCTGCGGCAGCCCTTTCCTCTTTTGCGGTGCGGTTACAGTTGCCCGCTTCTCCGCCATGCTCTCCCTACCTTGGACGGGGCCGGAAAGTGGAGGAGTCCCTCAATTGACGTCTCCCGACATGTAGCCGCTATTCGCGAAGATTGGGGTGTCTATGGAGGATCTGGCGGCGCTGCCTTCGCTTGATGTGGCGGCGAAGAGGAAGATTGAGCGGCTGGAGTCTTTGATATTGGGATTGGCCGCGCCGAAGTTTCTTCGATCTCAACCTCGCCCCATGCCCAAACGCTGGAGGTGCCACACTGGTGTCCGGTTTATTGCCCAGAATTGTAACAGAAGGTATTTCTCCAGGGGACATGAAGCGGCCGCCTCCGGAATTGGGGGACTTGTTGGATGTATTAACGAAACCATTGAATTTGTATATATTAGCTACTGGCTTTAAAGGTTAGAGAGAATTTGTTCAATTTTATTTTGGGTCTGTCCTACACGCAGAGCTGTAGCTGCAAGCTGGAGCTGTAAGGAGCTGAAGCTGTAGGGAGCTGTGGGAGCTGTAGCTGTCAGTTTTATTTAAGTGTTCTGTACAACTAGTTGTAGCTGTCAAAAAATGTATGAAATGGCATAAAAGGACAAACATTTATGGAGACTATTGGGTAGTGAGTTGGTTATTGGGATAAAATTATAATTACTCAACAATAAGCTGGGAGCTTATTTTTTAAAGCTACTACAGGTAGCTTCTAAAAAGAAGCTTCCAAAAGCTCCCATAAGCTCCTAAAAGCTAGTGTGCATAACGGGGCTTTTTTTAAAAAATAAAAGCTAAAGCTACCAAAAGCTCCAAAAAGCTGCGTGCAGAACAGGCCCGTTGAGGGGTTGACTTGATGAGTTGATTCTCGTAGTTGATGTTTCGAATCCTTGGGAAATCCCCTTTCTTAATACACTTATTCCCTTTCTTCTGGAGCTGCCGTAACTTGTGCCAAAGCTTGTTGTGCCCACTGATGTTTTTTGCCTCGTAGAACTTGAGGTATAAATCAAATCAGTTTATTTACTTTGTGGAATTTTATATGACTTCTTTGATTTTTTTTGTGAGCAAGATGATGAATTTTATTACCGAATGCTTTACTCGTGTTGATGTTTCAAAGTTTTGTGGTGAAATATGGAGTAAAAATGGAGCTTGGTAGGATAAAATTGGGGATTTAGGGTGGCGGTTAAGTGAAAAACTGCCAGGTAAGCAAGCAGTTCGGTTTACCTCCCCATTCACGTCGCCTCCACCATTATTTTCCCCCCCCCCTTCTTCCCAAATCGCGAAGCCGCCACTGCCGGGGCAGCTCTCACCACCACCGCGAATCTCTTCTCCCTCCCAAGCCACCGCTATCCGATCTCAACAACCAACAATAGAAAAAAAATAAAAGCGAGAGAGAGAGAGAGAGAGAGAGAGAGAGACGGGGACAGAGAACAGGAGGGAGAGTGAGAGAAAGGGGGAGGGCGACGAGAACCACCACCACTGTCGCGGATTAGCCAGCCGCCGCCGTCCGTCGACTCCACTGGAGCTGCCTTGGAGAGGGCAGATCTGTTGAAGATGAGGAAGAAGAAAGGGAAAATGGGTTGAGTGACTTTGAGCTGACTGAAGGGATTTCCATCCCTACAAAAATAAGCGGGGTATGGACGGCAGACAGATGAGGAAAAGGGGAGATGTGGATTGATTTAAATAAATGGATACATGTGGGGTTAAAGGGGTGAGCAATGGAGAAGTGCTTTTGCCTGGGTAAGAAGAGGCTGTGGAATTGCCTATATAAACCCCTCACAGCCTTGACTCACCACAATCCCATCTGTTTCTTTTCTCCTTCTGTTAGATATTGGGGTTTTGTAAGAAGTCTAAGAAAGAGAAAGGGGCAAGTATACTTATAAGTAATAGGATCTGTTTCAACTATAGTGAATGGTGGGTTTAGAAGAGCTACGATTCACTTAGAAATATTTTTATTTACAAAGGAGTTGTAACTGAGAGTGTTGATTTGGAGAAGTTGTTTATGCTGCTTGTTCCACAAAGGATTTTTAGAGTTCAGTAAGAAAGATAACTAGTCCGTAGAAGTTGAAGTGTTCCGGTAAGATTTATTAAAGTTGGAATTTTAGTTAATATTTCTTTAAAATGCTATTGTAGAATACCAAGTAACATTAGAATATTTTATAGTCAAAGAGCTGCGTGTTCGAGGGAGTTTATCTGCTCGTAGGCCTGCATTGTGTTGTGCATCCCAATCATACGGTGACAGTAAGTAGAATTTTACTTTTTGGAGTAAGCCCAAAAAGAATTATTTAGCTTAAGCATAAATTTCAAGAAAACCATTTTATTACTTTTTAAATTTATGCTTATAGCTAGCTCCCTAATGCTTTTGGAATATTGGTATGCCATTTTACTGTGCTTTGTAATTTCTGCAATTATCATAAAATTCCATGGATTTTTGAGCTCATTGTTACGGGGGCTGGGTCTGGGTCTGGGCCGACTGCCCAACTCCTATGTTGTTGTGCACATAATAGCCACACGGGGACTATTGGGACAATCCATTACGGCTCCATATCTAATTCCAGTAGTGGGTTCGATGAAATTTCCTACCTCCCCCACACCCTTGCATGTATGTGAGAATTGGGCTCCAGGGCGGGAACCTGTACATCACAGTGGCTGAGATACTACTTCTCGGTAACGCATATTGCTGTATTATCTTTTCCCGGGTTTAGATTAATATTGACTTTATGTATAAATTATTCTCGTTTTAGCATACCATGACCATAACTGTTGTCTTTAAATTATTTCTGCTACCCTATCTCCTCCGGGAGTAAACTTCTACTTACTCAGCGATTGTTTTCGCTGACTCTACACTTGTCACCATTTCCTTTCAGGTTTCAGATCTGCAAGGTTCGATAGAGCATATCTTGCACGGGCATGGTATGGGGTATTATTTATAAGAATATATATTTTGAAATCCCCTTTGGGGTAAGAATATATTACTTGGCATAGATAATTTTTATGAGGCATAAATAATTTTTATGAAGCTTGGAAATTATTTATCAAGCATGAATAAATATTTGGGTTTTATCCCGTTTATGCAAACGTTGTGCCCTACTGTTTAAACAATGCATTTTGCGTTTAACAGTGCTATTTTTGAAATACGAAATAAACAACCCCCCCCCCCCCCCCCCTTTCTACAATATTTTGAATTGTGAGGTGCATCATCTTTTAAAATAAAACTTCCATGGATTTATTCCATTATTATCATTGAGCTCATTGGGGAATGTGTTCCTCCATTTTGGTTATCAACCAAACATCTTTATTAAGCTTATTTTATATACTTCTACAATATTATAAGCTTCAGTGCAGAGTATATGTTAACTTGCCCGGGAAGTGGTTAGCATATACACTAAACTCTGATTTTCTGCACTTATTTATATTAGCCTCAGCGTATTTTGGGATGTCCCGGAATACGTGGCGGTAGCACCCCGCCCTTTTCCCGCTCTTTGCTTCCGCTATTCATTAGGAAAAATGGGGGTGTTACAATATGGAAATCTTAACTTTCATTTTTAAAAAAGATATGAAATTTATAATTAATATGTAATTATTTCCAATTTTTAAATGATTTGAAATTTGAAATTTTGTATATTTGAATTTATTTATATTAGATTTTGTTTTTACATTTATTTATTTTAGATTTTTGTATTTTTTATTCCAATAAATCTTATTTTTACCCAATTTTCAGTTTTTAAAATATATAAAAATTTTAACTTATATGAAATTTCTACTTTTTTTAGCTTTTAAAAGATTTCAAATTTAAAATTTTCAATTTATTTATTTATTTATTTCAGATTTTTGCATTGTTTTATTTCCACAATTTTAAATTTTTACCTGATTTTTAGTTTTTAAAAGATATGAATTTTTAATTTATATGGAATTCACACAATATCAGTTTTTAAAAGATTAAAAATTTGAAAATTCAATTTTTGCATTTATTATTTATGTATTTTAGATTTTTTCATCTTTTATTCCAATATTTTTATTTATTTGTTGAGCCTATAAATACCACTCCTCCCTGTGCGTATAAGTCCATTCAAATGTTGGCGGTCATTGCCCTACTGTTCTTTCATATTCCCTTTACTGTATTTTGTTTGAAAATTAAATGTTGCTTTTTGGTTCCATTCAAATTTTAATTTTTTTAATCTATTTTTTAAGAAATACTCCCTCCATTTTTTAATAAGTGTAACAATAGGAAATATCACAGGATTTAAGGTAAGTTAATATTTAGTTGAAGAATTACAATAATTAAATAAATAAAATAAGATAAGTCACATTTGACTTTATTCCTTTTGAGTTTTATTAATGAATATCAAAAAATTAATAATTTTAGTATAATTAATAAAAAGAGGTAATAATTAAAATAGGTCAGCAGAAGGAGACTCTTATGCTTTTGGGCCACCTTATAAACAATATCCACTTATAGGTTAAGCCAAATGGTCGGAAAAAATACTAAGTTCGGGCCGCGTGAGGTGCAGCGCCGGAGGAACGACCTGATGGCCTATAAATAGAAATGGTCTCCTTCTGATGGCCTATTTAATTCTTTTATGAAATTTAATAAATAATATTTAATCCGTCCTATTAATTATATTTTGCTTTCATTTTTGTCTGTCTCAACGTTTGGATCAAGTGAAACCCCTCTTGGCGGCGGATACAGCTGGTATGTGGTTTTCCTGGCGTTAGTATCACCGTTTTATTTATTAAATTTTATATTTTCCTTTTCTCTAGTGTGAATAGGCTGTCAAGCAGAAAATTATATTTTAAAATAAAATTAAATAAGTTAAATTTAAAACAAATTATACTCTATTTATAGTAAAGAAAATAACATTGTGTGTCAAAGCATTACCAAGGCAGTGAACAACTTCATTTTAGCCGTTGGCCTCGAAATAGTGGTTCGGCACGTTGTTATTAAGCTATTTATCTTAATGAGACAAAAAGTTAAAATTAAATTATTAAAAATGAGACAAAAATGTTTAGACAGATAAAAAATAAAAGCAAAACATAGTTAATGTGAAGGATTGAGTATTATTTATTTTAATTATATAAAAAATTAAAATAGGCCATCAGAAGAAGATCATTTCCTTTTATAGGTCATCGCGTCGGTTCTTCGGCGCGTGCACATCACGCGGCCCGCGCTTGGCATTTTTCCGACCATTTGGCCTAAAATTAGGCTCGAACACCTTCAAGTGGCCTATAAATGGATATTTTTTATATCGTAGCTGAAAAATAGAAGGACCTCCTTCTGCTAGCCTATTTTAATTATTACCTCTAATAAAGATTACTAACCTTCAAAACATTCCAAATATAGTAACGTAACACTTATTTCCAAACACCTAAAAAAGAAAGTGTAACACATAAAAAACAAACGGAAAAATAAAAAATTTAGTCCGTTTTCTTTACAAAAAAAATTCAAATCCGTCCTATTCGAATTTTTTTCCCGATATGGTCCGCTATTTTGAAAATTATTTTCAATTTTCAAACGAAGAAAGTAATTGATTCTCAAATATTTTAATAGATTTGCAATTGACGGAAGAATAATATATATCTGGCTTTGTTAGAAATTGAAAGGCTAATTGCTGCAAATTCTATAAATGTGAATTTTTCTCTGGAATGTCGGTATAAAATTAAGTTTTAAAGTCTGAAACAAATAATTTATTGATACTACAAGAGACATTTATAATAAGGAATAAATGGAGGCGGACCATGATAAGCTATTACTTTTGTTAATTGATGTTTAGAAAAATATTTATAATAAAATAATGTACTATATGTAGTTGATAGTGATGAGGCTTGATTCTTTTTTCTTTACGTGGTGGAACTGACAAGACATTTATCGATAATTTATCTAGAAAATATAATGTTTAGCTTTTAGTGGGAGACGTGATACTGTGATGCCGGTAGCATTCAGTGGAATAGCACCCTACTCATTCCAAGAGGTAGGACTGCTTCTAGATTTGATATTCCACTATATTGTGAAGAGAATTCTACCTGCGAAAAAATTTATCCCATAAAATTAATTAACCTCTATTCTCATTAAACAAAGCTCATTATTTTGGGATGAAAATTCTTGATTGGTAGAATGATTATGAGCCCATCTGAATTAACCAAATTCCCCATTCGATTTCGGAGGAAAACATTCCCAAGCGCATTTTGTTTTACTATGAAAATAGAAAAAATAGTCAATTTCAATATGTAAAGAGGGTTGAACTCTATCTTCAATAACCAGTTTTTATCCATGTCAGTGATATGTTGCAATATCTCGTATCACTGGAAATAGGGAACTCGAAGTATTAATATGTAATTAAGATGGATTAACAGAAGATAATACAAGAAATGTTGTTTAAAATGAAAATTATATATGACAGAAATTTGCACAATGAATACTTCATGTAGGTCATGGTAATTGGTAAAGCTGGTATTGATTTTGGAGATATGCAATTAGATGTAACATTTCCATATGATAATTTTATAAACTCTACGGGAGATCATGTAGCGGCAATTGTTGATGGTACTTATACAAATATAAACTGCATCACTTCAAATCCATATATTTTTAAAGATAGTGCTATACTAATCCCCACCAATGAGATTGTTTGATAAGATCAATGATTACATCATTAAACATATGCCTGCAAATGAAATGTATACTTCCTCCGTTGTTTATCCTTGCTCCGTGTGCCTGTAGTCCAATACACATTTTAAACCATTAGTAACTCAATTTCGGTACAAGTAAAAATTCTAAGAGTTCGATATTTAAAAACTACAAGACGAGACGAACCTAACAAGATTCCACTTGACTATATTTTAACTTGTATAACTATGATAAAAATTTTAAGTGTGAACAGTAGCATATTTGCCAATGGGGCAAGAATTAAAAAATGGAGAGAGTATATATTAGTTCTAACAATATTTGTCAAGAATTTGAAAGCATAGATACTGCCAATGAATTATTTTCACTGAAATATTTAAACACGATCAATTGTTCTGAATTACCGAATCATGAAATATAGTTGAATGAGGGTCGCATAGTGATGCTTTTATAAATATAGATCCATCAAGTAAATTATGCAATGAAAGTAGGTTGATGGTAACCAAGATGCGGAACCATATAATTGAGGTTAAACTAATTTGCGGGAAATCATGAAAGTAAAAAATTCTTGATTGGTATAATGATTATAAGCTTATCTGATTTAACCAAATTACCCATTCGATTTCAGATGAGAAAACTTTAACTCGCAGTTTGTTTTGCTATGATTGTAATTTAAAAAAAAAAGTCAATGTTAATCTTTAAATAATGTTGGACTTTATCTTCTAAAACCAGTTTTTAGCCATGAACAGCTATGTTGCAATATTTCGTGTCACTAGCAAATGTGGCTCGAAGTATTAATATGGAATTAAGAATGATTAACTCAACATACCACAAGAAATGTTGTTTACAATGAAATTTATATATGATAGAAATTTGCAAAATTGATACTTGATGTAGGTGATGGTAAACCCGATACTGATTTTTTTTTTTTTTTTTGCATTACAAAGCCGGTATTAATTTTGAAGATTTATAATCAGACATTTTGTTTTATTTTAATATTTGAATAAAACTTTAAGTTAGTGTTGTACTAGCCCCTACCAATGAGTTTTTAAGCAATGAAATTTTCAGCAAATCGTGGGGGAATTTTTCATATTATGCTTAATACTTATATTTAAATTTTGTTTTATTTTAATTTAAATTTCAAATTAAATAAAAATATTATTTTAATAATTATTTTTATTGATCTGTTAAATTGTACCGGACAAGCCACAGAAGCTAAAGAAGATGGTATAATATGATCTCTTTGTTAGTTTTAAAAATAATTAGAATATATTATCATATACATTATCTTTCGAATATATATAAAATCATTACACATTTTTCATTACTCAAAATACGATTTATTATTATTTTATATAATATAAGTTTATATATTATATAAAATATATAATTATGTCCGTCGAGTCTTGACGGATTACTTATTAATTATTATTAGTATGCATATTGCATAAGAATATCTTGTATTATTACTGTTTTATGTAGAAATATCTATTAATTTGATCTTATACAAGACTTTTAAAATATTTATAAGCCTTTCTCTAGTATGTAAATATGTTATATCCGACCATATATAAAATCTTTTAACTTGATTTTGAAATAGGCTTAATTAGCCTTGTAAGTGGGCTGTAACTCTGGAATTCAGGGCTGTCGTGGCTGATGTCTAAGGTATGCCGGCGGATAATGTTGGGAATCGTCTAGCTCGTCTCGGAGAAGCATCCATGTAGTTTAGACATTCCTATATTGGTAACCTTAAATGGAAAAAGGTCAAGATTATGAAACGGTTGGCAGGTATTCAAAGGGCTCTTGAAAACATCGACTCTATCCGAATAATTAAAGACTGAGCTTAAGAAGGAGCTTGAACAGGTGTTGTATCAAGAGGAGTTGAAATGGTTCCAAAGAGCACGGGATAAATGGGCATAATTTGGCGACATGAACACAGCTTATTTCCATGGCCGTGTTAAATAGAAAAGACATCGGAACGCATAAATGGTTTATTTCTTCCTAATGGGGAATGGTTTGAAGATGAGGAAACGTTACAAACTTCAACTCGGGAGTTTTCTTATGGATTTGTTTGCAGCGCCTTCAGTGGAGGTCCAATCTCAGTCTATGGATAATGGAAATGGGGAGGATGAGTTGCCAATCCCATTGCTGCCTGCGGTGTACAGTGACATGGGTGAGGATGTAGCAGTCGTTCCAAATAGCTTGGAAGTTCAAGAGGTAGTGAATAGTATCAACTCATTTTCGGCCCCCGGTCCAAATGGTTTTCTCGGACATTTCTATAAAACTTATTGGGACATTGTTGGCGGTTCGGTTACTGATATGATACAGTGGGTTTTTGCTGATCATATTCTTCCTACTGGATTATGTAATGCTTATGTTTGTCTGATCCCAAAGATTCCACTGCCGACTTCATTTAAGCACTTCCGGCCGATCACGCTCTGCAACGTGTTATATAAGATATTGACAGAATTGCTTGTTAACAGGTTGCGTCTAGGTCTCCAACAAGCTATATCATGGCGTCAGTCTGCCTTCTTGCCGGGAAGAGGCCCAGTTGATAATGCCATGACATTAAAGAGTTACTGGGCCAACTCGCACATTCTAGAACTCGGGTTAAAGCAGTGATTTTGAAGATTGATATTGAGAAGGCCTATGACAATGTTCGTTGGTCCTTTCTTCACGATTGCTTGACTGAGTTACAGTTGACTACCAGTGCAATCGATCTTATCATGACTTGTGTGTCGTCGCCAACTTTTTCTGTCATTTTGAATGGAGGGGCGCTGACTGAATTTAGGTCAGGGAAAGGGGTGCGCCAAGGTGATCCCCTCTCGCCTTACCTATTTCTGCTTGTCATAGAGAAGCTTTCACTTCTCATTCAGGGCCTTGTTGTTGCTGGAAGATGGATTCCTATTCGACTCCCCAACATTGAGCTTGGGGTTTCTCACCTCTTATATGCGGATGATCTTCTGCTATGCTCAATGGTTGATCGATCGAGTATACTGACTGAAGGCGGTGCTCTGCGCCAATTTACGAGGATTTCGGAGATGAAACTCAACCAAAAAAAATCTTCAATTTTCATCCCAGGGCATGTTTCTGATGTGGACCGTGTATGGATTTCTCAAGAGCTCCATATTCCTGCCACTACTGAGATGGGAACTTACTTAGGCTTTCCAATGATTATCGGTCGCCAACGTAACTCCCATTTCAATTTTATATTGGAGAAAATGGATGCCAAGCTCAAAGGTTGGGCGTGTAAATTTCTTAACAAAGCTGGTAGGCTCACTCTGTGTAGGTTAGTTCTTGTCATATTTCATAGAAAGTCATTGGCTTCCGGAACAGATTTGTAACGCTATCGATAGGAGGATCAACCGTTTCATATAGAAGGACAGTAAGGGGAAAGGTATTCATTTAGTGTAATGGGATGTAGTTGCCACTCCTCGTATGTGGGAGGATTGGGGATTCGCCGGGCTAGATTTATGAATGTGGCGATGTTGGGTAAGTTACTATGGGGTATGATTCATGCTCCGGATAAAATTTGGGTGCATTTTGCGAAATCTGCTTTCTCGACTGTCCATTTGCGGCTTGAGGCTCGGGGATCAAGACCATCTAAGTTTCAGGCTGTTCTCCACAAAATTCTTCCTTTACTCAAAAGAGGATTTTCATTTCGAGTAAGGAAATGTGACAGCTCCCTTTGGTTTACGGAGTGGTGGAAGGGGCTTCAGCTTAGACCGCGCCTACCGTATATAGCGACACAGGATGTGGAGCTTAAGATTGCTGATATTGTCAAGGATGACACATGGGATTTCAGTGCCTTGAACACACCTATTCCTCATGTAGTTTCAATGGAATTTGCCTCATCTCCACCTCCTATCTTGCATTCCTTATACCGGATGAGTGGGTTTGGAGTAAACACAGGTCTGGACATTACACAGTGAGCTCAGCATATTCGTTTCTGGCGGGAGGATACTCGACGAATGTCTTATGGCGTTGGATGTGGAGACCGTGGATACCCCAAAAAATAGGGTTTTTCATATGGCTGATGAGCCATGGAGCGCTACCCATCAACCAGCTGCGTTATAGGAGAGGGATGGCTTCTACACCTCTATGTCAGCTATGTGGTGATGAATTGGAGACGTGGTCTCATTGCATTTTCAGTTGCCTGTGGGTCAGACAGATTTGGAATCAGTTTGGCATCCTTATCCCGCCTGACTGCGATCATATCCCTTCACTTCAGATTATGGAATTTCTTCAGGGCATGTCAAACGTTTATGGTGACATATTCCTGGCAGCCTTATGGGTATTTTGGATCGAACGTAATACTAGGGTGTTCACGTCGAAGTCCAAATCGGGATGGACGTTGCAAAGGGAGGTACGTCGACTTGAAGAGGAGATTAGTTGAGCCAGAACAGGTCCTGAGGGAGTGCACAGACAAGGTAGAATGGTGGGATGGAATATGCACAATTATCATGACATGATTCTTCACACCGATGGTAGCTCGTTCGGAAATCCTGGGAGATTGGGATTTGGACATGTTATTCGGAATGAAGCTGGGGAATGGAAGCATGGGGGTGTGGATACTTGGGAATTCATTCTAATTTGTATGCGGAGGTGGCTGCTCTTGTAATACCCAAGAAATCGACATCGAATATTAAATCCAAATATTAGAGAATTGGATTTAATTATGAAAACCGAAATAATTCCGAGAGAGCGGAATTAAATATTTTCGGACGTTTGCGGCACGGAATAAGTGTACCGAATTATTCCAACGAACCCGGATAATTTCTACATTTTAATTTTTGAAAAAAATCAGAATATATTAATTTATAAAAGTATAAAAAAAAATATTGGCGCGGACCGCGCCAAGACCGCGCCGATACCGCGCCACCAGCAGCAGCAAACGCTGTTTACGCGTTTTGCTCGATTTTGGCATTTATTTTGGTCTTAGATGCTTTGAATCAATCCTAACACCTTTCCCAGATATTAATGAGTGTATTTGGACCCTCTTGGACGGATTTAAGTGGATTAATCTTCCAACCAAGTGAAATTTATTATGGTACATGAACCAAAGTGAGAGTATTTGATCCATGGTTGAACAAAGGAGGATGAATGGGGGTTGGGATTGTCAATTATCGAAAATTGACTGCATTAATCTCTTCCCATCTTCCCTAGGGTCTTCAATGCACCCATTGGAACCAGCCACACCCTATTTTACAGCCCATAACAGTCCCCAAAACACCCTACCAAACCCCCATCCGAAAATCAGATTCACATGAGAGTGTTGGTGAGATTGAGTATTGTTCTTCCAGATTCAAGGAGTTTGGACGAATCTTTCCACACCCAATCCACTCATCATCTAGGTAAGGATGTTCCTTAGTCATTACTTCAGTTTTGGTTCGAGTCCTAGCCTTGGAAACTAAGGATCTTGGTCATTGAATCAAAAATAGGTTCATTCGGTGGAAGGTGTTGATCGTGTGGTTGATCCGGACGTTTTCGGGGATTCCAACAAAGGGGATTTCGACTCAAACCTATTCCTATGTAAGTTAATATCATGCACATCAAGTTTTAGAGATTTTGGTTGAGTGCAAGTCGAGTTCTAGAGCAATCTCCATTTCTTGCCAAATCTGCCAACTAGGGTTTTCGCTCAACTAGTCTCTGAGGTTTCCCGTTTTTGACTTGGATCCGTGCATTTTTGGGAAATCATTTCTAAATGAAAAATGTTCCTAACATTATAAAGATGATCTCTGTAAATTTATAGAATTTTTGGAGTTGATTTGATGCTCGAAATCGGATCTGGTTTTCTGCTATTAAATGCTGTCAGATTTGAGTTTTTAAAATGTCCGATCTTGTTGTGCCTTTTTGATCAACCTATGTTGGTTATTCGTGGTCGGTGTCTTCTTAAGATTTGTTCCATATTGTGTCTAGAACATCACCATCAATTTTTACGATTTTAGGAACTCGTTTGAAAAAGTTATGAATTTTTAAACACCCTGTGGTCTGTTTCGCTGAAACTCTTAAGATCCTTGATTCATAGTTTTCTGAAATCGATTTAATTGGCCTATTTCGAGTCCGAATTTGAAGATGCATATTTCTACGACAAATGTTCATTTTGGTGTCTCCTAGCTACTGTAAAATTTTCGGAATTTTCGAAACTGATTTGCTACATTTCCAAATGCGATTCTGAAATCTGCCACGATTTTAAATTGTCGGTGAAATCCATCTTGCGTATTTTTGGTGAACTATGAGTCGAATGTCACTCAGTTTTGAAACGTATGAATTCTGAAAATGTGTTGTATTGTAAAATGTTAAAAATGTGGATTTTGAAACTTTGTGAAATATGATCGAGTGGGATGCTTTGATTATTTCTTGAGGGTAAGTGCACTAGGTGGAGCTCGTTGGGCCGCCCCCTCTCGTAGCCAAAACGGCAAATATGATTATGTGATTGTAAGAGTCTATACTCCTAGATGTATCCGTATGGGTTATCTAGGGCTCCGGAGTGTGTCTGTATAGGGTCCGCTACTTTCACTTGCTTTGCGGGTTCGATTCCCCAAGGTGTATGTTTTTCCTGCGGTATCGATTCCCCAGGATATTGTTGACTCCTATGGGTTCGATTCCCTAGGATGTATATTGAGTTCTTGCGGGTTTGATTCCCCAAGGACGGGTGTCCTCGATCATACGGAAACAATGGTAAAAGAATGTGTTTGAACTCTTACGGGTTTGATTCCCCAAAAATGGTAAAAGAATGTATTTGAGTTCTTATGGGTTTGATTCCCCAAGGACAAGTGTTCTCGCTCATAAAGAGATTTGAAAAAGATCTTTCGGCAGGTGTAAGATTTAAATATTTCTCCGTAAATAATTATCCGTCTTTTAAAGTAAATTCCTATTTTGAATACTCTTCTAAAATTTTTAAAATTCGTTGTGTTGTATATTAACTTACTCAGTACCGTTGTACTGATAGATACGTTGTCTCTATTTTTTTTCAGATGTTGAAGATTAGCGCACTGCATTTACATTTGGGATGGGAATTTCCGAAGACTTGTCGCACTTGTTTTTAAATTCTTTTACGAATCCCAAACTCATGTTTGGCCGTGTTTGGCCCTTAGCTTCCGCACTGTTTTAAATTATGTATGTTAGACTTAACTCTGATTTAAACCTTCGGGCACTTATTGAATGTTTTTTTTTAAAATTATTTTTAAGTATTGGTACAACTTAGCCTTAGCATCTTCTCAAGTGAGCTCGAAATGGTTCGCGTTTTGCTTGGGAAGGTGTGGCGGTGACATCCTGGCCTGGGTTATCAAATCCGGGATGTTACAGCTCTAGTTTCTGGACTTGAGCATATTGTTCGCCTAGGTATCTTAAGAGTGGGTGTATATTCTGACTCACAAGCAACTATTAAACTGATGGACTCACATGATGGTTGTCATCCGTTGACACCGCTCATTCAGCGTGGTCGAGAAGCTCGGGCTTCGCTGGAATGGTGTGTGATCAACCATGTCCTCCGCGAGGGCAATAGTGTTGCGGACAAGCTCGCGAAGTTCGGTGCTTCGAAGGAACTCTTCTTCACGACATGGGCATTTCCACCAGACATTGTGCTTGGGGATTTGGCGGCGAATTACTCCGGCGTCATGTTCCCTAGGCTCTAGGAGTTATTTTTTCAGTTTGGTTTTCCTTTTATTTTTACATATTTTTCTCTGGCTGCGGCTACGCCAAAAAGAAAAATTAGCCTTGTAAAAGACTTAAAGTATGTCTATTTATATAAAATGGCCGGGCCTAGGCCTATAATGGAGGTCTATCAAAGTAAATAGGCTAGGCTCATGCCTTGGAAAATTGAAGTAAGCCTATGCCGCACAAGTCAAAGTCCGGCTTAGCCTAACCTATTTCCACCTAATCTATATATATTAAAGCATTAGTGAACAACCCATCCTACATTTAATGTGGTGTCTCCATTTCAAATTCCTAATTTTTATAGATCTTTACATTTTTTAATTTATCAATTTTAGATTTTCACATTTATTTATTTATTCATTATAGATTTTAAGTTTTTGAAATATATGGAATCCCTACCATATTACCTTTTAAAAAGATTTGAAAGATTTGAATTTGAAATTTTGCATATCTTATTTTATCTATATTATTTTGTATTTTTTTAATTTACGAATTTTAGATTTTCGCATTTATTTATTCATTATAGATTTTAGTCTATCGTATAAAATCTATCATTTATTTATAAATTCCCAATCTATCATCCTACCGTGTCACTATATATGCACTTTTAAAAAGATTTGAAAGATAAAATTTGAAATTTTGCATTTTTTATTTTATCTATGTTGGATTTTATTTATTTGCATTTTTATTTTATCTATTTTAGATTTTATTATTTTGCATTTTTATTTTATTTATTTCAAATTTTATTGCTGCATTTAGTATTTATTTATAGATTTTCAGTTTTTACACTATAGGATTATTATGACGAGGTTTTGCACTGCACTAAGAATTATGTTGCGTTTATATTTCAAAATGGTGAACATATTGTAATGGCAGTAATTTTGTGTAAGTTTGATCTCAATTTTGGTTATATTTTTTTATATGGTGAATGATGTAATCAAAATATGCATTGCACGTCAGATTTATTTATTTATGTAAAGATATATTAATGTGTATATGGAAATCTCATTTTTAGTATTTAAAAGATATTTAATTTCCAATTTATATGGAGTTCCCACAATTTTTAGTTTTCTAAAAAAATTGAATTCAAATTTAAACGGAATTTGCAGTGTATATATGGATTTATATTATTAAAATATATAAAAAAAATATTTGTATAAATTAATTAATGTATATATATAAGCCATGTTTTCACAAAAATATATCACTTCTCTTAAAAGTAATATAAAATTATATAGTTGCGAATAGATCTATCAGTAAATAAAGTAAATAAAGAAGGAAAATTTAATTTTTTTTAATCTACTCCCTATGTCCCATTATTTCTGTCTCAAAACTTTTGGACACGCCGTTCAATATATTTGTTTAACATTTAATATCTTAAAATGTACATATGTAAAAATTATGTAAAATATATATTCTAAAACCACATGATTAGACAAATCTAACAAGACCGAATTTGACTATATTTTTCGTATATAATTATGATAACATTATGTCAAAATTGATCAATAAACAGTGTTGAAAAGTCAAAATGAGATACTTTGAATGCGACGGAGGGAATAATTTTTAAGAAATACTCCCTCTGTTTTATAATAAGTGTAACACTGGAAAAATGACACAAGATTTAAGATAAGTTAATAAAATTTATTTAGTTGAAATAATTAAATAAATAACATAAGTCACGTTTAACTTTATTCTTTTTGAGTTTTATTTTAATGAATATAAAAAAATTAATAATTTAAGTATAATTAGTAAAAATTATTAACCTTCAAAACATTTCAAATATGGTAATGTAATAGTAGTACTTATTTCCAAACTGTAACACCCGAGAAAAACAAATTCAAATTGTTTTGAACTACGTCATGACTTGATCCCTTCACAGGGTACGTAGGCAGCTTGGAAATCTAAATTCTAAGTTCAGTCACAAAATAAATCACAAGATAAATCACAAAAACTTTAGGAGGAATTGGAACTAAGTTAACTAAACTAATTATGGCACGGAAATGTTACGAGCGTTAAACCCGAGCTCGTAACGAATTTAAGATAAAGATTTCGAACCGGAAACGACCCGAGGAGTCGAGCCAACGCGTAGAGGATAGAAAACTGATAAAGAAAAGATGAAAAGACCCGACGGACCACGCGGACCGCCGAACCGGCCGGTCCGGCCGCCACGAGCTCGCCGCGCGGCCACCGCGCGGAAGAAGGAGACGCGTCCCAGGACTGGTCGCGCGTGCTCCGCGCGGACATCCCTGTACGTGCGCGTCACCACCGCGCCAGAGGTGCAGGAGGTGTAAACTTTCCTTCCATGGCGATTTTCTTGCCAAAAATCCGATCCCAATCGAGGGCAAGCGGATCACAGCCTTTGGGAAAGGCTTAAGGGCGGATTGGGGCGCCCCCATTCTCATTTGGACAGAAAAAAAAAAGTTTCACTCTCTCAAATTCTCCTCTCCCAGCCGAAATCCCTTCGAGACCACTTTCCGGCGAGTATTCCGGCGACGACGAGGCAAACGGGACAAAGCCTCTGCTTCCTAGACCTTTGGTAAGTCATGGTATAATGTTTAGTTCGTCCATAAACCTTAAAAACTCGAAATCTAACATCCCTTCCTTTGCTACGATTTCACGTCGGGGGACGAACAAAAAGCGATCGGAGAAGTTGGCCGTTCGTCGCGAACTTAGGACATCCGGAAATCCCTTACAGCGACCCTATTCTCTAACTAAGTAAGTTAAGACCTTACTCTTCAATTTTTGTGGTTTATTGTCGTTTAAAACTTAAGATCTAGCCACGTAACTAAAATCAGTTTTCAAAAACCCTATTTTCGTCCAATTTTAGAAACTCGCCTAAAACCCGACCTTCGGGAATTCAAACCAAAAACTTTTCAACATAGATTTTGTTCATAAGACTCTGATCTATGTTGTGTCCGAATTTCAGCCATTGACATAAAGATTTGTTATCCCAAATCGCACCGTAAAATTTCTGTGATAAAACCGAACGTTTGAATTCTGGACAGATTTATTGACTCGAATTGATGCATATTTTTCACCCATTTTTAGATCGATTCAACTTTGCATTTCTAAAAAAAAGTTTTAAATAATTGTGTCTAGATTATGCATATAAAATTTCATGAATTTTGGAGTTCATTTGATATGTCAAAAAGGACGTTTTCAGAACTTGTTCTAAACCGATTTTTGAATTCGCGCGTATGCAGCGTTTTGGTGTCGACTTTTGAACATCTAAAATTTATTATTTCCAAAATCTTAAAACATGAAAGTTGTTCATTAAGGTGTTGTGTACATCATGTAAAGAAATTTCGGACCAATTGGATTTGAAATGAATTTTTAATCGGCGTCGCACGTAACTGTGTCGGAATCAGTCTTTTGGACAGAAATCTTCTTTTGTAAAGAACTCGAAATTTGACTAACTTCGAAACCTTATTTCCAAAAACTTAAAACATGGAAGTTGTTCGTATATGTGTTCTTGACCTACTGTGTAAATTTCAGAATTTTTGGTTTAAAGATGAATTTTTAATTAAGAAAGGCGTAAACTGTGTCGAATCGGATTTTTCGAACTTGAGAAAACTCGAACTACGAAACGCGATATCGAATATTTTGTAACATTGAAATATGAACTTTCGAAAAATCCCGTTCACTAGGCTGAGCCGATCTTCATGCTATCATTATTTTGAGACTGCCTCGTTAGTGGTCTCCTTACTATCTGAGATTGCCTCGTTAGTGATCTCGCGCGCTGTGTTATTTGGATCGCCTCGTTAGTGGTCCTACTATCTTTGAGACTGCCTCGTTGGTGGTCTCCCATTTATTTGGATTGCCTCGTTAGTGGTCCTACGATTTGAGATTGCCTCGTTAGTGATCTCCCCGGTATGGTGTCCTCTTTTTAGTTTGGGGGATAAAATATAAAAGACTTGCGTGAGTGTTTAATTATGCTTAAATTTTATTTACCAGGTTTTTAAATTATGCTTCTAAATTACGTTCTTAAATTATGCTTTTAAATTACGCTTTTAAATTGAGTCCTTTAATTATGTATTCTCGTCTTGAATAAATTAATCATGTTCTTCCGCTGCAAGTAAATCATGAATTTTAAATTAATGCATGAAAAGTGTAATTTTAATTAAACACATGTAACCCCTTAAATTGTTTAGTTAGATATTAACTTACTCGGTATATTTTTATACTGATAAACCATTGTCATTTTTCTTTTACAGAGTATGTCGAGTGACGCATGCGCATGCACTTGGGGGGAAACATTTATGAACATTTTTAATTACTGCATCATACTACTGTTTTACCGGGCCTGTTGGGTTTGGCCGTGTTGGCCGTGATTACTTTTCCGCTGCATTTACTCTATCTCGTGCATGGATGATTATTACTTCCGTATTTTGAATTAAGTATTATTAATTTTTGGACTCAATATTGAAATGTTTTTAAATCTTTTACGTACCCATAAGCCTTGCATTTCCTTAGTGAGCTCGGGAAGCCGTGTCTTGCTAGGGAGATGTGGCGGTGACATCCCGGCCTGGGTTATCAAATCCGGGGTGTTACAAGTTGGTATTAGAGCCCGGAAAATTTTAAAGCTACTACTATTATTTTAAACCATTATTTTAAAACCAAGTATTATTTTTAAATTTATTATTTTTGACTACTAGTATTATTTGTAGCACAAAAGCTTATTTTTTTACGTAGCCCAATATCTTAACCAAAAAAATATTAAATTTTTGGTCCACTATAGAGGCCCAACTTTTATTCCTACCCATGTAGTAAATTTATTTTGAACACATGGATAAATTAAATTTTTAATGGGGAAGGGGACTTGCACTTGCATATTGCATATGCATATTTCATATAAATTTAAATTTCTGCATATCTTAACTTTGCTTGAAACATGTCTAACTCTAACCTCCCTTGTTGACATTAGATGGCCGAACCCAACGCGGACATGATCAATCTGATGATGAAACTGACCAACGCATACCTCGAGTCCCAACAGCACATCAATCACTTCAAGGCTCGAGTAGGGCAACTAGATGGCAACGTGGCCCATTTGGGACATCTTAGGGAAGCTGACCATCATGAAATAACCCAACTCAAGGCCCAAGTCGCCGAACTCCAAACCCAAGTGGTTGCACTTCAGAACAAGGATAACGAACTGATGATGCAAGTAGGACACTTAGGAGCGGAGCTGCTAAGCCTAGAGGCTGACGTATTTCCTCCGAGCCCCGAGCCTGTTGGGACACCTACCCCGATTGACGTATCCAGCGAGGAGGACGATCCCATCGGAGAGGCACTTACCTATTCACTCTAGACTTAGAGATCCTTGCCGATGCACTATTATTATTAGATTTCTGTTTCAAATGCTTGTAACCCAAATAAAGGCTTCCCTTGAGTAATAAATATACAAGCACTTATTTTACACAAGTATATTTAAATTATCCCTCACGTTTATTTAAAATATTTTCCTTCAATTACCTTGTTAAAACTCAATCAAATAGAAGAACAAGGTAATACTAAATAAACAACACGAATATATATATCATTATTATAAATAAACAAATAAGGGTACATCCAACCCCAAACCCTGGAAACCCTTCCAACAACCTCTACTAACAGGTCCCAATAGATTGATACCTATTAATACCATTCTTTATTTAATAAAAATTTTCCTTACAAGCAATTATTTATTAAATATATATCTATTTAAATTTTACCCTGTATACCTTATCACATTATTTTACCTAATTTCCTTAAAGCGGCTCAGTCCCACAACGATGCAAGTATTGTTGTGCAACCCACACACATATAGATGCGATAAGGAGGTAACCATGAATCCAGAACATCTCAAACCATAAACTAAGGCAGAACAATTAAACCGTGTTTCTAAACAGCAACAAACAACTAACGCAAGTCAAACACGTAACTAGGCAATAACACAACGGAAATATAAACTATGAATCCCAGTCAGCAGAAACATCCTCATAAGGAGACAACTAAACAAAATACGTCTTATACGACACCTAAATGAAAATGCGAATACGAAAAAAAAAAAAAAAAAAAAAAAAAAAAAAAAAAAAAAAAAAAATCACTGATCGGGAGGCGGGAACTGCCGACGCATGTAGTCATCCATCTGCCGCACATAGGCATACATGTCGGACATAGTGGCCTGCTGCTGAGCCTGCCTCGTAGCAAATGAGTCCATACGGGCCTGGTAGAAGTCCAATCTAGCGTCTAAGGCGTCATAACGAGCCTGCCCAGCTGCAAACCCGGCATCCATACCGACCCGCATCTCCTGCATCATCTGCAGCATCTGAGTCATCTTCTGGCCCTGAGGCGCCGCTGCAGGAGGTGGAACTACTGGAGGAGGGGGTGGCTGCTCCGGAGGTACAACTAGAATCAAGCCGCCATCATCAGGCTGCGGGCGAAGTACAGCCCAAGGAACTCCACGACGTAAGGCGCTACGCCGGGCAGCGTAAGTCGGGATACGGTAGCAACCACCCGCTGCTAACTCGTTCGGATCTGTCTCCGGTGTCGTGCGAATCCCCTGCGCCGCGCACAAGCCACAAATGAGGTGAATATGGGTAATCACCCTACTCCCTCGTCCTCTCCGCATACCCCTCAAGTTGTCCTCAATACAAGCTCCCACATTCACCCTACCGCCTCGCGCGATAAAGAAAATGGTCTCATAGACGTGATCCAGGACGATATGGCTCCGGGTAATCGGCCGGACGCGCCCTAACCATATCTGGGTGAGCTCTCGCCAAGGGGAGTCCATCGTCGTCAAACGCAGCTCATGATCGTGCTCGAGCTGAGGCGCCACCACGGTGCATAAGACGTCCCACGCAGGAGCAAGAACACGGCCCTCAGGCTATGGGCGGAATGCGCCATCGTCAGGCAAACCGAAATAGACATTGATCGCCCGAGCACTGAAGTCGAGATAGCGACCACAAACCCATACTCGAGATAAGTCGTCACCCTCCCCAAGACCGCCAATGTTGGCGATAACCTCCATAGCCAGATAACCGGAGGCAATGCTCTCGGGATGACGTGCAAGTCCAGTCCACTGCAAGTACTCCAAGACCGCACTGACCCTATCACCGCCCAAATGATCAGGATATATGCCTCTCTCGGGGACATAAGCCCTGTTTCGACGAAGCTCGTCGAAATAAAAGTCCTGGGCGGCCCTCGTCCTAAAACGAAACCTGTCATGCCGATGAGGACGCACCTCGTCAGGGAGACCCCTGAGTCTCGGGCCCCGCTGCTCCTCGTCCTCCTCGGACTCGCTCTCATCAGAATCCGGCATCACCGGAGCGGCAGTACTAGGGCCAGCCTCATCGCGCTGAGTGGCCCGTCTCTTGGCCCTCGGAGGACACATGAGAGACGCCAAAACAACCCACAAAAAGAGCAACATCCTGCAAATTATCCAATACCAATTATAAGACTAAATTCCACACAAAACTCAAGCAGAAATACGCAAGGGATATCAATATAGACTTCCAATGTGAGTATTCCATAAGAATATCGAATCCTATCGTTCGCTAAGACAACCCGGAAGGTAATCTAAACAAAGGACATGCTCAAACTAATTCCAAACCCTTGGTGGCATTTCGTCGAACACGTTATGTGCACAATAAACCAAATTCTAAGTTACTAACAAACACATGGAAGTTGCCCACAAAACGAAACGATCGCTCAAATAACAACTCATCATTTCCTTACGGCACCAAACAACAAAAAAATGAGCTAATAATCACACCCCAATACCAACCAAAAATCAAAAACTTCATAGTCTTCCTAAAGATTTAAATCCAACAAGAATTTGCCAAAAACATAAACACATTGTGGCATAAATACAAGCAAGGCAACAAGAGTAACATCAATTATCACATATACTTGCTAATTTGCACAAATCAAGCCTAAAAATAACAAACCCCCAATTTTTGTACATAAACCCTAATTCCTAAATCCCTTCACAAATCAAGTCGTTCAAAGCATAAAAATTGAAATTGATAACTAACAGTAGTAGGTGCATACCTTACAAATCAAAATCAAAGCCGGCACCGGGAAAAGTTGGGAACAAGAGGGCGAATTTGAGAGAAAATGTGAAGTGGTCTCGGATGGGAAATGGGGGAAGTGTCTCGCGCGGAGCGCGAGCCCTATTTTTTTCGAACTGATGCGCCCGCGCGATCGCCGCGCGCTGAGGCCTCATACCGCGCGGACACCACGCGGGTCACGGAGAAGGTTTTATTTTTTTTTTTCGATTTTGCTTAATCTCTTTTACTTTACACCACTCACTTAACCCGAGCGTACATTGATAATGAGGTACGACGACATGGGGTATCACCCGACATCATTACTGACAAAGACAGTAGAATTGCCTCCTGTTTTCTTTTTGCAAGGCTACAGAAAACCCTCGGGACGAAAATACATAGGACCATATGAAATCCTGGAAAGAGTGGGAAATCTCGCATATCGGCTAGCGTTGCCACCACAATTTGCTCGTGCTCACGATGTGTTCCACGTCTCCCAATTGAAGAAGTATGTGCACGATCCGACCCATGTGCTCCAACCGGAAGAAATTGGATTTGAGGATGACTTGAGTTACGAGGAAGTTCCGGTGCGAATACTTGACACGAAGAAGAGAGTAACGAGGAATAAGACCGTAAGGATGGTCAAGGTCCTTTGGTCTAACCACAAGATGGAGACGGCGACGTGGGAATTTGAAGCCGACATGAAACAACGTTACCCTACCCTCTTCCAAGATGAACCGGCCACAGTTATGGGGACATAACTGCATTCTTAAGGGGGGAGGATGTAACACCCGAGAAAAACAAATTCAAATTGTTTTGAACTACGTCATGACTTGATCCCTTCACAAGGTACGTAGGCAGCTTGGAAATCTAAATTCTAAGTTCAGTCACAAAATAAATCACAAAATAAATCACAAAATAAATCACAAGATAAATCACAAAAACGTTAGGAGGAATTGGAACTAAGTTAACTAAACTAATTATGGCACGGAAATGTTACGAGCGTTAAACCCGAGCTCGTAACGAATTTAAGATAAAGATTTCGAACCGGAAACGACCCGAGGAGTCGAGCCAACACGTAGAGGATAGAAAACCGATAGAGAAAAGAAGAAAAGACCCGACGGACCACGCGGACCGCCAAACCGGCCGGTCCGGCCGCCGTGCGGCCACCGCGCGGAAGAAGGAGACGTGTCCCAGGACTGGTCGCGCGTGCTCCGCGCGGACATCCCTGTACGTGCGCGTCACCACTGCGCCAGAGGTGCAGGAGGTGTAAACTTTCCTTCCATGGCGATTTTCTTGCCAAAAATCCGATCCCTATCGAGGGCAAGCGGATCACAGCCTTTGGGAAAGGCTTAAGGGCGAATTGGGGCGCCCCCATTCTCATTTGGACAGAAAACAAAAGTTTCACTCTCTCAAATTCTCCTCTCCAAGCCGTAATCCCTTCGAGACCACTTTCTCGCGAGTATTCCGGCGACGACGAGGCAAACGGGACAAAGCCTCTGCTTCCTAGACCTTTGGTAAGTCATGGTATAGTGTTTAGTTTGTCCATAAACCTTAAAAATTCGAAATCTAACATCCCTTCCTTTGGTACGATTTCACGTCGGGGGACAAACAAAAAGCGATCGGAGAAGTTGGCCGTTCGTCGCGACCTTAGGACATCCGAAAATCCCTTACAGCAACCCTATTCTCTAATTAAGTATGTTTAGACCTTACTCTTCAATTTTTGTGGTTTATTGTCTTTTAAAACTTAAGATCTAGCCACGTAACTAAAATCGCTTTTCAAAAACCCTATTTTCGTCCAATTTTAGAAACTCGCCTAAAACCCGACCTTCGGGAATTCAAACCAAAAACTTTTCAACATAGATTTTGTTCATAAGACTCTAATCTACCTTGTGTCCAAATTTCAGCCATTGACATAAAGATTTGATATCCCAAATCGCACCGTAAAGTTTCTGTGATAAAACCGAACGTTTGAATCCGGGACAGATTTATTGACTCAACTTGATGTATATTTTTCACCCGTTTTTAGATCGATTCAACTTTGCATTTCTAAACAAAAGTTGTAGATAATTGTGTCTAGATTATGCATATAAAATTTCATGAATTTTGGAATTCATTTGATTTGTTAAAACGGAATTTTTAGAACCTGTTCTAAACCAATTTTTGAATTCGCGCGTATGCAGCGTTTTGGTGTCGACTTTTGAACATCTAAAATTCATAATTTCCGAAATCTTAAAACATGAAAGTTGTTCATTAAGGTGTTGTGTACATCCTGTAAAAAATTTCGGACCAATTGGATTTGAAATGAATTTTTAATCTCCGTCGCACGTAACTGTGTCGGAATCAGTCTTTTGGACAGAAATCATCTTTTGTAAAGAACTCGAAATTTGACTCACTTCGAAACCTTATTTCCAAAAACTTAAAACATGGAAGTTGTTTGTATATGTGTTCTTGAGCTACTGTGTACATTTCAGAATTTTTGGTTTAAAGATGAATTTTAGTTAAGAAATGCGTAAACTGTGTCGAATCGGATTTTTCGAACTTGAGAAAACTCGAACTACGAAACGCGATATCGAATATTTTGTAACATTGAAATATGAACTTTCGAAAAATCCCGTTCACTAGGCTGAGCCGATCTTCATGCTATCATTATTTTGAGACTGCCTCGTTAGTGGTCTCCTTACTATCTGAGATTGCCTCGTTAGTGATCTCGCGCTCTGTGTTATTTGGATCGCCTCGTTAGTGGTCCTACTATCTTTGAGACTGCCTCGTTGGTGGTCTCCCATTTATTTGGATTGCCTCGTTAGTGTACTACGATTTGAGATTGCCTCGTTAGTGATCTCCCCGGTATGGTGTCCTCTTTTTAGTTTGGGGGATAAAATATAAAAGACTTGCGTGAGTGTTTAATTATGCTTAAATTTTATTTACCATGTTTTTAAATTATGCTTCTAAATTACGTTCTTAAATTATGCTTTTAAATTACGCTTTTAAATTGAGTCCTTTAATTATGTATTCTCGTCTTGAATAAATTAATCATGTTCTTCCGCTGCAAGTAAATCATGAATTTTAAATTAATGCATGAAAAGTGTAATTTTAATTAAACACATGTAACCCCTTAAATTGTTTAGTTAGGGATTAACTTACTCGGTATATTTTTATACTGATAAACCATTGTCATTTTTCTTTTACAGAGTATGTCGAGTGACGCATGCGCATGCACTTGGGGGGAAACATTTATGAACATTTTTAATTACTGTATCATACTACTGTTTTACCGGGCCTGTTGGGTTTGGCCGTGTTGGCCGTGATTACTTTTCCGCTGCATTTACTCTATCTCGTGCATGGATGATTATTACTTCCGTATTTTGAATTAAGTATTATTAATTTTTGGACTCAATATTGAAATGTTTTTAAATCTTTTACGTACCCATAAGCCTTGCATTTCCTTAATGAGCTCCGGAAGCCGTGTCTTGCTAGGGAGATGTGGCGGTGACATCCCGGCCTGGGTTATCAAATCCGGGGTGTTACACAAACACCCAAAAAGGAAAAGTGTAAGACTTAAAAAACGGATGATATAATTCATTAATCTATATTTTATCAGATTTGCAGTTGACGAAAAATAAATATTAATCTAGCTTTGTTTGAAATTGTGATTGTGAATGATCAAAGTAAGTTCATATTGAAAGGCTAATTGCTGCAAATTCTATAAGTTTGAAATTTTTCTCTGGAATGTCAGTACTGAATGAAGTTTTAACGTCTGAAACAAATAATCTATTGATACTAGAAGAGACATATTATAATAAGGAAGAAATGAAAGAGGATCATGCTAAGTTACTACCTTTGTTGATTGATGATGAGAAGAATGTTTATAATAAAATAATGTCTGTAGTTGATAGAGATGGGTGTTGATTCATTTTTCTTTACGTGGTGGAACTGACAAGACATTTATCGATAATTTATCTAGAAAATATTAAGTTTAGCCCTCCATGGTAGATGTAAAATTTTGCTGCCTGTAGCATCCAATTGAATAGCACCATTACTCATTCCAAGAGGTAGGACTGCACATTCTAGATTTCGTATTCCACTAGATTGTGACGATAATCCTACTAGCAAAAAAACTTACTTCAGAAAATTATTTAACCTCTCTAGAACATTACTTAACTTCTCTTTTCATTAAAACAAAGCTCAATATTTGGGATGAAAAATCTTGATTGGTAGAATGATTATGAGCCATCTGAATTAACTAAATTCTCCATTCGATTTCAGGGGAAAAAATTCCACTCCCAGTTTGTTTTACTATGACTAAAAAAAAAGTAGATAACTTTTAATGTTAGACTATATCTTCAAAAACCATTTTATACTCATGTCAATGATATGTTGCAATATCTCGTGTCACTGTAAAGAGTGGACTCGAAGTATTAATATGTAATTAAGATGGATTGACTTAAGATACTATAAGAAATGTTATTTACAGTGAAAATTATACATGGCAAAAATTCGCACAATGAATACTTCATATACGTGATAGTAACCGGTAAAGCTGATATTAATCTTGAAGATATACAATTAGATGTGACATTACCATATGAACCCTACGAGAGATTCTATAGGGCAATTGTTGAGAGTCCTTATACAAATATAAACTGCACCACTTCAAATCCAAATATTTTTAATATATATTAACCCCTACCAATGAGATTGTTGCTATAATCAATAATTACATCATGGAACGTATGCCTGCAAATGAAAATGTGTATATATATATATATCAGTTTTAACAATATTTTCCAAAAGGATGAAAGCATAGATAATGTTAATGAATTATTTTCACTAGAATATCTAAACACAATCAATTATTCTGGATTACTGAATCAAGAAATATAGTTGAATGAGGTTTCATAGTCATGCTTCTTAGGAATATATATCCATTAAATAAATATGTAATGGAAGTAGGTTGATAGTAACCAAGATGCGGAACTAGATAGTTGAGTTAACCTAATTTTCGGGAAACCATTAAAGTAGAAAATTCTTGATTGGTAGAATAATTATGAGCCTATTTGATTTAACCAAATTTTTATTCGATTTTAGATGAGAAAATTCTCACTCACGGTTTGTTTTGCTATGATTATAAACAAAAGTTAATGTCAATCTTTAAAGAATGTCGGATTTTATCTTCCAAAACCAGTTTTTAGTCATGAACAATTATGTTGTAATATTTCGTGTCACTAGAAAGATGTGACTAAAAATATTAATATGCAATTAAGAATGATTAACTCAAGATACCACAATAATTATTGTTTACAATGAAATTTATATATGACAGAAAAATTAGAAAATTGATAGTTGATGTAGGTGATGGTAAAGCGGGTATTGATTTTGGAGATGTACAATTAGATGTGATATTTTCGGATGATATTCTTATAAACACTATGGGTGATCCTATAACGGCAATTTTTTAAAGTACATATACAAATATAAACTGCACCACTTCAAATTCAGACATTTTAAAAGATAGTGTTATACTAGCACCTATCAATGCGATTTTCACCAATGAAATTTTCAACAAATTGTTAGGAAAATGTTCATATTATGCTTCATACTTATTTTTAAATTTATTTTATCTTAATTTAAATTTCAAATCAAATAAAAATATTACTTTAATAATTATTTTTATTGATCTTTTAAGTTTGTACCGGACAAGCCACAGAAGCCAAAGAATACGGCATAATATGATTCTTTATTAGTTTTAAAAATAATTAAATTATATTATCGTATACATCATCTTTTGAATATATAAAAGATGTAATTAATAAAATAGGCCATGAGAAGGCACCTATTCCAGTTTTGGGCCATTAAAACTTCATTTTTGATTTTAGGCCATTAGAAACCAGCTTTGATCAGATCTAGGCCATGTAGACTTTTTCAAATTACCATTGACCCTACCAACTTTGATTTATTATACTTTTACCCCAACAGTTGACTTCTAACTTTAGCCTTATTCTCCTTTTACCCCAACTTTAGATTTTTCATTTAAATTAGTCCAATGACAGCCCATCATGCTTCCGATAATTTAATTAAGCACTAAATTTCATACCTTGGGTTCGACCGCCTTGCTGCCGGGTTTCCTAAGCTCCGGGATTTTACGGACTTCCTCCAACCACGCAGCCGCGACTGATGGTTCACTGATTCGTGGTTCCTTCAGCAACAAACAGCACAGTCCTATTTCGTTTCCTACCTTATGACGTAACAAGGTATGGATAAACATTTTTTTAACTAACTTATCGGAATATTTGGAATACTGGAAGCCTGGATTTTATTGAAGAAATATTAAAAATATTACAGAAATATTTCTCCTAATGGAAAAGACAGACACTTAGCTCCTCATGTATGAGGATGCTTGACTCTGGGGGACTGACCCCTATGAAAAACAAATACAAAAAGGAAATTTTTCAGAAAGGAAATACAACTTATTATTTTGAAGAGTTTGGAGGATTTCTGATGCCTTCCATCTGCTTCAATCTCTTCTATTTATAGGCGTCCGCGGACTTCAATCACGGACTCCAAACAAACTCTAATTTCTTGTGACGAACGCAGTGACGTCACTTGCCTTGGATTCCAGCCTACATTATTATTCTGCCAGAATTATTGCTAGTGGGCTCCTTTGTCAACTCGTCACATGCCCTTGCCAACTGCCCCTCTCTACTTTGTCAGCCATTATTGTAGGGTCTTTGCCGACACCTCTCTTTCTCTTACATCCAGCTATTTTCACTTGGTCTTGTGAAAGTTTTTTGGACGTTTCTTCCCTTTATCTTGTCCAGATTCGGCTTTCTTTTGGGTTACCCGAATCTTTGTACCGAATAGGGGTTTTTCCTGTTCCACGCAATATGGGCATATGTCATTATCCCATTGCCCAACATGCATCATGTTGCATGCCTTTCTTCTGGTAGACTCCGTTGCTGGCAACTTATTTTCCTAGATGAGTAACCTTTTCTTTTCAAAAGAGGTTTCCGCAAACTCCGTGCTTTTCCCTGTTAAAGAATTAACCAGGAACGATCCATTTAAATTATTGGAAAAGATTTTAAATGGATATTTGTCCTTTTCCATCTCTGTGAGACAGACCCTGAATCCCCATGCTTGTCTGGTGGAGATCTCATCTTCGCTGATTGAAGATACCAATGGTGCCTTCCCATCCATAGACTTAACTCTGTTGAAGACAATCATATCAGGTCTTTGTAATTTAATAAAGTGAAAGACCGGATAAGAACCTTTCCCGACTATTTCTGGTGTTGCCGAAATGAACTTAAACTCCAGAATATCTCCTCTTTGCAGGTGCGGGTTGTTCTGCCATGATTCGTGCACTGCGCTACTTATCCATCCCAGAAGTTTTTCAATTTCCGGAAACTCTGGTGATGCAGTATGAACTGATGCTAATGAGCCAAAATCATACCACTTTCGAACCTCTTCTGGCTTCGATCCTTCGAGCATCCAGACCCTGTTGTATCTTCCGGATGTTTCGATCACCGTCTTGCTGGGGTTAATTCCTTTTTTGGAAACCAGTTGTTCCCATTTTCCTTGGTAGTCCAGCCAGGCTGTAGAAATGACCTTTTCTTCTGAATTAACCTTAGAGGTGCCTGTCATTGGCCTAAGGTTAATTTCTTCCTCTTTTACCCCAGAGGCAGTGGGTTGACTTGAACTTTCGGAAATGTGACTTTCCTCTTGCTCAACATTTTTGTCGGTATCCGACAATGGTTCCTTTGAAGCAGTGCTTGAATCTGCTTCTTCATATGTGACCACATTAGCTTTTTGGGCACATTTCTCTTTGTTTACCAGGGAAGCTGACGCCTTCCTGATTGGCTCTAATACTATTTCACATAGCGCTGTCATTGCTATATGGGAGGTTCGTATATTGTTGCGGACCATGTCCACATCACTCTGTTGTATTTGGCCAGCTGCTCGTGCATTGATCTCGAGCTGTCCAAAATGCTTTGATAGCTCCTATAGGTTTTCTCTGAGGTGCCTAAATCTCGTAATGATGGAATCAGCTTCAAATGCTTCCATCTCTCGTCAAGAAATCTGCAAGAACATTTTCATGAGGTGCCTAAAATCCTTTCTATATTTTGCAAGGTCTTTTATAAACATGCCTGCAAAATTTACAACTCCCAAGCAACTCTGAAGTTGTTTCTTGTCTTTTAATATGTCAGGAAAATTGTGGATTTTCTCCACAATGTGTTCATGTAACTCTATCCCTGCTTCATCAATTTGAACTCCTAAGAATTCAATTTTATTAGCAGCGATATTAGCCTTTTTCTTAGAGAGAACAAGACCTTCCCTGTGACATGCATCTGAAAATATTTCTAGATGTTTAATATGTTCTTTTATATTTCGAGATGCAATCAGAATGTCATCTATGTAGACGAACATGAACTCTAGATAATCCTTAAACAGATTATCCATCTTTCTTTGGAATATCTGAGGGGCATTGGAAAGCCCCATTGGCATAACATTCCAAATATATTGCCCTTGTGGGGTGGAGAATGCTGTGAATTTCTTCGACTCATTCTCCATCTTAATCTGATAGAAACCAGATTTACAATCAAATTTAGAAAATACTTTAGCACCTTTGATGCAATCAATTAAGTGTTCTCTACTCGGAATGTAATAACCATCAAACTGTATTATTTTATTAATACCTTGATAGTTATTACCAACCTGGGTTTACCTCTTTTTATTTCACCATGGTTTCTTACCAAGAATCCAAGGCTACTATAAGCTGAGAGTCCAGGCTCGATGAGTTTAAGATCAATATGATCCTTGATAATTTGCTGCATATCTTTTTTATCCTGCATATTCATTAAGATGGGTTTGTATCGAACATACTCATATTTATATTGTTCTTTTACCTGTAGAGTAGCTTCGATCTTGTTTTTATCCCACCATGCCAGAGGATCCTCGTTAAAGTTTCTCTGGATAAGTCTTTTGACATTTTCGAGGGACAATTTAGTTTCTCCATCAATGTCTAATGAAGTTATATTTAATGACTTTATTTCCTGCATTGCTTCTTTGAGGTTTATAATTTCCTTAATAGAAGCTTCATCGAATCCTTGCTGTCTAAAAGACAACAAAGCCTTAACAAAATTTCTTTTATCCTGCATTTTTGGATGGGTTAGTTTGGTATCATTATCACCACGTTTGTTGCGAAATAATATAGGCATTAACCTGTTGAAAGCCTTTTCTCTGTGCAACACCTGTATCTCATTTTTAGACCTTGATTTTTTCGGTTCTCTATTCTTCAAAATAACCATCTCCTACAAAATGGGTTTTGAATAAGAGACCAAATCTTTCGCAGATTGTGCTTTTGGATTCTCCTTCAAGTATTTGCTCCTTTAGAGCCGCCGTGGAGTTTTTCCAGCCTAACTTTGCCGATCCTTCGAGACTTGGCTCTATTAATCTGATAAAGTTTTCTTTATCGAGATCCAGAGTGGTTGCAGCAATCTTCATTGAAGCTACCCATTCGTCGATCAGATCTTCGATGTTTCGGAAGTCGATAACATCGAGGTTCAGTGTTATGCCATATGGATTTAATGGTTGTAACATCGTCTTGGCCCACGGTGTGGATTCTGGTGCTCTACTCGGATTCTGTCCTGGGTTTCGTCTTGCATTGAGATGCACCTCAGGATATATGTTCATGTGAAAGTCTGTACTTTCTCTCATGGGACATCAGGCGGTCCATCGTGGGTCACGTTGGATCATGATTCTTCCGCATAACCCAATTGAAGAACTTCATTGGGTTTTACATTAACCAGATCCATAATCCCAAGTTGGGAAAATGATTCTGCTAATTCTTGTAGATCTGATAGATCTGCCCTGGAAACGCTCATTCGACTGTTTTCAGGAGATCGATCATAAGCTCTTTTTGTGATTTCTGCTTTGGAACCATAGTTGCTTTACCTTTTTGATGTAAAGCTTGTACGGGTCCGAATACATCCCTAATATTGGCTTGGTTATTCTTGGAAAATTCAGGAATATCCTTCTGCCTTTTCTTGATATCCGAAATATCAAATTTCAGATTTAAAATCTCTTTCTTTAGATCTTGAAATAATTTCAAGATCTCCTCTGTTGATTGATTCAAGTTATCTATTTTTTCAGGTAAATTAATACCCGGTTACCATAATCTTGAATCATTTTTTGGATTTCTCTTAAGTCTTATGAGAACTTAGAGCTATCCGGATCAATTTCTTTCCAGTCAGTTCCTCTCATTTTCATGAAAGAAATTACTTTTAATAAAATCTTGTCTTATGGACAAGCTCAAGAATTTCCTTTGGAAATTTCTATTTTTTATTTCCAAAATTTGGAAATAACTCTTTGGTTTCAAATTAATTGAATCCATTTAATAATTAAATCTTCTCCATTAAGAAATAAAATATTATAAATAATATAATTAATATGTTCTTCAATAAAACCTAGGCTCTGATACCAATTTTCAAGCGCTTTGAGTGTCATTTATATAATGAAAAATTAAGTATATTGAAATAGGACTAAGATGTCCAAAGTCAAACTATTTAGGGTTCAAATGAAAGAAATGAAAAGTTGTTAGGTTCAGTTGACTTTTCAAATAAGTCATTATGGCCTAAATTCCTTCTAGTTATGTTTCTGATGGCCTGTTTTCATAAATCAAGTAATAATGGCCTAAAAGTGGAAATGACTCCTTCTGATGGCCCTTTTTAAACATTACCCCTATATAAAAAAATCATTACACATTTTTCATTACTCAAAATACAATTTATTATTACTTGATATAATATAATTATATATATTTTATAAAATAAAATATAAAGTTATGTCCGTCGAGTCTCAGACGGGTGATTTACTAGTTTCTAATGCTTAATTAAGGGTGGTTTGTTAACTAGTATATCCTTAATTAAAGGTAGTTTGTTAGTTTTTGAATTTTGAATGATTTAGAGATTATTTTGCCTCTAAATTTCTTTTTTCCGTGAGAATGCTACCATTTTTTATTTATTTATTTTGCAGATCAAATGCTACCAAATTATTTTGATACTTTTTTCAATTGAAAAAATGCCAAATAGGTCTTTTTTCTTTTCCAAAAATTCAAATTAGTCATTTTTCTATTTTATTACCAAAACAGTCCGCTACAAATGCTAATTAAGTCCAAATCAGTCATTTGTTCACTAATTATGCTCTAATTACCGACGTGGCAAGGGTTTAAATTTAAACCTGACACGTGGACATAATATTAGTCCATTTTCTTTTATCTTTTGCCAATTCAGTCCAAAATTTTTATTTTGTTCTATTTAGTCCTCTACCCAAATCAATCATTTTTATATTGATTGGTCTCCAACCTTTCAAATTATTTCATTTCAGGCACAAAATCTTAAATTTCTTGTTACTACTAATCCATTTATCAAATAAGAAATTTATTTACGTAAGTATGTTGGACATTTATTTGATAAATGGATTAGTAGTAATAAGAAATTTAAGGTTTTGTGCCTGAAATGAAATAATTTGAAAGGTTTGAGACCAATCAATATAAAAATGATTGATTTTGGTAGAGGACTAAATAGAACAAAATAAAAGTTTATGACTGAATTGGCAAAATATAAAAGAAAAAAGACTAATATTATGCCCACGTGTCAGGTTTAAATTTAAACCCTTGCCACGTCAGCAATTAGACCATAATTAATGAACAATTGACTAATTTGGACATAATTAGCATTTGTAGCGGACTGTTTTGGTAATAAAATAGAAAAATGACTAATTTGAATTTTTGGAAAAGAAAAATGACCTATTTGGCATTTTTTCTATTTTTCAATTGTATAATTGGTATTTGAATATTTGCATTAACTTATTAATTTTTTTGGTGAAACCGGGTATCCCCAGGCCACATTGGACCCAAGACTAATCCCTCGAGGATCTGCAGGGGCAATTAAGGGCGCCTCTCCCAAAGCAGTTTTTTGCATGCACAAGGCTCGAACCCGAGACCTTGCTTAAGCGACTAGAGCCCCCATCCACTCAAGTCAACTGCGGTTGGTCATTAACTTATTAATTTGATCAAAGATCTTTGTATTTATTCACCAAAAAAGATCTTTGTATTTAACTATTTATAGCCCGGTGTGGTCTATACCAGAAAATTTTGCGATTTCTGTTATTCAATTAAACTGCATTTATTTATTTATTTGTTTGAGTATTATTATTATGGGAATCTGGGAATGACATCTGTACAGTTAACTGTATTGACTTGAATATTGGATAATTGGATAATTTGGATAAAACCAACAACGCTATTTGGATAAAAATCATCTTTCCAATTAATTTTCTTTCCTTTCTCATTCTTCAAACAAATAATATTAATTCATTTGGTAAACCAAATATTTGGTTGTAAACTAAAAACCATGTGATTAATGTTTGAAATTAATGAGGGCATTTTATATTATATTCAATATAATTAAACTTTTCTTTTTTCTTTAGCCGACGTTTTTTAGCGTCTCTGTTCATCTTTTTTTCAAAAAAAAAAAAAAAAACAACAACAACTAAACTAAAGTGATGACAAATAATTTAGCAGGGGATGACCACTTGCCTAAGCGGCAAAGTCCAAATTTTCCAACTTTAAAAGGGATACTAAAATTTATAAATAATTAAATTTCTAAAACATAACATAATATATGTGTATTTATTTTTGGCTTGAGTGGTATAATAATGCTCTGGCAGTTTAAGCAAATGTCTCGGGTTCGAGTCTATGACAGTCAATCAATCATATTGTATGCAATAAATGGATAGAACTACATTTACTCGAATAATCTTATGAAATTTGTATTTCTTCAAAAAAGAAAAAAGACCCAAAAGGCCAAAATCACAATGAATAAAATTCTATATCGATATATACCATGCATGTATTGTGTGTATATATATGTTCAATTAAAATGTGCTAGATATATTAGTATTCAATATCATTCCAAAAGGTTTCAATACTTACGGAAAGATTTAATTATAAACTTTGCTTATTATTAATCACGTTTATGGATAAGATTTCCAACGTTCGGAAATTGGAAACTTGGGACTACACTAAAGTTGAATCCAGACATTTTATTCAAACAAAGAACAATCAAAAATACAGTGAAAGCCCAATTGATATTGGCGGACGGCGGTAATAAATATTGGAGTAAAAGGAAGGAAAGGCGGTAATAATAATTTTTACCAAAACCAATTCTGAACCACCATTTACACTGATTTTCCTCGTTCTTCTATCTCAACTGGAAACCTTTGGAACCAACTTGGCTTCTTGTCTTTTACTTCACCTTCGGTTTTTTCGTTTATTTAGTGCTTTCAACCTTCAAGTGGATAATTTATTAATTTAATAGAAAATATCTCTGTGAATTCTATCTCTGTGTTCCATTGTGTACTGGTTTTCTGTAGTTTACAGAAATTTCAGTACGACTTTTATTGCTCTCATTTCTATGATTCTATCCAATTAGTTCATGATCAATTTTAGTACAGTACATAATATAAATACGTCCTCATACATGTGTTGTATGTATTGGGTAAAACTTAAAACTCACCAATAAAAAGCAAACCAAACCAAACCAGCCAAAGATTCCATATTTATTTTGGGTATTCGGGGGAGATCGTGCGGGTGTAGTTGTCCTGTTGGTATTGTTGTTGGCGAATTAAATTTATATGGGGAAGGTGACGGTGGCTGCGGCGGTGGTGTGCACGGCCGCTGTGGCGGCGGCGGCGGCGGTCGTGATTGCGAGGCGGCAGATGAAGAGCTCCGGGAAATGGGCCAAGGCGGAGGCCATTCTCAGGGAGCTGGAGGAGCAGTGTCGAGCACCCACCAACAAGCTCCGCCAGGTCGCCGACGCTATGACGGTGGAGATGCACGCCGGCCTCGCCTCCGAGGGCGGCAGCAAACTCAAGATGCTCATCAGCTTTGTGGACAATCTTCCAACCGGGTATGCATCCTTTCAATTGCATTTAATTGTATCTCTGTTTATTGATTCTGCCCAGATTTGGTTGTTGGTATGAATTGAATCCAGTTTTTGGCCTTTGAAGTGATTAGATTTGGGGGCAAATTCGAACTTAAGGTCATATCGGAGAATTTGCTCTAAATTGTATTGATCCATGAGGCTAAGATAGTTACTGATTTGTTATGGATCTTACAGATGTGGTTTCGATTTGGGGTTACTGTTTCTTTCTGTCTGAATGTATATTTGCCTTTGATGTGCTTCTCTGTCAGGTATGAAGATTGAGTGAATACACTTTCTATTTTTCAACACTCTCTTGGGTTGGGTGAATGTCTTCATCTCTCAACTGTTTGTCTGTTTGATAGCTGTCATATCCAGTATTTGTCCGAAGTTTTCAACAGTAGACTTGTTCACAGCATTACCATCTATTTTTGCAATAAGATTAATTGGTAGCATTTTGAGACTCGTCATTTTACATCTGTTTGCTGTGGCCATATTGAAGGTTAAGCAGCATATATGATTTTTGTTTTCTTTTTGGTAAGGTGTTCATTTGAAGTAGAGTAATAACCTTCACTCATTAATGTTCGTTTTAAGGCATAAGCCCCCTTCAATAACAAGCTGATGTCTTTTTGAAGGCATATATATCTCGTTCAACTTTTCTGTGTTCTCAAGTTTCTAATTTGTCTCTGGGGTACTTCACTCATTATTCTTTTGATAACTGACACTAATCTTCTCTCATTTTAAGAGCATTTTTTAAACATCGATTAATCCAAAAGGTAGGAATATTCAATCTGCCATTGCTTACATTTGTTAGCATTTTGGCGAGTGGAAGAAACCACTTTTACTCTTGGATTCCTGCTCTTCGTTTCATCAATGATTTCAACAGCTTTTTTGCTTTTTTTGGAACGTCTTTGATAAATAGATGACACTTCATCTTAAGTTCTGACTGACATATGCTGCTCAAATACAAGGCATATGCTAAAATAGTAGCTAGGTATATTGTATTTGCACCTATTGAAACTGATTTTTTGTGATGTTGCCTTTCTTGTAGCTTTTCCTAAAATGTGTTTGAGTTCAAAATTACCGTTTCATCTAATCAATTTCATGATTCCCCTCAATTATCGTTTTATTCCTAAAATGTTTAGGGGCGAAAAGGGATTGTTCTATGCTTTGGATCTTGGTGGAACAAACTTCAGAGTTATGCGAGTGCAATTAGGCAGTAAGGAGAGCAAGGTCAAGCAAGAAACTGAAGAAGTTTCTATTCCTCCACATTTGATGGTTGGATCATCGCATGTGAGTGATCCATTTGTCATAGGCTTGAAATGGTGTTTGTATTCTGGCCCATTATATGATGCTCTCAATGGTTGTGGTTCAGGAGTTGTTCGATTTCATCGCTGGGGCTCTGGCAAAATTTGTTGCAACCGAAAGTGAAGACTTCCATCTCCCTCCTGGCAGGCAGAGGGAGCTCGGCTTCACCTTTTCCTTCCCAGTTAGGCAACTGTCATTAGCATCGGGAACACTTATAAAGTGGACTAAAGGCTTCCTTATTGAAGATGCAGTTAGTTTCCTACCTCTTTCATGTATTAATTGATTGTGTTCATCACTACTAATTACTCCCTCCGTATTCAAAAATTTTTAACATTCCTTATTTTCACGCAATCCAATACACATTTTTAAAGAGTAATATCTCAAATTTTATAAAATAAAAAATTATAAAACTTTTTAATATTATAAAACTCTGTGATTAGACGAATTTAACAAGATCTCACTTGACTATGTTTTATCTTATGTAACTGTGTGAAAAAATCGAATCAAAATTACTGAATGAATAGTGTTTACTATGCAAACGTTACAATTAATAACATACAGAGGAAGTACTAATTGATTGTGTTAACTTTTAATCAGTTGTGTTACTGTCCTCATTTGTTTTGCACACAATTTAGGGGAGGTCTTGTAAAATTTTCTGATTGTTTCAGCTCCCTCACCTTTTCATTTTTTATTTCCAATATCTTGAAATTGCCTCCTTTTACATCAACTTAGTTCTTGAATTATCAATTCTTGACCTGTGAATAGGTTGGACAAGATGTCGTTGAAGAACTGACGAAAGCAATGGAAAGAATTGGACTTGATATGCGTGTTACTGCTCTTGTAAGTTTTGTTTGATTTTCTGTAGGAATTGTGTTCCATGATTTAATTCACTGATGCAACTTATTTGGTATCCAATATTTGCATCGATGCCAAATAATTTTATTTGATGTTAAGCCAAATTGAATTGCTCGTATGATGGAGATTATGCAGAATATATGAACAAGATTGAGCCAAATTTCATAGGTAAATGTAAAATCTGTTTATAGGGTAACTATGTGATGCTATTTAGAAGAGTTAAGAAGGCTACAAAAAAGAGGTAAATACTCCATTTGACAGTAACAAAATTGCTCTTGGAAGTATAAAGTCTTGCCAGAAATGTGAGGCATCAACATACTTATTATTGTATATCGATTAAACGAGGGACTGAACACTTTGAAATTACTTAAACAACGAAAGGTCATACTTATGCATTGTTGAGCCCAGGACAGGCAAGTCCTGGGCAGGAATTTTGATTCGGACGAGCATATTTTGCACCGATTCCGGGACATTGTTTTTATGTAATGTGTTTCGTGAACTCTTTGTGGTCCTAGCTTTAGTAAGTTTCATTAATCAAATATTTGGTATAAATTCCTTATATACTATACATGATTTGTGTGGGTGGATATCGATCACTCAATTCCTTTTTGTATTGGCATTGATGTGATTGTAAGAATAATTCCTACCTTATCCAGATCAGATGATATTTTTCCATCCTTGTGGGATCCGTGAGCCAGTTTAACTTTATGCTTGTCTTTGTCTGTCCCAAACACAAACTGACCAGAGATAAGCTTGAAATCGGACAGAAACCTTAATGATGTAGTATATGCATGATTCCAAAACTTAAAAAATCCGGGTTGGCTGCTTGTTGAAGGTTAATGATACTGTCGGGACATTAGCTGGGGGGCGATTCACAAATCCAGATGTCATTGCTGCTGTGATTCTTGGAACAGGCACTAATGCGGCATATGTTGAACGCGCAAATGCAATTCCTAAATGGCAGGGCCTACTGCCTAAAAGTGGTGAAATGGTTTGTTGCTCTGCCTATGTTATTTTTTAGTTGGTTTCAAGCTATATACGTATGAAGTAATTAATTATAGATATTGACTGCTGCTATTCTGTTTTTACCATTGAAGGTTATAAACATGGAATGGGGGAATTTCCGGTCATCCTATCTACCACTCACAGAATACGACCTTAGTCTCGATGCAGAGAGTTTAAACCCTGGGGAACAGGTGAATTTTCATCGTCTTGTCCGAGTTTTGTCCTCATTGGTCATGTCTGCCGTGTATTTATTATATTCTCTGCTGCTGATGATGTAGATCTTTGAGAAGATAATATCTGGCATGTATTTGGGAGAAATTGTTCGCCGAGTTTTGTGCAGGTTGGCTGAAGAAGCATCCTTTTTTGGTGATGATATCCCGCAGAAACTCAAGATTCCATTCATACTCAGGTAAGCAGCAGCCATAAGCCAATAACATCAACTATCAATGACATGAACTGGTTGTTGTTGCATCTTTGTATTCGAATGTTGTACCTTTGGGCTCTCTGGATACGTTTTGTTCGTTTCTCTTTTGTCTATATAGTGTATATGATGGAGTATTAACATATTTCATCTATGTAGGACTCCGGACATGTCTGCAATGCATCATGACAGCTCGCCAGATCTCAAAATAGTCGGGGACAAATTGAAAGACATTCTTGAGGTACGCACGCAGGCTGTTGTAATCAAGCCGAGTGGCTCAAAACCCCTTACCATTATTATTATGTGACGAATACAACATTTAAACAGATTAATGATAAACATATAGCCACTTTCTGTATTTGCAAGCCTCCTATAGTATTTCTTATCCACCACTCAAACAAACATGCATTTCACCTCAGGTACCTAACTCTTCCCTAAAAATGAGGAAAATGGTTGTCTCAATCTGCAATGTTGTAGCCACGCGTGGGGCCCGTCTTTCTGCTGCCGGGATCCTTGGCATTCTCAAGAAACTGGGAAGGGACACCCCGAAGGAGGAGGAGGAGGAGGGAGAGAGACAGAAGTCGGTGATAGCGGTGGATGGGGGTCTGTTCGAGCACTATACGAAATTCAGGAAGTGTGTGCAGGGCAGCCTCAAGGAGCTGCTGGGTGAGATTGCTGATGATGTTGTCATTGAGCAATCCAATGATGGATCGGGCATTGGAGCTGCTCTTCTCGCAGCTTCTCACTCGCAGTACCTTCAAGAGTAGTAGTCTTCTTCTTGATGCCTGATATCATGTTATTAGAGTTGGTCGTATACATTTTTGGCTTTTCTTTTTTCTATCTTTTTTCTTTCACACTTTTTTTTCTGGGCTGCATGATTCTTTCTTACCGTTTAGTGGATGGAGGTAATGATGGAGATGCTCTAAACATATGAGATTTGGTCAAATCAATAAAGACCGTACATTGTAGATCAAGCCAGCCAAGCACCTTTCAAAACTGTAGGTCCCGAGAATTGGATGATGGCCTGTACCTGTTACTATGCCCTGTTTGCATTGGACCATTCAGAACTCATGAAAGAAATACTACTACAAGTGATTGAATTATACTACTAGTTGATGTGTTTGATGATGCGCATGCATTTTGTCCAAGTTTTCGACCTGAAAAATAAGTTAAAAGTGATGTAACTTTCACATTATTTAGTAATATAAGCATTCAAACACTTTACTCGGTATAAATGATGGGGAGATAAAGATGAGTACATCCTTAACAAATAAACAGGGCACCCACGCTCGATCCAGAGTGGCAAATGCCACCATTGGAACATGTAATGTACAGAAGCCTTGATTTACTCGTTGTCGGCCCGGTGAACCCTTCCAGTATGTGAGGGGTTTCCCTACTTTTAAGCACCTGCAAATGAAATAAACCAGATAGTATATGAATCAACAGATTCAAGGATAGCAACAATACAGATCAACTAATAAAAATACCATCTTGCATGATTGCATCCAGACAAATTTAATTGCATCAATAATTGTAGTCATAGTTAAAAATTCCACCGTAAGAAAATCCCTGAACCCCCCATGAAACGCAAGATTGTTCAAAAGAAAACCTTATAAATAAAACTCTGTATTCTAATAGTGACGATTCACATAGCCATCATACCATAAATTTGAATCGATATTAAACATAATATGATCAAATTAAAATTACCCTACCTGGCTACCCCTAATTCAACAGAAAATGTAATCATCATCCATCATGATTAGCTTTTTCCAAGAAAAGGAGCATCAGCCTCATTTTAGTACTTGATTTCAAGGTGGATCTTCTAAAACATCATCTCAATTTTCACAAACCTCCATGCGCCCCTAGGCGCCATTTTTGAAAAATAAACTGTGGCGCCTTATTTTTTTAGAATGAGTAAAGGCGTCGCAAAATATTGTTATTTTTAAGAATTAGCGACCCCTTTCTAAATCCATTGCAGAGGGCATCACAAGCCAGCTAAAAATTGAAAATTTTGTGGCTCGTGTCCGGTGTCACAAAAAGTGTCGCTAGAACCTACTTTTCTTGCAGTGAAAATACATGTATACGGAAGTGGATTCAAATCTTGCAACCTTTCAATGCTGCAATACAACTAGAAAACCTTAGAAACTAGAAGTAATCAAAAGAAAAAATATGACCATTTACAATACAAAGAACTAGTCAATGCCGACTTATCAAGTTCGTTACTTCAGTTACTAGGTGTCTATATTGAAGTATTTGTAAAACATATTTTTGTTGTCTAAATATGACACAAATTACCAAAACATAGAGAAAAGCTAAATGGCATCTAAAATGAGGATGCAATTCTTGCATCCCTTCCAATGCTGCAATACAACTAGAAATCCTCAGAAATTAGAAGTAATGAAAAAATATGACCATTTAAACATAGAAAGTTAGTCAATGTGTATTTCTCAAGTTCATTACTTCGGTTATTACGTGTCTACATTGAAGTATTTGTAAAATCTGACAAGAAAAATCACCAAAACATATAAAAATGCAAAATGGCATCTAAAATGGTACTCCCTCCATCAGATTTGAAAACCAATGTATATTTGGAATTATTTAAACCACCATACTAGCTCTACAATACAGATTCGCCTATATGCTTTAGAAAACTTTTAGCTTAAGACAACTATATGTCTAAATTTTCCCAGGCCTTTTAATGGCTCCTCCAAAAAAAGACTATATGTCTAAATGTCTACATCTCGAATTACTTAAAAAAAGCATGATTTTGAATGCTGCTTCTACACAGTGTTCCTGTATCCACAATATGTAATTTGAAACATGGTTCAAGATAAAAAGCATTCAAGAAGCCTAAAAGCGGAATTTTCAATCCTGAACCGACCAAAGAAAGGCAAAACTCGGTATGATTTAACAACAAATGCGAACGATAACGACAACCAGGTTAAAGATGAATTAATACAAGACACTTTACAAGAAGAAGCACTGGAATAAATCAAATAGTTACAACAATTTTTACCAGTAGAGAATTTTCTCAGGCTGAAGAAGAATTCGAACTTCCTGGTTGAAGCGAGACGTTGTTGAGCCTCTCCAGCGCCAGAATGAGCGCCTGAGTGCCCAAATCACCCTCGCCATACGCCTTCAGTGACAAATACAGCTGCTGCGCCAACGCCAGCCCTGGCAAAGCCAATCCCATGTTCTGGCACTCCCTCAGACAAATCCCTAAATCCTTCACAAAATGGTTCACATAAAATCCCGCCTCGAAATCCCTACTCAGTATCCTGTTCCCGTATAAATCCAATGACTTGGAACCGGCAGCCCCCGTCGAGATTGCATTCAGGTAATTGTTCAGATCCAGACCAGCCTTGTGCGCGTATATCAAGCCCTCGCAAAGCCCCACCATCGTCGAAGCGATCGTTACCTGGTTAGCCAATTTACAGAACTGCCCCTTCCCCGGCCCGCCCATGTAATAGACCCTCCCCAAATGGTTAAACAAAGGGGTCAATCGAGTGACTAGGGTTTCATCGCCGCCTGCGAAGATAGACAGCGCCGCTAGACGCGCGCCGCGGTCTCCGCCGGAAACGGGGGCGTCGACGGAGGAGCAGCCGGCTGAGGATGCGGCGGAGTGAATTTCAACTGCGAGGGAGGGGTCGGAGGTGGTCATGTCGACTATGACGCCGCCCGGGCGGAGGCCGCTGAGGGCGCCGGAGAAGGAGTCCAGGATGACGTGGCGGACGTCGGCGGGATAGCCGACGATAGAGAAGACGACGTCGGATTGGGAGGCGAGGGATTTGGGGGAATCGGCCCAGCCAGCTCCCATGGAGAGTAGGGTCTCGGCCTTGGAGCGGGTACGGGTGAAGACAGTTAGGGTATAACCGGCTTTGAGGAGATGGGAGCACATGGAGCGGCCCATGACGCCGGTGCCGATCCAACCAAGTTTGGTGTTGGACGGGCTGAGTGGTTCGGCGGCGGCGGTGGCCATGGAGCGGGGGCGGGTGTTGATATAGGTGGATGATCGGCGGAGCAAGGATGTGAACAGTGGCATCCCCGGTTGTGGGAATGGCTCAGCTGTGAGGTTTATCCAAATTGGGGAAAATTGCAATTCTGTGATCATTCAAGGATTTTTTGGTAATTACGTGAATAATTAGTGATGAACGCCTTGCGTCCATTCTCGATTCTTGAATGGCCTACGGGCGATGAATTGAGAGCCTATCCATCATTCACAAATTAATACTCCTCTCTAATCTCTATTCACTGTAGTGTACTCGAGAATGGTTTAAATGGAATGAAACAAACTACTCATACTAACTATGTATCTTTCTTTCTTGGTAATCATTCTATAAGAACTCAAAATTTAAGCATATTTTACCTTGGGGTAATTCTAGGATGGGTGACATCCTGGGAAGTCCCAGGTGTGCCTGAGCGAGTGAGGCCAAAGCGCATTGGAAAGAACTCATATTGATTTGTGGGGACAGTCTTCATTCGAGAGCCGACAAAATCTAAAGTAACACTATGTCTTTCCGCTGCACAAAAAATTGGGGTATTATAATACCTTTTCTTGAAGTCCCGGAGTGTGCGTGAGTGAGTGAGACCAAAGCGCACTGAAAATAGTGCATGTTAGTTTTGTTGACAATCTTTACTCGGGAGCCGGCAACATCTAAATAACACCATGTCTTTTCGCTGCCCTGAAAATGGGGATGTTATAGTAGCTTTTCTTGATTTTTTAGAACTTTTCTTCGTTCAATTTCAGTTTATTATGAATTCGTTTAATTAAATAATTTTAAAATATATATTATATAATTTATATATATATTAAGATATTAACATTATTACCAAACACAGTTGACTTGAGTGGTATGGGGTTCTAGCAGTTTAAGCAAAAGTCTGCTTTGGGAAGCCAACTCGAATGATTAATCGTGGGTCCAATGTGGCTATCGGATACCCGGTACATGCAAAAATATATACTACTATATACTAGATTTTTCGCCCGCTACGCATGGGTGTTGAACTAATATGACGATATAAAATGAGAATATAGTGTTTTTTGGATTACATGATATTTAATGTCTTTTGTTTAAATTATGGTTGAAATACATGCAACAAAAAAAATAAAAGAAAAATAAAGGAGATAATAAGATGAACGAAGAAAATTCAAACACAGCTGGAAATAATATAAAGAAATTACTTTTACTGTTAAAAAATTAAATATATATATATATAATACATATATAATAAATATTATATATATATATATATATATTTTACTGTTAAAAAATTAAATATTATAATTTTTACTGTTAAAAAATTAAATATTATATTTTTTAAAAATATATATGAAGATTTTCTCAATATTTTGTTATATAATACATAGATTTATTTTCTAAAGATAGATATTAATGATGTGTCCGATGACGTGTAATTAGTCAGCAGATTACGTGCAAACTTAAGAACCGTTGATCTATAAATAAGTATATAATGACTGATTAACCCTTTAAAATTAAGAAAGATAAATTAAATTTAATAAAGACAAAAGAGTCTGCACTGGCCAAAAAGTATTCAGGATTTATTATATAGATATATTGGGGATGTTTAAGAGTTAGCGGATTCAGAGAGAGAACTGTAAGAGAATTTGCTCTTCCAATCTGCTACTGGATCTGCTCTCTCCCAAACATCCCATTGACATTATTAAAGAGTACACTAAGGAACTCGTATTTTTGTGATTAAAAAAAAAATGGACCGCGGAAATATTTATTTTATTATATGTGTAAGATACATTTTTTTGCCGAACAGCCTATACTATAAGATACATTTAGTTAAAATTAAATAATAAATATATTATTAAATAAAAGAATCACTCGCATATTTGTAAACATCAACAATGTGGACATGTGGTGGATTACTCTTTAAAGCTTAGCTTGCTAATTAAGACGCTCCCAGTTTTCTCCTAAAACGAAATTCTGTATACATAAATGCTTTAACCCGATACATTTGTTTAAGTTGCTAAAGTCCCATACTATTCAGGTCAACTGTGTTTAGTAGAACCCGATAAATGCACTCATGCATTCTATTTTATAAATAAATTTAGGATTTATATATATATATATATAATTGAATGTAATTAGTATTTATCCATCTTAGTTTATAAACATCGGGAGGACTCATGCTATACAGTTGCACAATGTTGTTGGGTAGTAGAACTTGATCATATGGGTTTAAACCATTAAAGCATTTAATTTGGGCTCTTATCCTGTTCCTGTGGGCTGGCTTGGCCCATTTATTGATTTCAGAATCAATACTAATGACCTCACATGTGATGGCAAGTATCCTGAGTCTTGACCTACTACTTCCTAATTCTCCTTTACATTGAAACTCCAAAGATACATCAAAACAAGCCTGAAATCTTTTTACCATCGACTACTTAGGGAATGAAAGGTGAGTGTTGATAAATGAAAAACAAGGAGTAGATTTGAAGATTGGAGATTGAAATAAGAACGAAGGGAATAATGACGAAAAGAATTGAAGAAAGTGGCTTAAATTGATTTAGGCGCATGTGAGCCTGAAAACTTTATAATTTATGTGTGTCCCGACAGGCAATGGCCTGCATTTGCATCTCCATCTGCATGTCCCTCTCATTACTAGTATTAGTTTACTCACTATTTCCAATTATTTTTATAAACCATCTGTCAATTGCCAGCTCCTCCATTGCTTGTCATTGTGAATTATAGGCAGCTTGATCTAGTTGTTCTTGTCTATTTCCAATTTTGTATACCATTTTCATTTTACTTTGCCAAATTATTGTGTGGTTGGGGCCGTTTCAGACTGTACAATTATATTTTAGTAATGGAAACATTGCCAACATCATCCTTTTTCTTTTCATTTTAACGAAATCTATCCCCTAAGAATTTTTTACCCATTTCAGTTCGTTAGGTTTGCTAAGGGCCCGTTTGGATTGGCTTTTAAAAAAAACAGAAGCCAAAAGTAGAAGCAGAAGTGAAAGCCAAAAGCAGAAGCAGGTAACTTTTGTGTTTGGATGGAATGTTTGAAAAGCAGCTTTTTTCAAAAAGTGTGTTTGGATATGTAAAAGTGAAAAGTGCTTTTGAAATATGTAAATTACCAAAAAGGATATGCTATTTATATATAATAGTATATATTTATAGTGTAATTAAAATAAATTAATAGGGACATTTATGACTCTGCACACATTACTAGGTGCTTTTGGTTTCTGCTTTTCAGAGAAGCACCCTCTGTGCTGCTTCTCCCAGAAGCACTTTTGCAGCTTTTCGAGGTGCTTTTGCTTTTTCTAAAAAGCCAAAACAAACACTCTTTTTTCTTTAAAAGTGCTTTTGGCAGAAGCAAAAGCCAAAAGCACTTGAAAAAAAGTCATTCCAAACGGGCTCTAATTCTAACGAATATGATCCTAAATTCACTAATCAATTTTAATTAACTGACTTGGTAAGTAATAAATGCAAAACTGGTCCACATGGGCAAATGGCAAGTGGAAGGTCAAAACATCTAACACCTTGCATAATGAAGATGCCACTATACATAAACTTTATTCCATATGTTTTTAACCAAAAGGTATGACTCAGATTTCAGACCATTCTTTTTAAATAAATTTCGTTAAGGTGCGATTGATGATTTTGACTTGATGTACCGCACATCACTTTATAAATTGATGGTTGAGATTAACTTAAAGGTTAAAATAGTAAATTTGCTATATTTAGTTTTATTAACAAACAATATCTCAATTATGTATGCTCTTCAACTCTACTTTTTTTTTTCTACGCATTTCAATACGTTCAATCGATCTTACCTTACACTCCATTTTGCTTATTTATGATGCTATAGAGTACATATTTGTTCATGAAAACTTACATCAAATGTTTCTATGTTGAGTCGCTGAATTGTTGATGAAAATATCGCTGAATTGTTCATGGAAAGAACATTGAATTGTTCTTGGCAGTGTCGCTGAATTGTTCCTGATGGCATCGCTGAATTATTCATGAAAAATTTAGCATTCATGAAAACGTCGCTGAATTATTTTTGGTGGCATCGTTGAATTATAGTATATGCTAATATCGTTGAATTCTTCCTAGTTGTGTCGCTGAATTCTTCTTGTTGTAGTCGTTGAATTCCTTTAGGTAAGGTCACTGAAATATTTTTTGTAGCATCACTGAATTATTTTTTGTAACATCGTTGAATTGTACTTCTTGCATCGCTGAATTTTGTTTGTTATGTTCGTTGAATTCTTCTGAGAGTAGTCGATGAATTCCTTTAGGTAGGGTCGCTGGAATATTTATTGGTTACATCACTGAATTATTTTTTGTAACATCGCTGAATGATTGATAGCATCGCTGAATTTACGAGATAGTTTCGCTAAATTCTTCAAAGTGGTGTCGCTGGATTCTTCAATGTTGGGCGGCTGAAAATATTTTTGATAGCATCACATAATTATTTTTGGTAGCATCGTTGAAATTATATACGTAATAAATTTGTTCCCCTCTTTAATAAGGATTGTTGATCGTAGATATAGATTACCAAATATTCGATATGATTTACCAAATATTAGATTGATAACATATTGAATATATGATTATATATTCCTCCGTCAATAGTGGAGTTTGGCTTGATGACAATTATACCCTTATACATTTAGAACCCTTACGGTGCGTTTGGTTGGAGGGATCTTAGATTACCAGTGGGAATGTGATTGCTGGGAATGTAAGATTATTGGGAATATGAGATTGCTGGGAATCTTATTTTTTTATGTTTTAAGATTATTGCGTTTGATTAGATTGGGAATCTCAGATTTCTAATTCTTATTAATTTACCATAATGTCCCTGAATTTCAATTGAACGAATGTTATAAATATGTCATTGCTATACAATAAAATATTTAAGCCGATTTATTTTTTAAAATATTGAAAATTCTTTATATTTAATTTATTGTGTGATAGTTACTTATTTAATATGAGAATATGTTAAAATATGAGAATATATATATTTAAAAAATATGTTTAAATAATTTAAAATTTTCCAATTTATTTTTTAAATTAAATTTCATATATTTATCATTTTTTAGAATACAAATATCTAAATTTATAAAATAAAATAAGTATAAAAAGTGACGGTATAAAAGTCAAATTAATATAAAAGTAGGTAAAGTGGAGGTGGTAATCAAAGATTACCTGCCTTCCAGGTGGAAATGTGATTCCCACCTAAAACACCCAACATTCCCACCTCGGTGGGAATGTGAGATTCCCACATGAAATATGTCCCGAACCAAACATGGGCATGTTGCATTCCCTACCTAAGATTTTCAGTGGGAATCTCAGATACTCCGAACCAAACGCCCAGTTAGATTTTAATTTGACGCTCAAGATCTTCGCCTTGATGTGTTGTGGGATGGTGCAATCGCATCTTAACCGTTCCCTTTTTAAATTACCAAAATCCAAATCCCTCCATCCCCATTTCCACCTCTCTATTCGATTTCCTCTCCAAAGCAGACGATGAAGTACCCATAATGAACATTGAACGGAGAAACAAAATGGGAAAAATTGGAAAGACAACTGAATCTATGTCAAGAGAAAAAACCATCCACTGTATAAAACATGATTTATGTCCTTGAGCTAAAAAACTTCTCCGAAATCCCATACCACAATCTCTTCCGCCTTGGATTACTCACCACCCCGCCCACAAATCGCCTTCAAGGATCTCAAATCTTGAATCCCCGAGCAATTCTAAGAACACTTTCGGCAGCCGGAACAACAGTAGCAACGGCGGCTCCGACAGTGTGAAGAAACAATCCCTAATCTTCTTGGCAATGCAATTGAACTAACGACGAGGTCTAGGGAAAAAAGTGGCTTCTCATTATTGGACGTTGGAATGGCTAAAGCAGCTTTTTGTTGAAGCTTTGCCGAAGGAATCGTTGTAGGATTCTTTCTTCACAACTACATGCAACGTTTTGTTGAAAACATGGGACAAGTGTCTCCCTCCTTGTTTGTGGGTGTCCATTCTTGCTGCTGATGAGGTCTAACCTTCATTGGAGTTCATCCTCCTTATTCGTAGTTGCCATCTGGAATTTATTCCAATTAGGGCACTTTTTTCGATTTGGTTTTGTTTCTAGAGAGAAGTGGGCTGTTGAGTATATTATTCCCTCCGTCCTGTTAAAGTTGTCACTTTCTTTTGGGCACGAGAATTTAGGTTGTGGTATTTAATAGTTAAAGTAGTGTGAGTAAATTTGACAAATCCATCCATCTACTTTATAATGGCTACATTTGATTTTTAACCATATTTATTATTTAACTTTGACTTAATGTTATCGCAATGATGTAGAAAGAAAAAAATAGTCAAGTGTGATCTTGTTGGAATCATCTAATCGTATAGTTTTAGAATATATATTTTATATAATTTTTATTTATACCAATTTTGAGATATTAATGGTTAAACATATATAGGGACTTTGTGCAGAAAGTACAATTATCATTATTGTGGGGTTTTTTTAATCATGCTTATGTTAATCTAATTTGCACAAAAGGGAAAGTGACAAACCTTATTGGGACACCCCTAAAAGGAATAGTGATACGGATGGAGTACTTGTCAAAAGAAGTCAAAATAAGGTGATGAGTTGGATTTTTTTGACCTCCCTTGGCATGTGGACCAGTTTTGCATTTATTTCTTGCCAAGTCAGTTAATTAAAGTTTTTTGGTTAATTAAAGTTGATTAGTAAATTTAGGATCATAATATTGGTTAGAATTAGCATACCTAACGGACTGAAATGGACAAAAAATTCTTAGGGGATTGATTTGGTTAAAATGAAAAGAAAAAGGATGTTCTTGGCATTTTAGCTTTTGAACACTGTTTATTGATCAATTTAACATAATGTTATCACAATTATATAAACGAAAAAAATAGTCAAGTTTGGTCTTATTTGATTCATTTAATCGTGTAGTTTTAAGATGTACTCCTTCATTTGTTATAATTTTTAATTCTCTACATTTTAAGATATTAACTATTAAATAAATACATTGGACTGCGTGTCCAAAAGTTTTGGGACATTTTAAATGGGACAGAGGGAGTAATACTTATTAGAGATTTCTTACCATTAATTTATTAATTAATTTATTCAAAATTAGTAGAGCCACGAAAAGCCGTATAAAGCACTCACTGGTCAGATAATAAAGAACTAGTTTGAATTAATTAAATCTCATTGAATATGATTAAACTAATCATGAACATATGACCTAACGTATTAATCTCTTTTTTTTTAAACAGTGACACTTATGTGTCGGCAAAGGTGTGTGAGAGCCAAATCACACAAATGACAAAGGGAGATAAAGGGGAGGGGTAGAGGACGGGGTGGGGATCGAATCCCCAACTTATGGATGGGAGACGGGGACTTGACCGCTAAGTCCCCAACCCCACCTAACGTATTAATCTATGAAAAATAATTAAGTGTAATGTTTGACAACTGGAGTAGTGTTTTAATTAGTTTTTGGGTTCTAAAACCCAAATTTTCAAATTTTCAATTATTCAAGCCTTGAAACATTTTGTTATATGTATTTTCACAATTTTTTATAATTTATTTAACAAGCAACTAGTCTACTAATAATTAATTAGATATATATGTTGTTATCACTAACTAGCTCCTGTGCAGATGAAGTAGTTCCATGGTTGTTGAAACTACGCTAGAACGACCTGAGCAGTTACTGTTAGTTTTGCGCGACAGTTACCTGTTCTGTGCGCGCATTCCAACCGACCTAGGCGTATCTAATCTGTATCTCAAAGTCTATATACTTGCGATTAGGTTTCCTGTAATTTGTAGAATCATTATCGAGTTGTATTTTACACTTTTACATATTTTACACACACTTTGAGTCGGTTATTCTCTCCAAGATTTGATCGTTCCATTCCTTGAGAAAGTTAGAAAATTCCTTGTGTTCTTACTGCATTTTTGAAGATCATTCTGTACACACGAGGTCTGAATTGCATTGATTCAACAAGTTTTCTTGTTGGAAAAATCTTCTCTATAACACCCGATTGAAGAGGCTTTGTGGAAGCGCTCAAACGTTGAAGCAGATGGATTCAGGAAGACTTCTATGCCGAGATGCCATGGTTCTTGAAGCCTGAACAATTAGAGAGTTCAAATTGGACAGGATCGTCCGGAGGCTGAAGTTGTGGGGGAGTCGCGACTACAGTCTATCTGCAAACAGGGAAGTGTTGCATTAGAGTCTGAATTGATTGTTCTTGAGTCTTCTAGGTCTAGGATTTCTTGAGTATTAGTATAAGTCACCTGGATTGGAATCCCCCAGACGTAGATCCTCTGGATCGAACTGGGTCACCAAATTCTTGTGTTTTTATTTTCCGCTGAACACTCTGTGCACATACCATTCGTTATTCGGTAGTTTAGACCACGACTCGACGACGTTAGTTTTATCAAGATTTCACATAATCTGGGACCAACACTTGGTTTCAGAGCGGCAGACTCTGACGTATTAGAGGCGATTTGAAGAAATCTTGGAAATCTTGACAAGATGAATAGAGAAGGCGCATCACTTTCAAGACCACCATTGTTCGATGGCACTAACTACAGATATTGGAGAACTCGGATGAAGATTCATCTAATGGCCCTTGGAGATGAAGTATCGGATGCAGTTGAAACAGCCTGGCAACCACCAACACGACCGCGAGCTGCAGCTGAAGGTTCCACAGAACCACCTGGTAGTCGGCCAGCAACCAAGGCTGAATATACTCAAGCTGAGAAAGATGCCAAGAAAGGAAACTATACAGCCCTAAATGCGATTTTCAGTGCTATGGACGTGACACAATTCCAACTAATCACCAACCACACGCTAGCTCATGATGCATGGAAAACTCTAGAGGTGATGTATGAAGGTTTTGAGGATGTTCGAGCTACCACACGCTTGGGATTGATTTATGATAATAAAAAATTAGTTCGAAAGATGTTGAGGACTCTTACAAAGAAGTATGCCCCGAAATTTGCTACATTGGAAGAATTGGATAAGTTGAACACTATTACCTTGGATGGTCTAGTAGAAATTCTTCAAACTTATGAAATGAACCACCTCGAAGAAGAATCGTCAAGGAACATTGCTCTCAATGTGGAAGAAGAAGATTCTGGAAACTCTTCTGAAGATGATGTATCTTACATTTCCAGAAAAGTTGCAAAGATGTTGCAAGACAGACGTGCAAAGCAGTTCTACAAACAACAAGGTCGTAGTTCCAACGTTGTTCAGACGACGGACAAACAACCTCGCAGAGATTTCAAAAGAAAGGATAGCAGCAAAGCTGATCGTTCCAACAACAACAAGAAAGACTATGACAAGCTGGACAAGTTTGCCTCGGTGATCTTTTATGAATGTGGAGGCAAAGGACATGTTCGATTTGAATGTGCCACAACTAAAAGGAAGGAAATGAGAGAAAAGAAGGCACTGCAGGCTACTCTAGGTGATCAGGACGATGACAGAACTACTGAAGCACAGATTTCAGATTCTGATGAAGTCGTTGCATTCACTCTAAGGGAAACTAGTCCTACAATAAAAGGTATTGTCAAGTCAATATGTTTTTCACCTAATAATAATGATTATGATTCAGGGGAAAGTGATGATGAGTATGATCAACTACTTGCGGACTACAATAAGCTCAAAGAGAATTTCGAGGTTGCTGTTCAGGAAAACAAGAAGTTGTTAGGACAACTGGCAGACGTTGGAATTGCTTATGATCTTGAGGTTGAAAAGAATGAAGACTTGCAAAAGACGAACAATACTCTTAAAGGCAGAATTCATGCTATGGAGAAAGAGCTTGATGATATCAAAGCGAAGAACAATGAACTTCAAAAGGTATCTAAAGGTAAAAATCAACTTGATGAAGTTTTATCTTTGGGAAAACATGTTGGAGATCAAACAGGTTTAGGTTATAAGAAGCAAAGCACTCCTAGCAAAACAAAGTTTACAAGTGGAGGCTTCCTCACTTCAACTACTGATGCACCACCTGAAGAGTTCGTTGTTGGAGAGTCGTCCAAACGACGGAAAGACTGCCTGTACTGCAATTTGCCTGGACACACTGCTGAAACATGCATGCGGATTCTAAGAGATCTTATGAACGGAAGACCAGTCGTATGGCCAGACCAAGAGCTTCGAAAGAAATTCAAAATGCAGAAGGTATGGATACCTAAAAATAAAACTGATAATGAAGATTCTGCTTGTTTTGTAGTTCTTTCGGTGCAGGAACAACATCGAAACGAAAAATGGTATTTTGATTCGGGATGTTCAAGGCATATGACGGGAAGAAAAGAAGTCTTAAAGGACTTTACTGAGAAGGATTGTGGAGCCGTCATGTATGGTGATGGTACTCGAAGCAAAATTGCGGGTTATGGTAAATCTAAGGATAATACTCTTTCTAAACTTTCTAGAATTTACTATGTAAATGGTCTTACTACTAATCTTATCTCTATTAGTCAACTTTGTGATGAAGATCTAGTGGTTAAGTTACTAAACACACATGCATAGTAAATAATGATCAAAAGGAGATTATCATGATGGGAGGACGTCGCAAGAATAATTGTTACATCTTAAAGGATGACATTCCACGGGTTCTACTGACCAAGGATGATCAGACTACTTTATGGCATAAGAGACTTGGACACCTCAATTTTCAGTCACTACATAAGCTGAGTAATTCGAATGTTGTTCGCGGATTGCCGCAACTATAGAAGAATGACCAAACCATTTGCAGAGATTGCGCCAAAGGAAAGAAAACCAGATCGAGACATAAGAAGACTGATGAGATCAAAACAAAAGAATGCCTCGACCTGATTCACATGGATCTTATGGGTCCAACCGAAGTGGAGAGCTTAAATGGTAAAAGGTATATTTTAGTATGTGTTGATGATTTCTCTAGATATTTTTGGATTTTCTTTCTTAGGTCAAAAGATGAGACTTTTGAGTACTTTGAGGCTCTGAGTAAAAGACTCATGAATGAGAAGCAAAGGAAGATTGCATGAATCCGAACCGATCATGGCAAGTAATTCGAGAACCAGTCGTTCGATCGTTATTGCGACGACAATGGAATTACTCATGAGTACTCAGCCCCCAAAACACCACAACAAAATGGTGTTGTTGAAAGGAAGAACCGAACATTACAAGAGATGGCCTGATCAATGCTTCACACCAGTTCAATGAGCAAAAGATTTTGGCGGAAGCTATTAACACTGCCTGTCACATCATCAATCGAGTGTTGTTGAGACCACACTCCAACTGCACACCTTACCAACTTTGGAACGGTAAAACTCCCACGGTAAAATACTTTCATGTTTTTGGTTGCAAATGCTATGTTTTAAATGATAGAAATCAATTGCATAAATTTGATTACAAATCTTTGGATGGATATTTCATTGGTTATTCTAACAATTCTAAAGCATACCGTGTCTATCTGATTAATGATAAGAAGGTTATAGAATCTACTAATGTTCTCTTTGAGGATCTTGATCTTTTAGAAAACAGGGTAGACGATAATGAGTTACCTCTTAATCACAATCATGCGAATGCTAATGGTGTTGAGCAATCTGTCACTGAGGAAGATCATGCCAGTCCTAGTGTTCCAGATAAAGGTGCTGATAAAGATTCTGTTCCGGAAAAGGATGCTGATACAGACACTGTTGTTGAGACTACAACAGAACCACCCTCTGAAGTTCAGAACAACAGAAAAGTATCTAGAGTGCATAAACATCATTCAACTCAGGATATTATTGGAGATCCACAAGGTCAGAGACAGACTAGGCATAAAGAGATTAATTTCAAGGATCTAGCAAGCTATAATTGTTTTGTTTCTTTGGTTGAGCCAAAGAATACCTCTGAGGCGTTGAAAGATGAGTATTGGATTGCTGCAATGCAAGACGAGCTACTGCAATTTGAGAGGAATGCTGTCTGGGAGTTGACAGAACCACCACAGAACGCCAACATTATTGGAACCAAATGGGTTTACAGGAATAAGACGGATGAGAAAGGCAATATCATAAGGAATAAAGCGAGGCTAGTAGCACAAGGCTATACCCAAATTGAAGGTGTGGATTATGGCGAAACATTTGCTCCCGTGGCAAGGATGGAGGCCGTAAGGATACTACTTTGACATGGATGTCCGGACCAACCAACCCGACGATCCGGATCCGAATTTATTTAGGCTTGAATTAATTAGAGTGACGAAGATAAGCTTCTGCCCAATTCAAGAGATGGCCCAACAAGTGAACAAAGCCCATGTGACAATTGAGTCTCGGCCCATGTGCGAAGAAAGCACCAACTCGGCCCATGAGGAGGCAATTCGAGCCCATCCACAAGAGTCGGAGCCCACAACACAGTCCAACTATTTGTTTTGCTTTCAAGGGACTTGGACCGAGACAAGCCTCCCCATTAGGCCCAATAGGATAAAAGCAAGCAGCAGCCCACAATCCAAATTGAATGAGGCAATGGGGCTCGGGCCCGCACCCATACATTTCACTTGGCAAAAGGGTCGAGCAGCAGCAGGAGCCGGCCGCATCCTCCATCTCCAGCGGATCATCACCTCAAAGCTCACTCCGGTCGTCTTCCCCGGCGGGCCACTCCTTCCTTTCGGCATCATCTTCCATGGTCGAAGCTTCCTCCGTCCGCCAGCCACCTTCCTCTCATCAACTTCATCATCGCCGTCGAGGACTCCAATTTTTGCAACAGCAGCGGCCAAACTTTCGATCACCATCTTCCCTTTCATCTCCGGCAAGCCGCCGCTGCTCCGTGCTTCAACTCCAATTTACGTCCATCCTCTCCAGGTCTCTTGTTCCCAACGCCGGCAGCATATCTCCTTCTCCGGCCAAGTGTTTTCTTTATTCCGGCGAACCCCGAAAGCCGTAACATCGCCGAAGAACAAAACTCCGCAACGCCGTCACCACTCCATATTTTCCGGCGAAGCTCTCTGTTATCCACTCCGGCAGCGTTCGACCACTCGCCATCACTCCCAGAACTCCGGCAACACCTACCATTATCCCCTCCGAAGCTCCGACCACCATCTCCATGCCTCCGGCGAGTGTCCGCCATCTCCGGCTACCCCCTCCGTCCTTCATCTCCTTCCTGGTGTCGGCCATCGGTCCCATCATCATCAACACAGAGCACTACCCGTCGCAAAAAGGAAGCCCGAAGCAGCCACTACGACGTCAAGCCCTCTCCGAAGAACCTACGACGTCAAAGGTCTCATGTCGTACCCGAAGAAGCTTCCGCGTCGTCGACCACTGCCTCCCTACGACGCCGAGCTAGCGTCGTACCTCCCCGTTAGCGTCGTAACGTCGCCCGAAGAGCTCAGCGTCGTCCGCCACCCTCCATTTTCAAATTTCTATTTTGTGCGGAGGACCCGGGAGTTGCAGTCCCGCAATACAAAACTTTTGGACAATTGCTACCTGGAGTCGAAGTCCCGCTCCCTTCTAGTTGGATGCCCCAAATGCATTTTCAATGCATTGCACGACGTGAGCCTTCCATTTTGCTTCACGTTGTCCTCAGCAGCTCTTTTGCTTTGTTTAATTTTATTCAGCTTTTGTTTAATTATTGTAATGGGTTGATTAAAGCCTCTAATTAATTTGTCTAGCTTAATTAATTATTGTAACTAGGGTTTGCCTATATATATGGCTTCCCCCAACATTGTTCCTCACCTTTTGAATGAAATGAATATTTTTGCTTGATAGCATGTATCCCATTTTTCTTAAGGTCAATCTAGAGTTTGTGGGAACCGAAAACCCTCACCCAACTCAATTGTGTTTTGGCTAGATGTCATTTCCATGATTCTTGGATTTTTGAAGCTCAAATCCAAGCTTGTGTTAGAGCTTCCCTATCCCTCTTTTCCTTCACCCCATTTCTTCCTCCTTTGATTTTATTTTTCTCTTTTTCCATCTATTCGATTTCTTTGCTTCGATCCATGGAATCAATATAAATTTTGGTATCAGAGCCTAGCAAAGAATCAATAGATCTATCCATATCCAAAAACTCCACAAAAATTTCAAAACCTCAAAAATCGTATTCTGCCCACCAGGTCCATTTTTCTCTGTCCCGAATTTTGTAATTCTGAGTTCATATTTGGATTTGTTGGATGGTTTACACTCAAAAAAATATAAAGATTGAAAAATTTGGCCAAGGGAATCAATTTCTATGATTTTTTGAAGTTTTGGCCAATATTTTTCTCAAACTCTTGTGTTCATCTTGTTCATCCACTTTTCACACACACCACCCTCCCCATTTGGAATCACTTTCCATTTGGCAATTATAACCATCCTTTTCCTAGGGGTTATAATGCCCAAATTTTTCCAAATCCATCATTTCCACCAAAAACCATAGTCAAGAAGCTTCCTGCCCACTGTTCAGATTTTTAGGTCCCTGTCCATTTTGAATCTTTGAAAAAAAGTTGCATATTTGAATTCCTCTCATTTAGTAAATGGATTTTCATATGTGGTTTGTTCAAATCGGACACCGTTTGTGAAAGTTATGCTCATTTGAAAATTTGTTGGTGTTCTTGCGTGTTACTCGAAAATTCTTGTGTTTTTGCTTATAAATCTGTCATATTTGGTATTTGTGCTTGTTTTTCATTCATTGGCATCATAATATGGATATTGTGTGCATTAACATGAGTTTTTAAGCTTAACTTGGCAAGAACATTGATTAATCCAAGAGAGTGAGTGATTTTGAGTGTGGGTTAAAAATTAGGGTTTATTCATGTGTTCTTGATGTTCTTGGCATCTTCAAGTCATCTTCAACACATATTCAAAGTGTTCTTGAGGTGTGTTTATTTGATCCAAAAGAGAGTGATCAAGGATGTTATTGGAATTCAAGAGGAGACAAAAGCTTGAAGGGTTTGTACAAGAGTCCTTTTTGCTTTTTGGGGTTTTTAAGAGGCTTGTACTACCTTGGAATCATTCATTAAAATCCCAAGCAATTCCCTCATTTGGAGTGTACACATAAAGGAGATTCCAAATTGACTTGTGACCAAATACCAAAAGAAGCAATTCCATGCCCCATGCTCTTTGTCTCTTAGACCATTCTTATCCATGATCCGGTCTCCAACCGGTCTCCGCCACGTAAGCATTAATTAAAAAAAGAAAAAAAGAAAAAAAGGTGGTGGTTGCATTGGAGGGGTCGACCCTTCCCAACCATGAGACCACTAGGTCTCTTTAATTTTGGCCAATGGGATTGAGACACTTGTCTCCATCCCATTGGTCAAGTGATTCTTTTAATTTTATACAATAAAATAATTATATCTTTTATATAAATAAATAAATATAAATAAAAATATACCAAATTTTATAATTTTTCATTCTCTACAAATAGATACCACTCTTGCTATATTTTTGCTAAATACATAATATATCAATTTTGATTTATTTAACCCATTTTAAAATTTACAGAAAATAAAAATAAATAAAAAAATATATTATTATTTTAGATTTTTTATTCTTTACAAGTAAGACTAAAATATTTATATTTTTGATACATTATTTTTTTTATATTTCAAACTAATCTAAAATTGTATAAATTAAAATAATTATTTATAATATTGTGGTTGGATGGTTGGGTGGTTATTGATAAAGTATGTAAAATTTGGGTGGTTGGGTTGGGATGGATATTGATGAGTTGGAGGAGAGAGAAATTAATAAAATAATGAGATGGTTGGATGGTTGGGTGGTTGGGTGGTCATGGATAATGGTAGTCTTACGGGAAAGGAGAGAAAATAATTCCAATTTGTAGACTTCAAATACTTGTGGGGCCCGCTCATCCCATATCATTTGAGAAAACAAGTTACGGGCAAGTTGTTTAAATTGAGCAAAATTCAACAAATGGGTTTGGAAGGAGAGTTGGGTTGATCAAAATTGATTTAGTTAAATTGGGCAATTGTTTTAATTGTTCAATTGAATTAAAATTAATTTGGGGATTGTGAGTGGTAGGCATATATATTTGACAGATTCCAAGTGTTTTCATTTGCAAGGTTTTATTTTGCACTTCTAAAGTGTGAGGATTTGGATAATTAATTGTGATTGCCGAATTAATCTTGCGAACTCTAAATTGTGCATTGCATATGACATATTAATTCTGTGTTTTTCTTTGATTGAGTCGAACTTTGCACATCTGATTCGTGCATTGTGCGTCATCAATTCCCATCTTGATCTCTCTAACACAGCTCTGAATAAGCTCCAAAGATCTAAATTGTGATTTGAACTCTAGTTTTCTAACACTTTGAGGTCGAATATTTTGTCTGTTTATTGAGATGGCAGGTAATACCGGAGCAACCCTTGATTCTATCATGGAGATGCTGGTGAAAATGAATGCCAAGCTGGATGCTTTTAATGCCCAACAGATAAGAACAATTCGGAAACTTGATACCTTAGGAAAATCTGATGAGGAAACCCACACTATTCCTGAGGATGAACCAGTACAGCCAAGCAGTATTATTGAGGAACCGACTGAGGCCAGTAATGAATTATCAGCAGAGGAAAGCTCAAGCAGTACATCCTATCAAGTCTGTGAGGCTCCTGTAGACACTGGACATTCAAAGGCAGTGAAGAATCCTTTTGAGGTACCGAGAGTGAAATCTTTCCATTTTTCCACATTGAAGGTATCCCAAGAAATCCATGTCTCTGAGCAACAAGGATCAAGAATTTCTGAAACGTGCTATGAATATCAAGATCCGTTTTGGGAGCATACTGAAAGCCTGAGGCCAAACCAGTATCGTAAGCACTTGCTCGAGAAGTTGATTTTACCGGATAAGATGAATGCTGATCACGGTCAATTCAATTACATTGGCAAGATTCCTTTGAGCCACATACGGTATTTAATCTCAACTTTTGGAGTAAAAGGAATCAGGGTGCACCTGCGAGCTCGTTATTCTCTACTATCCAGACAGAAATTCTTCCATGGGCGTGTGCAATCACCAGATAAGTCTGATGGATTTTTCCGGGTATCAGGTTGTTGTATGGATGATGCTACTACAGTGACTTCTCTTTCAGCTTTGGAGTCCAAAGCTTTTGAAGGGGGAGAGTATGACATGGATGTCCGGACCAACCAACCCGATGATCCGGATCCGAATTTATTTGGGCTTGAATTAATTAGAGTGACGAAGATAAGCTTCTGCCCAATTCAAGATATGGCCCAACAAGTGAACAAAGCCCATGTGACAATTGAGTCTCGGCCCATGTGCGAAGCAAGCACCAACTCGGCCCATGAGGAGGCAATTCGAGCCCATCCACAAGAGTCGGAGCCCACAACACAATCCAACTATTTGTTTTGCTTTCAAGGGACTTGGACCGAGACAAGCCTTCACATTAGGCCCAATAGGATAAAAGCAAGCAGCAGCCCACAATCCAAATTGAATGAGACAATGGGGCTCGGGCCCGCACCCATACATTTCACTTGGCAAAAGGGTCGAGCAGCAGCAGGAGCCGGCCGCATCCTCCATCTCCAGCGGATCATCACCTCAAAGCTCACTCCGGTCGTCTTCCCCGGCGGGCCACTCCTTCCTTTCGGCATCATCTTCCATGGCCAAAGCTTCCTCCGTCCGCCAGCCACCTTCCTCTCATCAACTTCATCATCGCCGTCGACGACTCCAATTTTTGCAACAGCAGCGGCCAAACTTCCGATCACCATCTTCCCTTTCATCTCCGGCAAGCCGCCGCTGCTCCGTGCTTCAACTCCAATTTATGTCCATCGTCTCCAGGTCTCTTGTTCCCAACGCCGGCAGCATATCTCCTTCTCCGGCCAAGTGTTTTCTTTATTCCGGCGAATCCCGAAAGCCGTAACATCGCCAAAGAACAAAACTCCGCAACGCCGTCACCACTCCATATTTTCCGGCGAAGCTCTCTGTTATCCCCTCCGGCAGCGTTCGACCACTCAATGCATTGCACGACGTGAGCCTTCCATTTTGCTTCACGTTGTCCTCGCTCTTTTGCTTTGTTTAATTTTATTCAGCTTTTGTTTAATTATTGTAATGGGTTGATTAAAGCCTCTAATTAATTTGTCTAGCTTAATTAATTATTGTAACTAGGGTTTGCCTATATATATGGCTTCCCCCAACATTGTTCCTCACCTTTTGAATGAAATGAATATTTTTGCTTGATAGCATGTATCCCATTTTTCTTAAGGTCAATCTAGAGTTTGTGGGAACCGAAAACCCTCACCCAACTCAATTGTGTTTTGGCTAGATGTCATTTCCATGATTCTTGGATTTTTGAAGCTCAAATCCAAGCTTGTGTTAGAGCTTCCCTATCCCTCTTTTCCTTCACCCCATTTCTTCCTCCTTTGATTTTATTTTTCTCTTTTTCCATCTATTCGATTTCTTTGCTTCGATCCATGGCATACTTGCATTAGCATGCTCTTTGAATTTGAAGCTGTACCAAATGGATATTAAGACAGCCTTCCTTAATGGCAAAATCAAGGAAGAGATCTATGTTGCACAATCGATTGGATTTGAAGACCCGAAGCATCCAAATCATGTTTATCGAGTCAAAGGCGCTTTATATGGATTGAAACAGGCACCCAGAGCCTGGTATGAGAGATTGTCTATTTGGTGGACAATGGATTTAAGAGAGGAAATGCAGACAAGACTTTGTTTGTGAAGCGTCAAAACGACCACTTAACGATAGCTCAAGTGTATGTTGACGATATTATTTTTGGATCAACTTCAGTCAAACTTAGAAAGGAATTTGTTGATGCTATGAAATCAGAGTTTGAGATGTCTATGATGGGAGAATTACACTACTTTTTGGGATTACAGGTTAAGCAAGAGGATGATGGTATTTTTCTATGTCAAGAGAAGTATGCTAGAAATATGTTGAAAAAGTTTGACATGGTTGATTGCAAGGTAGTCAGAACTCCGCTAGGACAACAGGAGAAACTAAGCAAAGATGAGAATGGAAAATCAGTGGATCAAAAGACTTATAGGAGCATGATTGGAAGTCTACTGTAGCTCACTGCCACAAGACCAGATATTTCATTTAGTGTAGGTGTATGTGCAAGGTTCCAATCCGATCCTAAGGAGTCTCATATGAAAGCAGTAAAGTGGATCATGAGATATATTAAGGGGACAATGAATATTGGAGTTTGGTTTTCAAAAAGCTCATCACTTGACTTGATTGGATTTATAGATTCTGACTGGGCAGGTTGTTGCGATGACAGGAGATCTACCACAGGCGGCTGCTTCTACTTGGGAAACAATCTAGTAAGCTGGTATTCCAGAAAGCAAAACATCGTAGCTCTATCAATAGCCGAAGCAGAGTATATTGCTGCCACATGTTGTTGTTCACAACTTCTTTGGATGAAGCAACTACTCGAGGACTACGGTATTCATAAGGATAACTTTTTAGTTTTCTATGATAATACTAGTGCAATCAATATCTCTAAAAATCCTGTTTTACATAGTAGGAGTAAGCATATTGATATTCGTTATCATTTTATTAGAGATCTTGTAGAGGATAATGTTTGCAGGATTGAGCATATAGCATCGTTGGAACAACGGGCGGACATCCTTACAAAAGCTTTAGATGGAGAAAAATTTGAAGGCCTAAGAAGCACCTTGGGTCTTTCCTATCACAATTAAATTTCTTATGGACTCGGGCCTAACCATTTTATTTATTGAGAATCTTGTTATAGGCCCAATTCAAGTTTAAATGGAGAAAACTTTATCCGGATGACCATCATTGATCACAGCAGTCGAGGTGACGTCACAGCAGCGTCTGTAACCGCTGCACGCCATCAGTCACGTCGCACGTCCTCCAAAACTCCGAATACGCTTTCAACTTCCGGCTACTCCTCCATTTAAGGTCCAATTACTCTCCATTTCAATTCACACTTTCCCCCTCACTTTTCAATTTGAATCTTAGCAGAAAGTTTCAAAAATGGTGAACGTTTCCGACCCCGACGCACCTCATTCCGCCACTTCCTCCGCCACAAGTTCGCCGTCGGGATCACCCATAGACGCCCAACCTATTTCAGTCCTACCCCCGGTTCTTTATCTTCCTGCTCCTGCTGCTGCTGCAACTTCCGAGCAGCTACCTACTAAAATGAGCCAGACACTCAAAATCGTCCTAACCCTAACCCTGAAATCACTATTGATCCCTCGATTGTTGATGAAGTTGTTCGTGAGATTAATGCTGAGTACAGCACTCCACCTCTTTCCCCCCTACAAAATCAAGGTTTGCACGGCATGAGTCAAGAGGAACTTGTTGATGTCACTGCTTCACAGCAAACTAGAGGTCCTACTGCTATTGCAACCACGCCGGAACCACGGAGGAAATCAACCAGAAAGCGAAAGGAGCCCACTCCTACGCCCACTCCAGCACCAGTAGCCACAACTTCGAAGAAACCACGCAAGGAACCACGGAAACCCCCTGCTGCATTGAAAGCTGAAGATGCCTATAGTCTCAAGTTCTACACTCGAGAAATGCGAGCATTTTCGAAGGAAGTTCTTAAAGGCAAGGAGTTCACGCCCGAGGAGATTTTCAAGCACAACCATTACGATGTTTTGGGTTTCTCGGACCACCTGCAGGAAAGGCATTTGATTTTTTGGGCTAAGGGTCTCACGCACTACTCACCTAGTCATGTTCGCGAGTTCTATGCGAATCTACATTCTGAGATCCTCAATCCAAATTCTGCTTGGTTCGGTAAGATTTACATACGAGGAAAATTTCATGAACTGACTCCTGCTGTGATTCTCAAGTTGTTGAAGCTACCACCAAACGACGACATGAGCGACTGTTTAGATCTAATGCTGGAAGACACCCTTACTACTGCACTGGCCATTTCTAATCAGAAGATCAAGAGTTTTGGCCGCAATAAGTTCAGTGTTAAAGAACTTAGATTGAAGTACTACTGCCTGTACCAGTTCTGTAGTGCCAATGTCTTTCCGACGATGAACCAGTCTCAAGTCAACTCTATGATGGGTAAATTTGTTCTTTGTGTCGATAAACATATGGGTTTAATCAATTTTGGCTATTTTCTTCTCAAGCAAATGCTAGGATATACCTCTTGGAGAATCAAGAAGACGGCCAATCTACCCTATCCTGCACTCATCACCGAATTCCTTCTCTCCATTGGTGTGAAAATCAAAGACAAGCATTTGATTGCTCTAAAGGAGTACAAACCACCTCCAAACTTGATGGACATGCATAATGACTTCAAAAATGGTCCTCCTCTGACTGGCCCTGCCCTTGTACACCAGCTAAAGCAAAGAATCAATCGTCAGAACGAGAGGCTAACCACCTGGAGCCAGGAAGCAATGGCTATAAAAAGGGAGAATCTTAAAATTCTTCATATGCTTCCTTTGTCTTTTGATGCAGCTGATTTGCAGAATGAGGATGATGACATTGCTCTTGATGATGAAGAGTGATAATCCATCATGGGGGAGTTTTGGTGTTGATGCTGAAATCTGACTGATATTTTATGGTAGTCATGACCACTGGGTAACGATATTCTAAACTTTTGGTTATTTTTGGAATGGTTATTGCTGGACAATATTTGTGGATGAATGTTTGAGATAACTGTTTTGGTTTTTGAACTGATTTGATTGGATGATTTCTGAACTGGATTTGAACTATTATTGGTCTGTAATAGTTGATTAGGTAATTCTGATGACTGCTAAACTACGCTGTTTTTATTTGCTCTGAAGTTTTTATATCTGCACTGTGATTATGCTCTGAATGTTGATGGATGTTGTTTCTGATTCGTTTTGATTATTCTGTGACATCCTATTTGTGAATCACATTTATTTTGCTCTGATATGATCTCTTATACTATTTGGAGTTAGATAGTTTCAACACCATTTTGATGATGGAATTATCATCTCCACAAGAGTGGGGGAGACTGTTGTTATCACTAACTAGCTCCTGTGCAGATGAAGTAGTTCCATGGTTATTGAAACTACGCTAGAACGACCCGAGCAGTTACTGTTAGTTTTGCGCGACAGTTACCTGGTCTGTGCACGCAATCCAACCGACCTAGGCGTATCTAATCTGTATCTCTGAGTCTATATACTTGCGATTAAGTTTCATGTAATTTGTAGAATCATTATCTAGTTGTATTTTACACTTTTACACATTTTACACACACTTTGAGTCGGTTATTCTCTCCAAGATTTGATCGTTCCATTCCTTGAGAGAGTTAGAAAATTCCTTGTGTTCTTACTGTATTTTTGAAGATCATTCTGTACACACGAGGTCTGAATTGCATTGATTCAACAAGTTTTCTTGTTGGAAAAATCTTCTCTACAATACCCGATTGAAGAGGCTTTGTGGAAGCGCTCAAACGTTGAAGGAGATGGATTCAGGAAGACTTCTATGCCGAGATGCCATGGTTCTTGAAGCCTGAACAATCAGAGAGTTCAAATTGGACAGGATTGTCCGGAGGCTGAAGTTGTGGGGGAGTCACGACTACAGTCTGTCTGCAAACAGGGAAGTGTTGCATTAGAGTTTGAATTGATTGTTCTTTAGTCTTCTAGGTCTAGGATTTCTTGAGTATTAGTATAAGTCATCTGGATTGGAATCCCCCGGACGTAGATCGCGTAGTCCAATGCACATTTTGAATTGTTAATAACTCATGTTTGGTACAAGTAAAAATTTTAAAAGTTTGATATTTAAAAACTATACGAAGAGACGAAACTAACAAGATCACAGTTGACTATATTTTGACTTGTATAACTATAATAAAACTTTAAGTTAAAGTGTAAATGTGAATATATAGTTGCCAAAACCCCAATGGGGCAAATAATAAAGAACTAAGGAAGTATATATTGTTGAGTAGTATATGTGTTTATTTTGTTACACATACGGATGGGAGTAATTAATATAGTATTTTGTACTTTATCAATCAAGCCAAGCCATATATATAAGCCACATAGTAATACAGACACATGCATGCATGCATGCATGTGTATGTATGTGAGTTTTAAACTTTTAATAACCGTATGCATGCTAGTCTTAGCGTAGGCCCTAGCTAGGTTGATCAGATGTGATGATGTGTATGTGAACATCATATCAGTACTGATATAAGGTACTATGGACGGACTGGTGCCGGCACCGGCACCGGCAGGCACGCCTTCTTCCAATTAAACTCAACAACAACGTGGGGGCTGACGTACGTTGTCATATATGAAGTGAAGTGAAGTGAAGTAATTCATTGGTTCCTTAGCTTTGCCAATGTTATTTTACCGGCCAGTACTGCATCTATCTATACCCCCCACCCCATGCATCAATTAATTAATTATTCAATTCGTATTATCTCTTTTTGTAGAGGGAGGGAGGGATCTTCATCTTTTGCTGTTGCTACTTGAATGTGGAGCAGATTATATATTTTGGAGGTGCATGCATGCATGGGCACCAGTACGTAACGTATATAGTGTGGATTATTGATAATTACTACTTTCACAACTTTAATAATTCCTTGTCGTCTTTGTGAGGATGGTGGATTTTAATGGGTTAAATGTTAAAAAGGGCCATAACAATGAGACTATTCCGTTTTTAGGCCATAACAAGTTGCAATTATGAAAACAGGCCATAACAAATACAGTTTTGTAAAATTTAGGCCATAGGACCTATGTGAAATTAATAAATGATCCCAACAACTTTTCCTTTCTTTCATTCAAACCCCAAGAAAGTTTGACTTTATTTACTTTAGTCCTTTCTCAATATATTTAATTTTTCATTATATAAATGACACCTAATGCGCTTGAAAATTGATATCAGAGCTTAGGTTTTATTGAAGAACATATTAATTATATTATTTATAATATTTTATTTCTTAATGGAGAAGATTTAATTATTTAATGGATTCAATTAATTTGAAACCAACGAGTTTTTCCAAATTTTGGAAATAAAAAATAGAAATTTCCAAATGAAATTCTTGAACTTGTCCATAAGACAAGATTTTATTAAAAGTAATTTCTTTCATGAAATTGAGAGGAACTGACTGGAAAGAAATTGATCCGGATAGCTCTAAATTCTTACAAGACTTAAGAGAAATCCAAAAGACGGTTCAAGATTATGGTAACCGGGTATTAATTTTACCTGAAAAAATAGATAACTTGAATCAATCGACATAGGAGATCTTGAAATTATTTCAAGATCTAAAGAAAGAAATTTTAAATCTGAAATTTGATATTTCGGATATCAAGAAAAGGCAGAAGGATATTCCTAGATCTTCCAAGAATAACCAAGCCAATATTAGAGATGTATTCGGACCCGTACAAGCTTTACATCAAAAAGGTAAAGCAACTATGGTTCCAAAGCAGAAATCACAAGAAGAGCTAATGATCGATCTACTGAAAACAGTCGAATGAGTGTTTCCAGAGCAGATCTATCCGATCTACAAGCATTAGTAGAATCATTTTCCCAACTTGGGATTATGGATCTGGTTAATATAAAACCCAATGAAGTTCTTCAATTGGGTTATGCGGAAGAATCAGGATCCAACGCCCTGAAGGATGGAAAGAAATACGAGTAATATTTGACATCACTGAAAAGATTAACTGTTTTCCATGTGATGACTTATACTACTTGCAGCAGCCATCAATTGGAACCTATGAAGGAACAATTGAAATTGCAGGACACGAGATCTAGGGGTGTGCATTGGTCGGTTCGGTTAACCGAACCGAACCAAACTTCAAAACCGAATTAAAAACCGAATTTTTTCTAAAAACCAAAACCGAACCAAAATTACTGAAAACCGAAATAACCGAACCGAAATAATTCTGTTCGGTTATACCGGTTAACCGAACCGAACCGAATTGTTTTTCTAAAAAATAAAATATTTTTTGATCAAAACATTTCTATTACCAATTTTAAACCTGTAAATTCGCCCTGTCAAACAAAAATATCATATCTACATATAACTATGAGTGCATAATAGTAAACCATTCCAAATTGCAATGTTCAAATTACACACAAATGAAATGACAAAATAAAGAAACAGTCACTGAATAGTTCAAATATGAAACAATATAAAAGTCTCAAAACTCTTAACAGTAGTTGTCACTTCTCATCCACACAAACAATCACCGAATAGGGGTATTATTTTGTGTTTATTATATAATGGCATAATGCATTTTATATATTTTTTAAATATATAATTTAAATTTCGGTTCGGTTCGGTTAACCGAATTGTAGATTTTTAAAAACCAAAAACCGAACCGAAAACCGAAATTTTGGATTTTCAAAACCAAAAACCAAACCGAAATCCAAAAACCGAACCAAATTGCAAAATTCGGTTCGGTTCGGTCGGTTTGTTCGGTTTCGACCGAAATTTGCACACCCCTAACGAGATCAGAGTCTTAGGCACCGCCGGAAAAGACAACGGGGTTATGATTTTGGGATTAAGTTTTCTTGAAAATCATAAACCATGGGTAAGAAAGGATAATGGTATAGAATTTAATCTGAAGGGTAACACCATCAGAATTAAATGACAAGTCCATTTTCAGATGCATGTCACAGGGAATGTCTATTTCTCTCTGAGAAAAAGGCTACTATCGCTGCTAATAAAATTGAATTATTAGGAGTTCAAATTGATGAAGCAGGGATAGAGTTAAAGGAACACATTGTGGAGAAAATTCGCAATTTTCCTAGCATATTAAAAGACAAGAAACAACTTCAGAGTTTCTTGGGAGTTGTAAATTTTGCAGGTATGTTTATAAAAGACCTTGCAAAATATAGAAAGGATTTTAGATCACTCCTGAAAGAGACTGAAAGCTCTAGATGGAAATGGGAAGAAATCCATACCAAGAGAATTCGTGAACCAAAGAAAGTCTGCAATAGCTTGCCAAAACTCGCGATACCTCAAGATGAGGATGAGCTGGTAGTCTACACAGACGTCAATGATTTTTCGATGGGCAGGAGTGCTCATGAGAAAAACAACTACGGATCAAGAACCTTGTAGATACACAGGAGGGTTGTTCACTGAACAACAAGCCAAACTTTGGCATATTAACGAGAAGGAATTCTTTGCAGTATGGAAAACATTTAAAAAATGGCCTTTATTCTTACTTGCAAAGAAATTTGTATTAAAAGTGGATAATACTAATGTTAGGGTTTTTTTAAAAAATAAACTTGAATCAAAAATTAAAAAAGCTCGTATTATCAGATGGCAAACTGAATGTCAATATTATACTTATGATATTGATGTTATAAAATCTCATGAAAATGTTTTGCAAATTTCTTGACGAGAGATGGAAGCATTTTAAGCTGATTCCATCATTACGAGATTCAGGCACCTCAGAGAAAACCTAGAGGAGCTATCAAAGCATTTTGGACAGCTCGAGATCAATGCACGAGCAGCTGGCCAAATACAACAGAGCGATGTGGACATGGTCCGCAACAATATACGAGCCTCCCATATAGCAATGACAGCACTATGGGAAACAGTATTAGAGCCAATCAGGAAAGCGTCAGCTTCCCAGGTAAACAAAGAGAAATGTGCCTAAAAAGCTAAAGTGGTCACATATGAAGAAGCAGATTCAAGAACTGCTTCAAAGGAACCATTTTCGGATACCGAAAAAAATATTGAGCAAGAGGAAAGTCACATTTCCGAAAGTTCAAGTCAACCCACTGCATCTGAGGTAAAAGAGGAAGAAATTAATCTTAGGCCAATGACAGGCACCTCTAAGGTTAATTCAGACGAGAAGGTCATATCTACAGTCTGGCTGGACTACCAAGGAAAATGGGAACAGCTGGTTTCCAAATAAGAAATTAACCCAAGCAAAACAGTAATCGAGACATCGGGAGATACAACAGGGTATGGATGCTCGAAGGATCGAAGCCAGAAGAGGTTCGAAAGTGGTATGACTTTGGAGCATTAGCATCTGTTCCTACTACATCACCAGGGTTTCCAGAAATCGAAAAACTTCCGGGATGGATAAGTAGCGCAGTGCACGAATCATGGCAGAATAACCCGCACCTGCAAAGAGGAGATATTCTGGAGCTTAAGTTCATTTCAGCGGCACCAGAAATAGTCGGGAAAGGTTCTTATCCGGTCTTTCATTTTATTAAATTACAAAGACCTGATATGATTGCCTTCAACAGAGTTAAGTCTATGGATGAGAAGGCACCATTGGTATCTTTAATCAGCGAAGATGAAATCTCCACCCAAAGAGCATGGGGATTCTGGGTCTGTCTCACCGAGATGGAAAGGTTAAATATCCATTTAAAATATTCTCAAACAATTTAAATGGATCGTTGCTGATTAATTCTTTAACAGGAAAACGCACAGAGTTTGCGGAAACCTCTTTCGAAAGAAGAGGTTACTCATCTGGGAAAACAAGTTGCCAGCAACCGAGTCCACCAGAAAGAAGGCATGCAACATGATGCATGTTGGCCAATGGGATAACCACATATGCCCATATTGTGCAGAACAGGAAAAATCCCTATTCGGTAAAAAGATCCGGGTAACCCAGAAAAATTCGAACCCGAACAGGACAAAGGGAAGGAACGTCCAAAAAAATTTCACAAGCCAAAGTAAGATTAACTGGATGTAAAAGAAAAAGAAGTGTCGACAACACCCATAATTAAAAGCTGACAAAGAAGGGTAGAGTAGTTGGCAGTAAGTGGCCGACAAGAGAAGGTGGAGAGTTGACAAAGAAGCCACCTAATGCAATAATTCCTAAAATGGACAATAATGTAGCCGGTGGAAATTAAGGCCAAGTGACGAACGCAGTGACGTCACAAGGATTTAGAGAAAGATTGGAATCCGGGATTGAAGTCCGCGAGCGCCTATAAATAAAGGAGTTTGAAGCAGATGGAAGGCATCGAAAAATCCTCCCAACTCTTCAAAATATTTGTAATATTTCTCTTTCTGCATATTTCTTTTCGAGTATGTAAAAGTAGGTATTTCCCCAAGAGTCTTGCATCCTCCATGAGGAACTAAGTGTCTGTCTTCTTCATTAGGGAAAATTATGTTTGAATAATATTTTTAATATTTCTTCAGTAAAATCCAGGCTTCCAAATATCCTAAATATCCCGATAATATAGTTAAAACCCCTTATTCATATCTTGATACGTCCTAAGGAAGGAAACGAAATAGGACTGTGCTGTTTGTTGCTGAAGGAGCCAAGAATCGGTGAACCATCAGTTGCGGCTGCGTAGTTGCAGGAAGTCCGTAAAATCCCGGAGTTCAGGAAACCGGCAACAAGGCGGTCAAAGCCAAGGTATGAAGATTAAGGCTTAAATTAATTATCGGAAGCATGATGGGCGGATATTGGAATAAATTTAATGAAAAATCTAAAGTTTGGGGTCAAAGTGTTAAAGGGCAAAAGTTGGTAAGTCAACTGTGGGGGTCAAAATATAATAAAGAAAAGTAGGTGGGGTCAACTATTATTTTAAAAAGTCTGTATGACCAAAAATTGAACAAAAATGGTTTGTTATGGCCTAAAATCATAACTCAAACTTGTTGTGGCTCAAAAGTAGAAGTGACTACTTGTTATGGCCTAAATTGACTATTAACTCGATTTTAATTCGATCCACACTACTACAACATGCATTACAATTGAAAAATTAATTAGATAAAAATTAATGGTCTTTATTTTATTGATTTATTTTAGATTTTAATGTCCTAATTTATTTATTTATTTTGACAATTTAATTTGATCTACTTCATAACTAGCTGCTGCCTGCTGGTGCTCTTGTTGAGCGAGATTATCATGCTATTGCTTGTTTTAATTGATTAATTGTAGCTAAACTAGTGATATTGTCGAGGCTATTGTGAAGTTTTTTTTTGCTATTGTTCGAGACATTTAATTTTGTTTGTTTGTTTCGTGTCGTTTTTTTTTTTTTTTTTTTTTTTGTTTTGGTTTGTTTTGTTTTTTTGTTTTTTTGTTGTAGTATTTAATAATATAGGTATAACCTTTGCTATATGGTTCGGTATATTTGTGTGTATGATATATGGCTATGAGTAATATATATGATAGAGTATAGGTGTTGATCAAAAGGAAGCAAATGGAAATATATGGAGACACGACCAAGGATAGACAAATTGAGAGTGTTATTGATATGATTAAGTGTAGAAATCAATAATTACAATGAAGCCGGACTAAAGTATTTATAGAGAAGTAAAACCGCCTTTACAAGGTTAAACTGCTATGTGGACAAAATCAAATTCTCTACCTCAATGTAATACTTAGTCATTAAGAGTCAAGACATACACGTAGATGCATGCATGATAAATTACACATCTTAATCAAATGCATGTATATGTTGTAATACTCCCTCTTCGATGTCTTCTATACAAAGAATATGCCTCGTTAAAACCTTACTTGGAAAAAACCCTATGGGAAAAAATCCAAGTTAGGAAAAAGAGTACATTATTCTTGTATGTTTACTTCTCCCTCTGATCGAAACATCAGTTGAGATTCTTTAGTTGGCGCATCCCAATACTTTTCACCAACTTCTCGAATGTTGCTGTTGGTAGTGCCTTGGTAAACAAATCTGCAAGATTATCAGCTGAACGAAATTGTTGCACATCAATTTCACCATTTTTCTGCAAATCATGAGTAAAAAATAATTTGGGTGAAATATGTTTCGTTCTATCTCCTTTTATATAAATAACCTCCTTTCAATTGCGCTATACAAGCTGCATTATCTTCATATAAAATAATTGGAAGGTTTTTATTTTCGGACGATAAACCACAATTCGTTTTTATATAGTTAGTCATGGATCAAATCCAAACACACTCTCGACTAGCTTCATGCATTGCTATGATTTCAGCATGATTTGATGAGGTGGCTGTCAATGTTTGTTTCGTGGATCTCCATGATATTGCAGTACCAACACATGTAATTAAATAGCCACTCTGTGACTTAGCTTTATGTGGGTCTGATAAGTACCCAGCATCGGCATAGCCGATTAATTCATGTCAAGAATCATATGAATAAAATAAACCCATGTCAATCGTCCCTTGGAGATAACGGAATAAATGTTTTATTCCTTTCCAATGTCGTTCAGTAGGAGATGAACTAAATCTCGCTAATAAATTTACTGCAAATGATATATCTGGTCTAGTGCAGTTTGCGAGATACATTAGTGCTCCAATGGCACTTAAGTATGGGACCTGTGGCCCAAGTATTTCTTCATCATCCTCTTTTGGTCTAAATGGATCTCTTTTAGGATCAAGTGACCTTACGACCATTGGATTATTTAATGGATGTGCTTTGTCCATATAAAATCGTTTTAAGACCTTTTGGGTATAGGCCTTTTGATGGACAAGAATTCCATTCTCCAAATATTCAATTTGTAAACCAAGGCACTTTCTTGTTTTTCCGAAATCTTTGATTTCGAATTCTCTTTTGAGATATTCAACAGAAATTTGAATCTCTTTGGGGGATCCAACTAGATTGATATCATCAACATATACTGCAATGATAACGAATCTTGACCCATTTTTCTTTATAAAAATGCATGGGCATATTGGATCGTTTATGTAACCCTTTTGAAGTAAGCATTCGCTTAAGCGGTTATACCACATTCTCCCAGATTGTTTAAGCTCATATAGGGATCTTTGTAATTTGATGGAATACATCTGTTTTGGGTTTGCTTCATATGCCTGTGGTATTTTGAACCCTTCTGGAACTTTCATATAGATATCAGTATCTAATGTTCCATATAAATAAGAGTAACGACGTCTGTGAGTCGTATTTCAAGTTTTTCATGTACTGCTAAACAGATAAGATATCTGAATGTAATTCCATCCATTACTGGGGAATAAGTTTCATCATAGTCAAAACCTGGTCTCTGTGAGAAGCCTTGGGCGACTAATCTCGCTTTGTATCTTACAACTTCATTTTCATTATTTTTTTTTCGTACAAAAACCCATCTATATCCAACTGGCTTTATATTTTCAGGTGTTTTGACAATCGGTCCAAACACGTTTCTTTTAGCCAGGGAATCCAATTCTGATTGGATTGCATCTTTCCATTTGAGCCAATCAGGCCTTTTCCGACATTCGTCAACCGAATTTGGTTCAAAATCCTCATCATCATTCATAATTTCAAGTGCTACATTATATGAAAATGCAATATCAATAGATGTTTCTCCTCGATTCCAAACATTTCTATTTGTGACAAAATTTATAGATATTTCATCATTTTGATGATTTTGCTCTTCAAGAGTCAAGTCCCCGCAGGGCTCAGTTTTGTCACTTTTGATACTTTGTATCTTATCAACATCATTATTCAATCCTCTTTTCTTTCGAGGATTTTTATCTTTGGAACCGAGAGGTCTACCACGCTTTAAGCGTGCATCAGACTCATATTTAGCACTGATAATGTGTTCCTTTGGAACATCAATTTTGACTGGAACATTTGCTGCTGGTATATGAGATTTAGTAACCCTTTTAGAGTCACATAATGCATCAGGCAGTTGATTTGCAATTTTTTGTAACTGTACAATTCTTTGTACTTCAAGTTCACAGTCTCTTGAACGAGGATCAAGGAAATCCAACGGGATTTTCCAATTTATATTCTTTTTCGGTTGATCCTTTTCTCCCCCTAATGTCGGGAAATGTGATTCGTCAAAATGACAATCAACATATCTTGCTGTAAATGAATCCCCTGTTAATGGTTCAAGATAACGTATTATCGAGGGTGATTCATATCCGACATATATTCCCAATCTTCGTTGGGGTCCCATTTTGGTGCACTGGGGTGGTGCTATTGGGACATATACTGCGCATCCAAATATTCTCAAATGGGATACATTGGGTTCATGCCCAAATGTTAACTGTAATGGGGAGTATCTATGATAACTTGTCGGTCTTAATCGCACCAACATTGCTGCATGCATTATAGCATGTCCCCAAGCTGAAACTGGCAACCCAGACTTCATTAATAATGGTCTAGCGATCAACTGCAATCGTTTAATAAATGATTCAGCTAGTCCATTTTGTGTATGCACATGGGCTACAGGATGTTCGATGGCTATGCCTATCGACATACAATATTCATCAAATGTCTGGGATGAATATTCACCAGCATTATCCAAACGGATACTTTTAATTGTATGATCAGGGAACTGTGCTCGTAATCTTATGATTTGAGCTAGCAATTTCGCAAACACATGGTTGCGTGAGGACAATAATGTCACGTGGGACCATCTGGTTGAAGCATCAAGCAATACCATAAAGTATCTGAATGGCCCACAAGGTGGATTTATAGGTCCACATATATCACCCTAAATTCTTTCAAGAAAACCAGGGGATTCAGTTCCCACTTTTTTCTGGTGAATGTTTTACAATCAGTTTCCCTTGGGAGCAAGCAACACATATATAATCATTGTGATGCTGCATTTTTTGTCCCTTTAATGAATGGCCATGGGAATTTGTAAGGATCCGCCTCATCATTGTACATCCAGGATGACCTAGGCGATCATGCCAAATCATATATTCATTGGGAACAATAGACCTATGGCCTGCCAGGTGATAATTTTCAACATTGTTTATCCTTGTATAATATATTCCAGAGGATAAACATGGCAATTTTTCCAATACTTGTTTTATACCAGAAACGGTATTTATAATCAGCAGGTATTCATTACCTTTTGCTGTCAAAGTCTCGATATGATATCCATTTTCTCGAATATCTTTAAAACTCAACAAATTTCTTCGAGACTTGGGAGATAAGAGTGCATCTTTCACAATCAATTTTGTCCCCTTGGGGAGCTGAAGGTTGGCTATGCCAGAGCCCTCTATTATATTTGCACTTCCACTTATAGTGTTGATATTTCTATCTCCCATTTTCAAGTATGAAAAATATTGCTTATCATTCAATATCGTGTGCGTAGAAGCACTATCTATCAGACATATTTCATTATCACCAATTTGTAATCCCATTCTGACAATTTTGAAAAAGAAAATAACATATATCAGTAACAAAACGATAGTTTATACACTTTGCAAAATTCAAAAGGTACAGTAATATACAATACAACGGTATAACAAAATTTAAAAGGTACAATAAAACTAAAACTGTTATGCAGTGTCATTGAAGAAGTCTGCAACATCAAACTCTGGCTCTATGAGCAGATCATCGTTAGTGGCCTCAGTTGCATTCATAATAGCATCACTTGTAGTGGCAATATCCTCAGGATTTTGTTCAGCAAAGTTTGTTTCAACCTGTTTGTTCTTTCCTTTCAATGAGTCCTGGTACAACTTTGCCCAATGACCTGTTGTGCGGCATATTTGGGACCAGTGACCCTCCATACCACAACGGTGGCATTTTTCTTCAACTTTTGCTTTGCCTTTATCATTATAATCTTTTGAGGCACTACTTTGATTGCTATTGTATGGCTTTCTTTCAGAATTTTGGTTACGTGGATATGGTTCTGGTCTTATATAGACATTACTTCTTTCACGCCCATTTCCACGACCACTACCACGACTATGTCGTCGGCCACGCCCACGAGGCCCCGCACGGCCACATCCACGACCACGATGCGATGATTCTGTGAAATTCATCTCAGGATATGCAGCACTTCCTGTCGGTCTGGACTCATGATTTTTCATCAATAACTCATTATTTTTCTCAGCCAGCAGTAAACAAGTAATCAGTTCAGAGTATTTTGTGAATCCCCTTTCTCTGTACTGCTGCTGTAACAGTAAATTTGTGGCATGGAAAGTAGAGATTTTTTCTCTAACATATCATCTTCTGTTATTTTTTCACCACATAATTTCAGCTGCGCTGTAATTCTGAACATGGCTGAATTAAAATCATTTATGGACTTATAGTCCTGCAGCCTTAACTGGCGCCATTCATGTCGGGCACTCGGGAGATTGATCAATATTAAATGATCATATCTTTTCTTTAAATTCTCCCATAGATCCTGTGGATCTTTTACCGTCAAATACTCTAATTTCAATCCTTCATCAAGATGATGTCGGAGAAAAATCATAGCTTTGGCACGGTCTTGGCCTGTGGCCGTATTTTCTTTCTTTATGGTGTTTTCAAGACCCATAGACTCCAGATGGATTTCGACATCCATTCTCTAGGATAAATAATTATTCCCGGACCTCTCCAGTGGCATGAATTCCTGTTTTGTCAGATTAGTCATATTTATATTGAAAATAGTAGCAGTATACTTGACAGGATTTTCGGAAAGCCTCGAACAGAACTTCGGTAGGATTGGCAAAATTCCAACAGCACTCGGACAGAACTTCGGCAGGGATGACAAACTCCAAGCGGTCGTGCTGATAACGTGTTGTAGTATTTAATAATATAGGTATAACCTTTGCTATATGGTTCGGTATATTTGTGTGTATGATATATGTGTTAGAAATGGACGGAACAGCAACAGAAAAGGAACGTCGAGTCGAGATGGAACTCTTCCCGCAAGACGTTTATGCCCCGGTAGTGCTCCGGCAACGGCAGAACGTCCCCAAAGGTAAAACGACGATTGCCTCGACGTAGCAGCACCGCTAACGCCGACGACTGACGAACAGAACGAAGAGATGAGGGAGTCGGGAGGAGAAGAGGGTATGCAGAAGAGAATGCAGAAGATGGTGTGTATGACCCTAACCCTGACGCTGCCATTTATAGGCGTTGGAGGAGACGAAACCGCCGGCAGCCATTGATGGGGCGGTTTCAGCTGGAATTCAAAAGGTTTCAACAGCTGATTCAAATGGCTTTTCAACAACTGCTGAAATCAAAGTGGGCTTCAACGACTGGGCTTGGCGCATGGGCTTCGACAAATAAACTTTGTCTAAAAAATTAGATAGGCCCAAAGCCCACCCAAAGCCCAATTACCAAGATCCAAGTCCAAGTCCAAGTCCAAGTCCAAGTCCACGGGCACGGGCACGGGCAACGGCGACGGCGACGGCGACGGCGCGGCGCGGCGCGGCTCGGCTCGGCTCGGCTCGGCTCGGGACGGGACGGGACGGGACGGGCGCGCGCGTGTGGGCTTCCCCCACACTTGATCAATCTGTATTAGTTTAATTGTTTCTAACATGCAGAACAATATAAACTAATTCAACTCCCACTGCTTAAGCGATGTGGGACGCGCCACTTTTACCTACCCTTTAACAACCATTTAAACACAAGCTTTTCAACTAACCGCATTCAATGACCCATTTCGACCACTTATTTCTCACTCACCCGACAACGGTTTTGAGAAAATAAATGCACTACGACAATCTACGCGAAACGTAGAATTCGTATACGCTATTTAATTAATCCAAATTAAATATCGTCATTACGCAAAAAAGAGCTCAAAACCCCTTTTTTCCAACAATCCCCCACATGAGTGGAAATAACAGCAGCAGTGAATGCAATGCAGATGCAAATGCCCCGACTCCTTCTTAAAGAAAGGTTACTGCACGGGTTTAAGTAGTTTTTGGCTTTGAACTTAAACCATATCAATATTATCGAGTATACAGGCGGCGTAGTGATTTTACTCTTGAACTATCCCCCACAACGTATACTGGTCCAATAATAAAGAATCAGTAACTTTTCAGACTCTTTGTCCGTTCTCACGTTTGGTTCCATTCCAGGCCATGGAAACCCCCTTTGGATTCATAAGTCTATACTGAAGCGGCCACACTTCTACTTATATAGGTGATTCGAACAAGTATCCTGTCATACTTATATGAACACATAGTTCCAGAATCATTAAGAGTCATTAAACTCAACCTCTACCACAGACAGGCATCAAACACTTTATCATTGCATCTGAGGGAAAGGATGAAGATTATTCTTCAAAAGTGTTTTCACATTTGAAATCATACATCTTAGTTGTCCCTTTGAACCAAGTTTGTGGGATCTCCACGCATCATGGTTGGGTTACCAATGTAATCATTCTTTAGGTGTGGGTTTTAACCCCATTCCCTCTCGCAATTTGCAAAATTGATCTCTGTTGATAGCTTTTGTTAACGGATCCGCTAGGTTATCTCCAGACTTCACATAAGTTAGAGAAATCACCCCACTAGGGATCAATTGCTTAACGGTATGATGTCGACGACGGATATGTCTCGACTTGCCATTATACATCTCATTTTGTGCCCTGCCAATAGCTGCTTGACTATCACAGTGTATCATTACTGTTGGCACAGGTTTCTTCCAACATGGAATTTCCTCGAGGAAATTTCGAAGCCATTCGGCTTCTTCGCCAGCTTTATCTAAAGCTATGAATTCAGATTCCATGGTGGATCGGGCTATACACGTTTGTTTTTGTGACTTCCAAGACACAACCCCTCCCGCAATCATGAATACATAACCACTTGTGGATAATGAATCACTTTTCTCTGATATCCAATCGGCATCAGAGTACCCTTCAAGAACAGGAGGATATCTCGTGTAATGTAACCCCAACTCTTGAGTATATTTCAGATATCTCAAGACTCTCATAATAGCCTTCCAATGCTCACGACTTGGATTGCTAGTATATCTACTCAGTTTGTTAACCGAATATGTAAGATCCGGGCGAGTACAGTTAGTCAAGTACATTAGACTACCAATGATTCTTGCATACTCTTCTTGAGCAACAGGTTCACCCCTGTTTACTTTCAACTTTTCACTGGGATCCATAGGCGTCTTTGCCGGACGACTATCATAAGCGTTGAATTTACTTAACACTTTCTCAATGTAATGAGACTGAGAAAGAACAATCCCTTCGGGATGTCTTATGATTTTGATCCCTAATATGACATCGGCTATACCCATGTCTTTCATGTCAAAATTCCTTTTTAACATGTTCTTGGTCTGATTAATCATATTCAAGTCACTGCCCATGATCAACATGTCATCTACATACAAGCAAACTATAACAAATTTGTCTGTTATTCCCTTGTAGTAAACGCATTTATCACATTCATTGTACTTGAACCCGTTTGACAACATTACATTATCAAACTTCAAGTGCCACTGCTTAGGCGCTTGTTTCAGACCATACAGAGATTTAACCAGTTTGCAGACTTTATGCTCTTGTCCTTGAACAACAAAGCCTTCTGGTTGATTCATATAAATCTCTTCATCTAGATCACCATTTAAGAACGCAGTCTTAACATCCATTTGATGTATCTCAAGATTGTAAAGTGCAGCAATCGAGAGAAACACTCGAATGGAGGTGATTCGGGACACCGGAGAATAAGTATCAAAATAATTATCTCCTTCCTTTTGTCTAAAGCCCTGAACTACAAGGCGAGCCTTGTATTTATCGATTGATCCATCGGCTTTATATTTTCTTTTAAGGACCCAGCGGCACCCTAAGGGTTTACAACCTTTCGGTAGATCAGTAAGAACCCAAGTGCGATTTTGCATAATAGATTCTAACTCACTGTTTATGGCTTCTTGCCATAACGCAGCATCTGGTCGAGCCAGAGCTTCACTCACAGTTCTTGGCTCATTATCTAACATAAAAGTGACGAAATCTGGACCAAAAGTTTTAGCCACTTTGGCCCTATGGCTACGACAAAGTTCAACTGGTTCAGGAGAAACACTTTCCTTGTCAGTTTGCTTCGGCTGATCAGAACTCGTAGCTTCGTCAAACGTTCTTTTATTTGAACATTCTACTCTATCCTTGTAAGGATATATGTCTTCAAAAAACACGGCGTTTCTTGATTCAATTATCGTTCCTTCACTTATACCAGATATTTCTGACTTATGTACCAGGAAACGATACGCGCTACTGTTGAGGGCATACCCTATAAAGATACAATCAACTGTTTTGGGGCCGATTGTAACTTGTTTAGGAGGTGGCACCTCAACTTTAGCCAAACACCCCCACACTTTGAGGTATTTGAAAGAAGGTTTTCTACCTTTCCATAACTCGTAAGGTGTTACTTCCTTACCTTTGTGAGGTATTTTATTTAAAATATAATTAGCTGTTAAAACAGCTTCCCCCCACAAGTTCTGGGGTAACCCTGAACTAATCAACAAGGCATTCATCATATCCTTTAGCGTACGGTTCTTTCGTTCCGCAACACCATTGGACTGTGGAGAATATGGCGCTGTAGTTTGATGAATTATTCCGGATTCGGCACACAATTCAGCAAATGGAGCAACATATTCTCCTCCTCGATCACTTCGAATAACCTTAATTCGGCTATTTAACTGAGTTTCAGCCTCAATCTTGAAGTTTTTAAAAGCTTCAATAGCTTCATCTTTGCTTCTCAACAAATAAAGATAGCAATAACGAGTGCTATCATCAATAAAAGTAATAAAATACTTTTTACCACCCCGAGTTTGCAAAGATCTAAAATCACATACATCAGTATGAATTAAATCCAGGGGTTTAGTATTTCTTTCAACACTTGGAAATGGAGGTTTTGTCATTTTCGCTTCAACACAAATTTCACATTTGTTTTTATCGTTGAATTCCATTTCCTTAAGTAAATTTAAATTTACCAATCTCTTTATAGCATTTTTATTTGCATGTCCAAGTCTACAATGCCATAAATTAAAACACTCAAGCAAGTAAGAAGAACCTTCAATTTTATTACCAGAAGCTTGCTCAACAACTTGGCGTTTGGCCATTACATTAAACTTGAAAAGACCATTGGTGAGATAGCCTCTACCAAGGAATTTTCCAAACTTAGTCATGATAAACTTATCAGACTCAAAAACAAGTTTGAAACCACTACTAACTAGCAGCGAACCAGAAACCAAATTCTTCCGGATATCAGGGACATGCAGCACATCCTTCAGAGTCAAGTTTTTGCCACTAGTCAGCCTCAGTATCACATTTCCAACGCCAACCACATCAGATGATGCTTGGTTTCCCATGTGCAGCTTTCTGCCTTCAACAGTCCGGTATGAAGTAAAGAACTCCCTGTTGGCAGCCACATGACACGAAGCCCCGGTATCAACAAACCAACCTTTAGCATCATCAATATGCAATACTGCTTCAGACACCACTGCACAAAGGTTGTCTTCCCAACCTTCAGGTTCAGCCTGTACCATATGAGAGGCAGGCTTAGCAGGCTTCTTATTCTTCGGCTTTGGGCACTGATTGGCAAAGTGCCCAACCTTGCCACAGTTGTAGCAATTCCCGGAGAACTTCTTCCTCTTTTGGCCATCGGCAACCGCTTTTCCTTTGCCCGCAGCGGTCGGCTGCTTGCGTTTACCGGTTTCAGTCAAGTTCGCCTTAGCCTCCATGGAATGGCTCTTTGACACGGCCTTGCGGTTATCCTCCTCGATTCTAATCCGTGTAACAAGATCTTCAAGGGACATTTCTTTTTGCTTATGCATCAAGTAATTCTTGAAGTCTTTCCACGAAGGAGGCAGCTTCTCGATCACAACCGCAGCGTTAAACGCATCGGGCAATTGCATTCCCTCAGCGTGAACGCTATGTATCAGTAATTGAAACTCTTGAACTTGTTCAACCACTGAACGCCCGTCAACCATCTGAAAACCCAGATATTTGGAAACGGCATGCTTTTTAGTACCAGCATCCTCCGTTTTGTACTTCCGTTCCAACTGAATCCACAGTTCCTTTGCACCTTTTACAGCAGAGTACACAGCGTACAAAGGATCCGTGAGAGCACTCAGAATGAAGTTCTTACACATGAAATCACCGTGAACCCATTGTTCTTTGGCGAAGAGCTTCTGAGGATCGGTCTCCATCTCAGACACGGACGGCCGGCTGCTCCTCAAAAACCCGGCCAAACCAAGAGTGGTCAGATAGAACAGCATCTTCTGTTGCCACGTCTTGAAATCACGCCCGTCAAACTTTGACGGCTTCTCGGCCACTCCAAATGACCTAGGCAGCGCCATAGGGACAGAACCCGTTGACGGCCCAACGCCCGGCACGAAGGCCGGCTCCGACTGAACATAAGTTGGCAAACTAGTGTTCAGCGGCCCAACGCCCGGTTGCAAACCGGTGTTCATATTATTAAGTCCTGCGGGTGTAACCCCGACTGTTTGTCCAGAAAATGGCAAAGACGCCCCAACGGTAGCGTTGGGCTGGAACGAAACAGTTCCAAAAGAGTGTCCAGAAACAAACTGTCCAGAATTGGGCAGAATGAACCCGCCAGAGTTGGGCGTCGGCGACGGGGGCAGGAAGGCCGCCGTGGGATCAATCAAGTATTGATCGATAGAGGTGTTTGGGTCTGCCGTCGGCAGCGGCAACGGCAGCGGCAGCGGCAGCGTCACGGGTGGAGGAAGGACAGTGGCAGTGGTGAGCACTGACGGCACCGCTGCGGTTGGGGTAACGGCAGCGAACGCCTGGACAGACCCAGGCAGGGGAACGGAGGCGGCGGCAGCAGCGACGGATGAGACGTCAGCGGAGGCGGTGGCGGCAGCAGTGGAACCGTCCATTATAAACGTCTTGCGCTTGTTAGAAATGGACGGAACAGCAACAGAAAAGGAACGTCGAGTCGAGATGGAACTCTTCCCGCAAGACGTTTATGCCCCGGTAGTGCTCCGGCAACGGCAGAACGTCCCCAAAGGTAAAACGACGATTGCCTCGACGTAGCAGCACCGCTAACGCCGACGACTGACGAACAGAACGAAGAGATGAGGGAGTCGGGAGGAGAAGAGGGTATGCAGAAGAGAATGCAGAAGATGGTGTGTATGACCCTAACCCTGACGCTGCCATTTATAGGCGTTGGAGGAGACGAAACCGCCGGCAGCCATTGATGGGGCGGTTTCAGCTGGAATTCAAAAGGTTTCAACAGCTGATTCAAATGGCTTTTCAACAACTGCTGAAATCAAAGTGGGCTTCAACGACTGGGCTTGGCGCATGGGCTTCGACAAATAAACTTTGTCTAAAAAATTAGATAGGCCCAAAGCCCACCCAAAGCCCAATTACCAAGATCCAAGTCCAAGTCCAAGTCCAAGTCCAAGTCCACGGGCACGGGCACGGGCAACGGCGACGGCGACGGCGACGGCGCGGCGCGGCGCGGCTCGGCTCGGCTCGGCTCGGCTCGGGACGGGACGGGACGGGACGGGCGCGCGCGTGTGGGCTTCCCCCACACTTGATCAATCTGTATTAGTTTAATTGTTTCTAACATGCAGAACAATATAAACTAATTCAACTCCCACTGCTTAAGCGATGTGGGACGCGCCACTTTTACCTACCCTTTAACAACCATTTAAACACAAGCTTTTCAACTAACCGCATTCAATGACCCATTTCGACCACTTATTTCTCACTCACCCGACAACGGTTTTGAGAAAATAAATTCACTACGACAATCTACGCGAAACGTAGAATTCGTATACGCTATTTAATTAATCCAAATTAAATATCGTCATTACGCAAAAAAGAGCTCAAAACCCCTTTTTTCCAACAATATGGCTATGAGTAATATATATGATAGAGTATAGGTGTTGATCAAAAGGAAGCAAATGGAAATATATGGAGACACGACCAAGGATAGACAAATTGAGAGTGTTATTGATATGATCAAGTGTAGAAATCAATAATTACAATGAAGCCGGACTAAAGTATTTATAGAGAAGTAAAACCGCCTTTACAAGGCTAAACTGCTATGTGGACAAAATCAAATTCTCTACCTCAATGTAATACTTAGTCATTAAGAGTCAAGACATACACGTAGATGCATGCATGATAAATTACACATCTTAATCAAATGCATGTATCTGTTGTAATATTTTTTGTTTTTTTGTTTTGTTTTTTTGTTTTTTTTAAAGTTTTGGAGCCACCTAATTACTTAAATTAAGACAAAAGAACTTCACAGTCTTTTGGAAAAGTCATTTAAAATTTTATTTAAAAGAGTAAAAAGATTATTTGATATTTTTACCCGTTCAAATCTGAATTTGCCATATTTTTTTTTAAACATTAATATCTATGTGACGGCAAAGGTGTGTGAGACCATATATTTCATTCTGAATTCCTCTTGTATTAATATTTCAAATATTCGAATTTGTGTTTTGTATTAATTCCAATTTTGGAAAAAAATATGAAAGAACATAAAAAGAAAGAAGTAATAGCCAAAATAGGCCAGCAGAAGGAAGTCCTTCTGCTTTTGAGCCACGTTATATAAAATATCCACTTATGAGCCGCTAGAAGGCATTTGGGCCTAATTTTAGGCCAAATAGCCGAAAAAAATGCTAAGCGCAGGCCTGTGATGTGCACGCGCCGGAGAACCCACGCGATAGCCTAAAACTGGACATGCTCTCCTTTTGCTTTTGATGGCCTATTTCAATTTTTTTTATATAATTACAATAAATAATACTCAATCCGTCCCATTAATTATGTTTTGCTTTCATTTTTGTCTGTCTTAACGTTTGTCTCTCGTGTTTATTTTAGTAAATAATTAAATATTAATTATCAAACCTACCCAATCATATCGCATAAATAAATAAATTAAAAGTTGAAACCCACATTTATCATATTACACATAAATAAATCAGTTAAAAATTAAAACTCATTACAATCACATAATTATTGTGGCCACCAAGATAGTGGGCCGTAAAGAGATAGTTGGGCCAGATAAATTGGGCCAGGAAGAATTTGCAAGAGTGATGGCTACAAAGGTGATGGGGCCGAGAAGCTAAAAATGGACTATTAGGGCCAGACGAAAATCCAGAGGAATAGAGGCTCCTAAAGGCGAGAATGGTCGGCCGAAATTAGGTGAAGACAGCCGATAAGGGGAGAGTAAAAATCGGCTAATAAGGAACAAGAGTTCCCGGACAAAGCAATCGGCCAGGGAAAATTAAGAATAAGCCGAAGAGGAAGAAGTGTAAAATCGGCTCAAGGAATTAGCCGGGGAACGGTTATCAGAACTCCGGCTATAAATAGGGGATGCCATGCTCATAATCAAGAGATACCAATCCACCCCAAAATTCCTTTATGCAAATTTTAATTTTTTGTATCTTTACTGTTTTCTTTACAGCTTTCCTTTACCAGCTTTCATAGACTCTAGCTTAGTGGTTAGCGGTTACTTTTCCAAGTCCACCGTTGTTTCAACAACTGGTAGTTTGGTTCCATTTTTCCGGTTAATCAGCCATTGTTTCTTAACAACTGGTAGATTTTTCATTGTATCCATTTTGCCATTGCAATCTTAGTGAATTCAGTCAAGTGTGGGCGAATTAAGTTAAGTTTGAGCGCATTATCATAATCTCGGACCCGTAATCGGTTTGATCCTTTTCCGATAGCCTTCCTTGAGGAGAAAAGGTCCTTGGCTCGACGCTAGCCAAACAGTGGCACGCCCAGTGGGACTCACAATTGCAGTTGATCCACATGCAATTCCGGCAATCAATACGGCAGCAAGGACTGATTTGTCACCGACTCAGGAAGAGCGCACAGAAGAACCAGGCGAATTTCCCCCAGGATTCCCTGGACCATCAAACTTCCACAATCATGAGTTTCTGCATGATGATCTAACCCCGCGGTTTCACGATCACGTCGAGTTTATGGTAGAAGCGGCGGTTACAAATTCGATTCCGCAAATAGAAGGAAATATACTGGCGGCAATGCCAGCGATGTTTAGAACCGAATTAGCGAAGAATATGTATCTGATGTGAGCGCAGAATGCACAGGTGGTGCAAAATCCACCACTGTGATGCAAAATCCACATAATTACCAACAGCAGGCCTATCATCCGCTAGGAGGGCAGGGGCCACGGCCTTTCGTCCCACCTCAACAAAGGTACGACCAGCAGCAACATCAACCGCTTCAGCCAATAGTTCAACCGCCTGCTCCAGTGGTGCAACAACAATATCTGCCACAACAGCAGAATCAGTCACAGCTGGTTGATAGAGAGTTTATAGCTGAAATAATTCGTACACAATTTGGGAACCTCATCGGCCAGGAGAATAGGCCGATGTGCAGGAAACCTTATCCTGATTACATAGAAGAGCAATACCCATTGCCAAGAGGAGTAAAGGTCCCTGATTTCAATACGTTTTCAGGAGAAGTCGGCCGATCGACTATAGAACATATCGGCCAATTTACGGCTCCGTACACCAGAATAGCACAGAATGACTTTCACAAGTTGATTTTTGTTCATCTTGTCACTGACTGGGCCAGCGTTCGAATGGTATATCAATTTGCCTCCAAGATCTTGGGCCGAAATAGAGCGGTTATTCCATGACCGATTCTACAACACTAGTCCTGAGGTGTCAGTGGTAGATCTGACATCTACCAAGCTGAAGGCTGGAGAAACGGTTACTGAGTTCATAGAAAGATTTTACGCCATCAAGGCTCAAATGAAGACGATGCTGCTAGAGCATGAATATATTCAAATTCTAAAGCAGAATATGAAGTTTGCCATCAAGGATAGATTGATGGTTACAAGACCAAGGACTGTGGCCGAATTAACGGTCGAAGCTATAAGAATGGAGACTTATTTGGTTGAACAAGCGGCTTTTAAGTCAAGCGGAAGCCAAAAGTGGAAGATCACAACCTATCCAGTCGGCTGCGTCATTTGCAGAGTCTCTGGATACGTGTGAAGTTGGAGAAGAGTACAACATGGATGATGTTCCTGCCTTAGCCGAAGTTGCAAGGGCTGAGTTAGTGATCAAAAAGCCCATGACTTGTTCAGCTCTTCGGCCAGTGAGAGGCAAGGAAAAAGAAGGAGAAGTCAGGGACGAGTCTCAGAGGTTTTATTCTTTCGATCTTTTTCAAATGGGTGAGATTTTCGATTATTGCCAGAAGAATGGATTGCTTGAATTTAAAGGGAATCATCCACAACCGACTAAAGAGCAAATGGACGCTGGGTGGTGTAGATTTCATGGATCGGCCACTCATTCTACAGCGGTATGTGGACATTTCAGGAAAATGATTCAGAAGCATATGGATGATGGGAAATTGAAATTCCCGGACAGATTGATGGCAATAGACAAGAATCCGTTTCATGTCGCTAATATGGTGATGGTGCACCCCGATCAAAATAAGTCTGTTCATGATCGTCTGAGGGACCAACCATCGTCCAGTAAAAGCTCTATGCATGATCGGCTAGGAAGTCAGCCATCAGTTCAGAAGAAGGCATGAGTATGGAGACGATTAGGTTCTCCACAGAAGGGGAAATAGAAGACTTCGGATGTCTTTGACCGGTTGGGAGATTACGAAGTTAACGAATGGATTAAGCGATCGGAAAGACCAGAGAATCCGGAATTCAAAGAAGAAAGGGGAAAGCCAACTCTGAAGATAATTACTAATGGTTGGGATTCGGAAATAAAGCTAATAGCCGAGAAAAGAAATGGGAAGACTGCAATCCAGATTACGGTCCCAGAAGAGGTTGTATCCCCGGAGATGATGAAGTTTAGAAGGCCATCGGCCAATACTTAGGTAGGCCAGTGGGTCCAAAATTCTCCAGAAAAGAGGCATTTCGGTCACAACCGATTTGAAAATTAGGCTTGGAGGGCAAGAGATGAAAACGTCCCAAAGGGGAAGGGATCGTATCGTACCTTCAAATGAAGAACGCAGCGGCTGAAAGCAGCCATGACGTATGAGGAAGAGTACGAAATGATGCACATGGAGGAGGACTTCCCGGATGATTGTTCTTCGTCTGAAGGAAGGATCCTGAGCAAAGTGTTTTCGGCTCGTCCGAAGGAATCCGAGAATAGAGGAGAAAGGAACGGTAAGCCGAAAGTTGATCAAGATCGGCTAAAGAATAAAACTGAATTTCGGCCAAAAGAAAAAAGGTTTGAGGCCGATAATGATCAAATGAAGCCGAAAGAAGAATGGAAGCCTAGACCAGTCCGAACTAGGGAATGGAAACCAAAGACGACTATTGTCCCAAACAATGAGACCTTCTCAATCGGACATTTCAAGTTCGACTTTGGGTCTAGTGCAAATATGGTAGGAACAGCCACAGCAAATTGTGAAGAATATTGGTCCGATTCTGAACCAGTTGTGGTCTTCTGTCAAAAGGAGGGGGAATATTTTGGCGAAGAAGACCCCATAGTAGACTTTTGCTTCGCCAAATTTGAAGCACTTTGGCCAGAGGCCGAAGTTGAGAAAACCATGGAAGAAGGGTATGAGGCTTTCCTCCCAGAAGCTCAGCCAAGTACGATCTTACCTCCGACTGCAAAGATGTCTCAGCATGTGAGCCTTTGTATGTCAAAGGCTGGGTCAACGGAAGGCCATTGAGGAGAATGTTTGTTGATGGTGGAGCAACCGTCAACATCATGCCATTATCTACGTTAACAAAGATAGGTCGTTCGAAGGAGGACTTGTTACCCCCAAGGATGAAGGTATTAAGCTTTGTGGGGGCACAAACTGCGGCCGAATGATGTATCCTAGTTGATGTTACAGTCGGAACAATTTCGATTCCGACTATGTTTTTTGTGGTAAATGCTGAGGTCCCGTATGTGGCTCTATTAGGCCGATGTTGGATACACACAGTTAGGTGTTTGTCATCAATCCTTCATCAGAAGATATGGTTTTGGAAGAATGATGACACAGTTGAAGAAATAGATGGTGATCAACCACCATTTCCAGTCAGCTCAGCTGGGCGAATCGACGCGGTATTGTACGAGGAGCCTATACAACCGTTCCTAGCGGTAGTGGGAGATCGATACCCGGAGGTGGTTGAATGTGATTGGACAGACTTGGGATTTGAAGTCAGATACCAGGCCGATTCACGGCCAGATGTAGAAGAAAGTAAATAATGGACGAAAGAATCAAGAAGTCGATTGAGTTCAAATCGGCTGAACTCGAATCTACAAATGAGGGGGCAAGGTGGAGTGAACTCATAGATGCTATGCCAAAGCAGACGCCGGATTTCAATGCGGAAGATCCTCTGAAGATGGTTAATGTTGGCATAGATGAGCATCCGAGGGAGATTCCACTCAGTGCAAATCTAGATCGACCTATGACTAGCCGATTCAGAGAAGTGCTAATTGAGTTCAAAGATTGTTTTGCATGGGACTATACAGAAATGCCTGGATTGGAAAGAGCAATTGTAGAACACAGACTACCGATCAAAGAAGGATTTAGGCCGCATAAACAGCCGGCCAGGAGGGCAGCGCCCGAAATAGTCCCGAAAATAAAGGAAGAAATAGAAAAATTGTTAGCGGTCGGATTTGTTAGGCTAGCAAAAATATGTAGAGTGGTTGTCAAATGTTGTTCCTGTAATAAAGAAAAATGGGAAATTGAGACTTTGTATTGATTTCAGAAATCTTAATATAGCCACTCCCAAGGACGAATACATGATGCCTATTGTTGATCTGTTAATTGATTCGGCCACAAAACAGGGGATGTTATCTTTTATGGATGGATATTCTGGGTACAACCAAATCTTTATGGCCAAAGAAGACGTACATAAGACTGCATTCAGATGCCCTGGAGCCATTGGGATATACGAGTGGGTGGTAATGCCATTCGGCTTGAAGAATGCAGGAGCTATATACCAGAGGGCCATAAACTATGTTTTTCATGACTTAATAGGAGACTGTGTAGAAGTCTATATCGACGATGTCATGGTCCGATCCAAAGATATGAAAAGCCATTTGGCCGATCTAAGAAGAGTATTTGCAAGGATGAGGCTACATAGAGTTAAGATGAATCCAGCCAAGTGTGCTTTTGGAGTACAAGCAGGGAATTTCCTAAGGTTCTTGGTACATAACAAAGGTATAGAAGTCGATGCAAACAAAACCAAGGCCATCTAGGAAGCTAGACCTCCACACGACTGAAAAAGTCTACAGAAATTCTTAGGCCAGATCGGTTTTCTAAGAAGATTCTTGGCAAATGCAGCCGGGAAGGGAAAACCACGGACTGATCTACTAAGGTTAAAGAAAGAGGAGGAATTCAAATGGGGAGTCGACCAGCAAAGAGCCTTTGAACAATTGAAACAGGCCTTAATCAACCCACCAGTGTTGGTCCCTCCTATCCTCGGCCGACCATTAAAGTTATACATAGATGCGGCCGAAGAATCTATATGAGCATTATTGGCTCAAGAGGATGAGGAAGGAAGAGATCGGGCGATTTACTACCTGGCAGGATTCTTAAAGATGCAGAACTAAGGTACTCGCCGATTCATAAGTTGTGTTTGAGTCTTTATCATGCATGCCAAAAGCTGGAGTACTATATTCAACCAAGGCAAGTAATAGTAGTGGCTTCGGTTGACATAGTCAAGATCATGATGAACGATCCAATTAGCAGCCGAAGAATGGCTAAGTGGGCCATGAAGTTAAATGCGTACGATTGGAACTACCAACCACTAAAGGTTATGAAAGGACAAATCGTAGCTGATTTTCTGGCCGATCATCCGATGTCTTCAGTATCTGACGATATTGAAGAACAATTGCGGTCGAAAGTGATAGACGAAATGGGGATAGTATACCTGCATCCGTGGACGATGATGTTCGATGGTTCCAAAGCTGCTTCAGGGGTCGGAGCAGGGTTCACATTACATACACCGGAGAGCACGGTATAAAAATACTACGTGCAATTGCCAAAGTCCTATACGAATAACCAGGCGGAGTATAAAGCATTGATTTCGGGATTACAACAGCTGATAGATGAAGGAGTCAAAGCCATTGTAATCAAGGGAGACTCGCAAGTGGTTATTCAACAATTGTTAGGGGATTTTTCTTTTAAGAGTTCCCAGCTGATCCGACTGTACGAAGAGGCAATTGGTCTATTAGAAGAATTTGACGAGGTATACATCGAATATATACCAAGAAAGGAGAATGAATTGGCTAACGAGTTAGCTCAGCATGCAACAAGATATCGGCTGATGCCGATAGCAGGTAACATGGAAATATGTTTGGCCGAAACCGAGAAGGCCGAATGGATTAAAGAGATAGCGCGAACTTTGGAAGACCCAGCCGAAGCTAATCCAGCCAAAAAGCGGAAGGCAATGGATTATATCATAATAGGAGGGTTACTCTTTAAGCGAGCTATTGATGGCGTATTACTCCGATGCGTAGGAGATGATGATGCTAAAAGAGTAATGGGAGAAGTACATGAAGGAATTTGCGGCGCACACCGTGCAGGAAAATCAATGAAGTGGAGTATCATTCGACTAGGATACTATTGGCCGAATATGGGAATGGATTGTGAAAGATATGCAAAAGGATGCCGTGAATGTCAAAAGCATGGGCCGATCCAGAAGTTACCAGCCGAAGAATTGCATATAATGATCAAGCCATGACCATTTCAATGATGGGCTATGGATATTATTGGAAAAATTCATCCCTCTTCTTCAAAAATACATGAGTATGTTTTGGTGGCCATGGATTATTTCACGAAGTGGACCGAAGCAAAAGCGTACGTCAGTATATCCCAAGAAAGTATTTGTGGGAGAAAAGGTTAAGGCCTTTGCAGACGAATATGGAATAAAGATTGTACATTTGTCACCCTATTATCCGCAGAGAAATGGGCAGGTAGAGGCCACTAATATGCAATTGATAGGGATTATAAAGAAGATGATTGAAGATCAACCAAGGAAGTGGCATGAAAAGTTGTCCGAGGCGTTATGGGCCTATCGAAATGCTAAAACTTCAACCACTGGGTTTACACCATTTTGGCTGACTTATGGGATGGATGCAGTACTCCTAGCCGAAATAGCAGTGCCGACCTTGAGGACGAGTCAAGGCGATGTCGGCCGAACAGTACGATCAGGCAATGAAAGATGAATTATTAGATGTTAATTCCGATCGGGTGCAAGCATTTGAGAATTTACAGAAGAATAAAGATGTTGTGGCCGATTGGTACAATAAAAGAATTCGTGTTAAGCGATTCAAAGTTGGCGATTTAGTATGGAAAGTTATATGGCCACCCAAGCAGAATGATGGCCGATTAGGAAAGTGGAGCCCCAGTTGGGAGGGGCTATTTATTGTTCAGACGAAATTGCCAAATAGAGCATACATGTTGGTGGACGAAAATGGAGAACATATGTCAAATCCAGTTAATGCGAGATACATGAAAAAATATTATGCTTCAGTTTGGGATTAAAACATCGAGCAAAAAGAGTAAACATTTTATTCCATGGACGAACATTACAAAGAGGAGCTACTTCGACCGAAAGCGGCGTTGATAGTACGAAATTAATATATACAAGGGAAACGTCCTAGTCTAATAAGGCCGGGAAGGGATGGATGTCAATGGGATCTGAAATGGAAGATGTTCAGAACCATCCCCAAGTCCTTCCCGCCTATAAGATCGGTAGAGGCTGTGCTAGTGAAGCCAGCTCCCCGATCGAAAAGAAAAAGAAAAGAAAAGATATAAGTTTTGCTCCGATGGGAACTCCACACCAGACATACAAAGCAGAAAAGGAGTCCGTGGAGTATGCCCTTCGGAGCAAAAGGATTATACGGTCCCACAGAAAGGCGCAACTATCAGTCAGTCGCCCAAAACTTTTGGACCGATATAAGCAAGGGTCCGACAGGTCATATCAATATTAAGAGACAGGACGAAGCATGAATATGACCGTCGAGATAAATGTTAGAGAAAGTATCGAGAGATCCTCTTCTGCATGAGCATGGTGATGGAGGAATTAGCTGAACTCGTACCACATGGAGGAGGTATTTTTATGTCATGGATAAAGGTTCGAACGAAGAATCAGTAGGCCAAGAAGGCCAGGGAGTAAAAGGAACGAAATGGATTGAAGAAATTATAGCAAGCATTGCAAGGTGTTGTGATAAAAGAAAGGAAAATGCCAGTATTTATAGAAGATCAAAACGATGGCATTTAAAGCAAGGACGGAAACGTAAAAGGATAAAGGCTAATAATGGAAAAGACGTTTCATGATTACCGATAAAGCAGCAGAAAATATTGCTCTGCCAAAGGAAGATCCTGGAGGTTACGGGAAACAGATACAACAGTACACAAAAGACAAATGATAGATAGCAGGCCGATCGAGAGCCCAACGGCCAAAGAGACAGCCAAGTCAAGAATACACAAAATGATACATCAAAATCCAGCCGAAAAAGAGGACTCAGGGAGTCACAACAACAATGTCCGAACGACATCAACAATAAAGAAATCTCAGTCTTCGCTTATGTCAAAAGCAATGTCGTCATCAGAGCCATGAAGAGGATCAACGGATGAATTACGGCCGGTTGCAGAATCCAAGGCCGATCGAAAATCGTGAAGTACCCGAGCTTCAACTTCGGCGGAGACATGAGGTTCATCGGGTTGAGACGAGAGCAGGTGTTCAGAAGTGTCCTGAAGGAGCCCAGATTGGATATCTAAAAGAAAAAGGGAAAAAAGAAGAAATTTAGCAAAGAATAAGAAGGACATAACTAATTCGTACTACTCCCATTAGAGGGACAAATTAATGGTGAAATGTCACCCGAGGTCTTGGGGTCGTTTCCCAGAGAAGGGCCAGCAACGGGATCACCAAGGATTGCAGAAGTATCAGATGCAGAATGAAACTTGATTGCAATAGGTCGGATTTTGTCAACTACAGCCTGAGTGTCCGACCACAAGCCACGAAAAATGTTGATAACTTCCTCACTGAAGGAGGACCTCATAGAAAGATAACCCATTTCTTACTGAAGACTGGCGAGTTTCTCTTTTGGAGCTTGAGCAGACTTGCGAAGTTGCTTGATAAGACATTGGAGACGGGCCGACTCCTTATCCACCTCAGCCAGGGCACTTCCCGAATCTTGTGCCTTGCGTTGGAGTCGGCGAATTTCCAGATTGGTAGCAGTAAGATCCTCTGAATATTTAAGCTTGAGATTGTCGTTGTCCGACAACTTATTCATACACTCCTGATAATCGAAGGTATGTTTATCGAACTTCAACTGATGAAGAGCTATAGAGGCCTGTTCATCTTCAAGTTTCTTGCGAGCGGCCAAAACACCAGTAAGCTCCAAGTCCATACGCAAGACGCAGGTGGACATTGCCTGGAGAGCATCCTCCAAACTCGAAGAAATGAGCTCTTCAAAGAAAGACCGTTTGATATGGGAAAGAAGCAAGAGAATAGGCTTGGTCTGGACTGAAAGCACATCCGACTGGTGAGTAACTAGACGATCCAATTCGTCCAAACAAGCCCCGAAAGTGTCAGGAAAGTCCGATGGAGGAAAAGGCAAGACCGGGGAGAAGAAATCATCCGAAATTTTCCTGTCCAGAAAAGGAGAAGGAGGGATATCATCACCAAGAGTCAGCCCTTCTTGTTGGATACAGGCGACAGAGGGGTCAGGAAGAACAACAACCGAAGAAGAGGGTAAAGCAGCCATGGAAGAAACAGTCGGCTCGTGTGTGACCAAATCAATATGGTCAGCCCCAGAAGCACCAGGGATTGAATTAGGCTCTGGACCAACCGATGGCGCATGAAGAACCGTTTGAGGAAGAAGGGTATCAGAAGCAACAATTGCAATCTCATCAATGGGATCCAGGACCGAATGAGAAGTAGGAGAACGATGGGGTATATCATCCGGGCCAGACGAATGGCCGGGAGACACAGAAGGTCTCAATGAGTCTGGAGGTGGACGAGCCTGAAAAAAGAAGGAAAATGATTATCAATAAAATAATATTGGATGACTTGAATGTTTAAAGACGCGAAAAGAAAATGGAGATCGTAAAATACCCGATCAGTTGTTACAGCCGATCCAGAGAGAGGAGAACGAGCTGACCGTCTTCGGGCCTTGGGAGCAGGATCGTCATTCGATTTTCCCGAACTTGGAGCAACACGTTTTCGTCTGGAGGTATTAGTAGAAGCAGATAAAGTACGTGGACGAGATGGAAGGGACGAGATGTCTTCCAGGGAGGTAATTCCTGCAAGACAAGAAGGAGTGAATGAAAAGCCTAAGAAAAACACACGAGGTATGAAATGAGGAATCAAAAAGACTTACTAGGCGGAGGAGCCAAAGGCTCATCCTCCTGAGAAGAACATGAATAATCAGGGGCCGATTCAATAACAGAAAACATCATAATACATGGAAAACCATGGGAAACTAAAAGGGTCTGCAGGTCAGTCCCGAAATTAGCATGAGTCAAGACTTTTCCCCACCAATCGTCAAAGCGTTTGGTCGACAAACCAGGGCGGACAACAAAGGAACAGACTTCAAAATTACAAATCCGGAGGGCCTATGTTCGGCAGAAGTGACGACTCTCTTCTGGGCCGATTCCTTTGTAGGACTTGCCGTACCTATCCGGGTCCCCGTGGAGAGCAAGAACTACGTCTTGAGCAAAACTAAATTGACGACTGACCAGATGAGGATTATAAACTTCGGAGAGGATGAAATGATCATGAGGGACAGATACTGAGCAATTGAACATATGACGAGGAATGATGCAGGCATTCCAAACTTGGGCAAACAGCTTCGAGAGATGTGTACCAAAATGGGGAACGCCAATAGTCGAAACCCAGCTGTTAGAGGGATCAGTATAGAGACAGTGGGAAAAAGAGTCCGTGGGGGGTATGTTCATGAAGTAGTAGATCCATTGTGATACGCGCATGTCGGGAAAACAAATTCCGAGGAGGTCATTGTCCGAAGGAGGGGCAATGACGGAAAATTGAACTTCAAAACCAGAAATATCCCTGTAATACCAAGCAAACCAAAGGTGAAGAAACCAAAGGGGGCCACGAGATCTGTCAGTATGACCATCAGCCCAACCCTGGACTTCAGACGAAATCCCAGCATATAAGTGGACAAGGAAATAATCGGCAAGAGGCATACGAGTCTTCTCCATGATCTTCTTGGCCAAAGGGTAAGATTCAAGAACGACAGTTTTAGCAGAAGCACACCAGAAATATCGGCTAAGAAAATACATCATGAAAGCCACAGGTTCTGATTCGAGAAGTTCGGACGTCTCGCCACTATATTGCTTAATCCATTGGGCAAAAGTAAGCTTCGATATGTAGCCGGTAGTGCCCGTTGATGGTTTATCATAACCAGTAACCCCTAAAAAGAGATTCCCAAGAGAGGGCAAATCTAGAAGAAGTTTAACATCTTCAATAGTTGGGGTCATCATGCCCAACGGAAAACAAAAACAGTTAACGGAATAATTCCAAAAATATAGGAGCGCTTGAATGTGCCGATAGTCAGAAGGAAAGAGTTGAGCACTCAACATAATTAGGTGATGAATACCAGCGGACGACCAAGTCGGCTCACAATGGGGCTGGACCCGTGCATACCAATCAGTATATTCAACAGTCACGGTAGGCCAAGTGCTAACCAAAAAGTTTGGAGGAAAAGTGGTATGAAAATAAGGGGATCGTTTTCAGATAACCAAAGAAAGTAGAAACAGAAGCATCGGCCTCAACGGAAGTCGCCAAAGGCACGATGGTGGTAAGACCTTCATCAGTAAGACGAATGGAAGTTTTATCGGCAAAATACTCTTCGATATTTTTAATCTTAAGAGAAGAAGGAGAAAGAGTCGGATGCGCCATCAGGGAGGAAGAAGGAAATTGCAAGAAGAGATGCGCAAGAACAAAGGAAAGACAGACAATGATGAAAGAAAGAATAATGAGGCCCGAGGAATATGAAAGATCGTGGCCGGATTCCCAGGGGAAGTTATCACACACGAAGAAAGGGAAAAGGGAGAGTTAGATTTACTTAGGTCTTTTTCCATAAAAATATACCCAAGTAAAGGAGGGCATCTGTTGTGGCCACCAAGATAGTGGGCCGTAAAGGGATAGTTGGGCCAGATAAATTGGGCCAGGAAGAATTTGCAAGAGTGATGGCTACAAAGGTGATGGGGCCGAGAAGCTAAAAATGGACTATTAGGGCCAAACGGAAATCCAGAGGAATAGAGGCTCCTAAAGGCGAGAATGGTCGGCCGAAATTAGGTGGAGACAACCGATAAGGGGAGAGTAAAAATCGGCTAATAAGGAACAAGAGTTCCCGGACGAAGCAATTGGCCAGGGAAAATTAAGAATAAGCCAAAGAGGAAGAAGTGTAAAATCGGCTCAAGGAATCAGCCGGGGAATGGTTATCAGAACTTCAGCTATAAATAGGGGATGCCATGCTCATAATCAAGAGAAACCAATCTACCCCAAAATTTCTTTATGCAAATTTCAATTCTTTGTATCTTTAATGCTTTCTTTACAGCTTTCCTTTACCAGCTTTCGTAGACTCTAGCTTAGTGGTTAGCGGTTACTTTTCCAAGTCCACTGTTGTTTCTCAACAACTGGTAGTTTGGTTCCATTTTTCCGGTTAATCAGCCGTTGTTTCTTTAACAACTGGTAGATTTTCCATTGTATCCATTTTGCCATTGCAATCTTAGTGAATTCAGTCAAGTGTGGGAGTATTAAGTCAAGTTTGGGCGCATTATCATAATCTCGGACCCGTAATCGGTTTGATCCTTTTCCGATAGTCTCCCTTGAGGAGAAAAAGGTCATTGGCTCGACGCTAGCCAAACAATAACATAAATTAATATTTTACCTATACTTTCAGCTCTAATACACCCCTATATTCAATACTAATTATTATCACATAAAATATAGTATCCAAAATTCTGCAATATTATTTGTAGGATAAAGGAATAACATAAAAATAGAATAAATATTAATTAAAAATATATCATAAAATAAGAATTAAATTGAAATAAATTATAAAATATGAGAGTAATTAGTATTGAATGTAGGGGATATAAGAGTTTAAAGTATGAGTAAAGTATGAATTTATGTGATATGATTATTATTAGTTTACATTTTAACTGATTTATTTATGTGTGGTATGATGATTGTAGGTTTGAATTTTTAATTTATTTATTTATGTGATGTGATTGTGTATGTTTGATAATTAATATATAAATATTTACTAAAATAAAAATGAGAAAAAACTTTGAGACAAACAAAAAAAAAAGCAAAACATAATTAATGGAACGGTTAATTACATAAAAAAATGTTAAAATAGGCCATCAAAAGAAGATCATGTCAAGTTTTAGGCCACCGCGTTGGTTCTCCAGCGCATGCACGTCACGTAGCCCGGATTAGCATTTTTTTCCGGCCATTCGGCCTAAAATTAGGCCCAAATACTTTTTAGTGCCCATAAATAAATATTTTTAATAACGTGGCTCAAAAGTATAACAAGATCTTCTATCGGCCTATTTTAGTTATTAATTATAAAAGAAAAAGTAGGATTCCATATCCATGTGAATACAAAAAAAAATAAAGAAAACAAGTTATTACCCAATGGATTAGAGAGACAGCTCACTGGGAAGATTCGAATCACAACTTAGCATCTTCCCACTTGTTTGCAGGAAAAAAAATAAAAGAAAAAATAAATTAAAAAAAAATGAAATAAAAACTCAAAAACACCTGTACCTATCCGCACGTGCCACGTCGCACGTGCAAACTACGGCCCTATCTATGCCTATCTCTTACTTTGAAATATTTACATTTACCAAAAGAATTACAGAGAAGTCGACTGGTGCTAATTTCCTGTTTCTACAAATTCAAGCGGTATTTTTTAACAAAATTTCAATTAATCGAGAACTATAATCCAAATACAAATTCGATAAGTAAACTCCAAAAGTTAAATTTCTCTCTCTGTGTTTTTTTTTTTTTTTTTTTAACATTACACCTATATATCAGCAAATGTGTGTGAGAGCCAAAGACACACAAATTACAAAGAAGAAATAAAGGAAGAAGGGCGGTGGGAATAGAATTCCCAATCTATAGTTGGAATATATGAAAACATGACCATTCAGGTAGAAAGTACAAAATTAAATTACTTTTTTTGTGTAGAAAGTACAAAATTAAATACAATAAAAAAAATATGATAAACTATTCTAAATCCTAAAATGGAACCAAAATTGAACTCTAAATGAGGATGAAGGCTTCTCATAACAGTCTAAGTTTCCTAACCCAACCCCTAGGGGTTTGATCATAGGCGGATCCATGTATAAGGTAATGGCAGCACGAGATACCACTCAAATTGATGAAATTGCTATTTTAAGCTTAAATTTTTTTTTTATATTTGAATAGAATTGCCTTAGTGCGACCACTCAAATTTTGTTGTGATACCACTATTATCAATTTCAATTTAGGTTTCCTCTGTATTTTTGTATCGTGACTCTAATCCTAATTCCAACCTGGCTTCAATTATATTTTGTGATACCAGTGCCAAAATTTTCTGGATCCGCCGCTGGGTTTGATTCCCCCACCCCTATTCCTCTTTTATCCTTTTATAATTTATAGAGTATGGATTCTCATCACATCTTTCAAATTTGTATAAGCAGGTAATAAAAAAATAAAAATAAAAATCCCACTCCAGTCTATCCTATCTCCACTTTCCTAATAAACTGTTAAGAGAAAAAGAAAATTGAAATCCAATTAACGGTCTAAATACAAATGCTTTCTTTATTCAAATACTACAATTATAAATAAATCCCAAAAAATTCAGGCTAATGTAATTAGCGGTGAGCACCCCTAGTAATCCCCCACTGTTTCCCATTCTCTCTCCTTTGCTCTGTATCTCTAGATTTATTCAGTCTTCCCTTCTTCCCTCCATGGCCATCTGAGAGGGGGGTTGAGGGGATAGGCTGAGGGCTGATTGGTGACGTTGCGCCTCGATTGCTTGTTCGTGTTTCACTGCGCAGCTTTTGCAATTGGTGCATTGCCCAGTTTTTTGGATTGTTGGGGCGTAATTCGTGGGAGGAGGACTTCGATACCGTTTTGTGGTTGTGGACGGCAATGTGGACAGTTGGTTCATTGGATGCGTTTCTATTCTCCGCCAGTAGGGCTTTATGCAGTCCCATAGCACTTTTTATTCAGATCCAGGTGGGTGTGTTGGTCCGTTGTTGTTCGTTTCCTTGTCTTTTTCCAGAATAAGGAAGTGAACTTCTTTGAAGGATTAGCCTTTGTTGCGGTAATAGTTTTCGTGATTGTTTTTTGCCCGTTGAAGGCAAAATGTGTGTTAAGAGTCGTTTGGAGCTCAGCTGTTGTGGTATATTGTGCTGGATAAATATTACTATTCTTTATGTCTTGTTTAAGCGGGGCGAATGTAAGGCAAAGGTAATTTGGGGTTTTTGTACTTGATTTACCTGATAGATCTGGTTATCTATGATGGCATTTGTATCTGGGCGCCGGAATAGGTGGAGTCTAGATTCAAAATCTTTCTTTCTGAGATAAGTGTTTCATCGCTTTTGACCTGTGGACTGTGGGAGTGTGGGTGTAAGCTGGTGAAACTGTCAAGAGAATTTTTTGACTAGTAAACTCGTGAGAGTTGCTGTTGTTGACCAATAATATTTTCCTTCTGTGCAATAGCATCAGTGAACTGTGATTGGAATCTTGAGATTCAACTGCACTGCTGAGTAATTCACTTTCAGGGGTGCAATTAGGGATCTCCTATCAAGTGATTTACGGGCTTCTAAATTGATCATATGTTTAGCATCACATTTTTGCAGTGATGTCTGGAATTTGTTTGTTCGTTGCTATTTGCTAACTTCTTATGACCTAAGGGACGGCTGAATTCTTTCTTATTCTTTTATTTTTAATTTTGGGATACAGTGTTGAATCATTGGTTTAAAGGGGTGCCAATTTAACTTTATGTTATTCATTCATTGGCTCTTCAGCTTATTGTTGGACTGCATTACTGCCTTCTTGGCATCATATGTTCTTTCTGCAGTTTCTGTCCTTACTGAATTAAGAATTTTAAGATGACTCCGGTTTGAACTAGTATCATATTACTATGCGCTTCTGGCCTGGCCAATCTTGGTACAAGTTGTAATATCTGTTTGGTATCGCAGGGGTTCTTTATTTGTTTAGTTCTTGCTCTTGGTTGGGCTTTGGCTTCTTATGTCAGGTATTTTTTCTACAATCTGGTTCACTTGTTACTTTGCTTTAACTATTACTACTTTTTTTTTTAAAAAAAAAAAACTTTAAACTTGTTTTTGCAGGAGTAAGGAGATAAAGAGAATGAAAGAAAGCATGAAAAAAGGCAATCATTTTGCTTTTCTTTCTCCGGATATTAATGATCTGGAGCATTCTAATCAGGTCAATTTGCCAAGGGTTTCAGTGGTGATGCCTTTGAAGGGTTTTGGAGAACACAATCTGCATAACTGGAGAAGTCAGGTAAATTACTTCTTTCATGTTAACCATTGAACATATCATTATCCTGTATATAAGAGTTCAAAGTCAACAACATAATTCAATTAACTTTGCTACAAATTTATTTATACCCTCTATACTATTAAACCCAACCTTTGCTTCTCCAGTCTCCACCCCATCACAGTACCAACCATCATTTATTTATACTTCAACATAAGAATTGCATACACGATCCAACCAAAAACTATTTATGTTTCATACAAATGCTCAGTAATTTATCTAGCTGATTAGCACATGGACAAAATCCTTTTATTTTCTCTCTATTCAAATTTCAACCACATCAATAGATGGGTAAACTACTGCGAAATGATAGTTCTAGTGACATATTTGGTGATAAATGCTTCAGATTACCTCTTTATATGGAGGTCCCCAGGAATTTCTATTTGTGGTTGAAAGTACAGAGGATCCTGCCTACCATGCTGTTTCACGACTGTTGAAGGATTTTGAGGTCTGTTGTTTCCATCTATTTCATACATGTGAGATTTAATGCTTGTAGTTTTAGGTTTTATTTATATTGACACGAGTGTAAACAGTGACGCCCAACCAAAAATGTACTGCGGTGGAATTAGTATTGAATAAAAACATTTCCCTGCCTATCAAGGGCATTTAAGTCATCATAGTTACTAGTGTCAGATTTGAAACTCAATTACAAGGTTTCTATTTGGTTAATTCTTTCAACTTGTGCAGAAATGCATAATATTCCATTTTACATTAATTTCTTTGTTTTGTTATGCATTTTCAGCAATACTAGTAGTATTACCTAACACTAGATTTAATATAATCTGAATAAATAAATACTGAAATATAATATTGGTTTGTTGATTCACCAACAATTAATTCACCAACAACTAAACATGAACTATCAATTGTTAAAATCTAGATTATTAACTCCAATAGTTTAATCAATAGTACATTATTTAAATGTATATACTATTTTTTCTTGCTTCACAATCTATACAGGGAAATGGAGGGGTTGTGGGAGCCTATACCACACAAATTACAAAGGGACAAAGGGGATGGATAGGGGGCCGGGTGGGAATTGAACCGTCACATAAGGTTGGGAGTCAGGGAACTTGACCGAATCCTTATTCCCAAACGTATGTATTTGACCCAAATAGTGTATTTAAATTACCAAAAATGACAACATTTCATAAATTAATTATCACATATTATCATGGATAATTTTATTAGGTAGATAATTGGATTAAATATAAACACTATTTGCATCTATAAAACTACTTATATATTTTCTTAAAACAATATATAATTTTTAGCAGTCTACATTATTAATCCCACTAATTGAAATTATAGTGAATTGTTTAAAGATCTATATTTTCATCCAAATTTTCAGCAAAAGGTGTCTTCACGCCAAAAAAAATCCTTATCAAACAAAAAAAATAAATAATGAAGAATATTATGATTAATTTTTTCTTTAAATATAGATCATTGTTTTAATATTAAGAGAAACTATTTTGCATACATTCTAAGATAAGTTAACCCAATTGATATGAAACAAATAAAATATTTAATCCAAAAATATCCAATGTAAACAGATTAATATTACATAATATCAAGGACAATATTTACTACTCCCTCCGTTTTGTTATAATTGAAACGTGTGAATAGTTACTACTATTCATTGAGTAAGTTTGATTCAATTTTTTACCATAGTTATATAAGATAAAATATAGTCATGTGAGATCTTGTTGGATTCGTCTAATCGCGTAGTTTTAAAATATCAAATTTTTATAATTTTTTTAATATAATTTAAGATATTATGTGTTAAATATGTGTATTGGATTGCGTGAAATATATGAGTGTTACATTTTTTTTGAAAACGGAGGAAGTACTAAATAATAAACAATGTAAATGATTCTTCTCGAACAACTTTCACATTTTTTAATTAAACTATAATTTAAAAAATATGATATATATTTTTAATTAATTTAAATCAGGAACAATCAATTCGCATTATTATAATTTCAACAATGAATATGTATCTTTTTCTATAATATTTTTCGGGGGTGTCTTTTTCTCTAGTATTCCATTAAAATGTATTCTTTAAATTAAAAGTACTAAATTATAAATAAACAAATAATAGAATACTATAAGTTACGCTTTCCTCAAAGCCCAACTATGTCTCAACCCAGCAATTCAACTCAACTATTATTTGAAGTCCATTAATGATCCATTACAATTCATAACATCAAGAGTTTTTATATATTATAGATAGTGACAACATTTTGTGTGCGTGATTTTCTAACAAGTTGTCAGAATTTGAATTTGGTCAGTTTTCATAATTTGTTGTTGTGTGAGTTTCATTAAATGTAAGGAGTAAGGCACCATATTTGTATGCAATTTTATCATTGTTACATCCTATCACTCAAGATACGCTACTTATAAACTGACCAGTGTTCACATGCTTCGTTTTATGTTTAGATCTCTATATGGTTAAGGATGCAATTTTCAGCTTTTAGGCTACATTGTTTGGTCATTTTTATGTTTGCTATCCTCATATTATGCCACTCTTTATTATCTGGATGTTTGAAATGTCAAGTTTCATGAGCACTACATTCTTGGGCAAAGAATCAGACATTGTAGTGGGAAGTTTGTAAATTAGGCATATTGAACTGGAGAATTAAATCTAGCACTTGTTAGCGCCTGTGAGGCATTTGGGAGAAGTTGGTGGATTGTTTTCTCAGAGACACCCCCATTCTATATGCTTTATTTAAGCTAGATATATTTTTTATTTTTACTCGCATCTTTTTTTTCTTTTTTTTTTCCCTTTTCTTTTCTTTTCTTTTCTTTTCTTTTCTTTTTCTTTTTCTCTCTTTTTTAATCGCTTCTATGTTTTTGTGAATAACCTTGTACGCACTTACTGAATGGGAATACATTAAACATTTAATCTTCTTTGTGAATTCTGAAAGTACCCAGACAAGGCATAAACTATGCTAATTATGAACCTTTTTTCCTCCACGTTATCCGTCAATTGAAGACGTATTGGAAAGAAAATTATTGCAGTTAAGATATAATTAAAAATGGAACCAACAAATGAGAGAACTTTTTCTTCTGTGTTCATATGTTGTTTCTGGCTTATTTTGTTTAAATATGCGCAGGGGATTACTCTTCATTGTTTAATAAGCATTTCCTTTTTCTACGTTAGATGGATGCAAGCTTTGCTGTTTTGTTTGAACTCCCAAGTATAATGTTGTGTCTTATGAGTTATGATGTTATATTATTATCTGAAGTCAAGACTTAGCAGAAATAGGCTTCTAGTTTGTTGCTAAGCCTTAAATGTTTCATGGTCTCTCACATGTGTGCACTAATTTATACAGGATGACATTGATGTTAAAATTGTGGTAGCCGGTCTGTCAACAACATGTAGTCAGAAGATTCACAATCAGCTGGTATGTCAATCATTTTAATAGAAGTATGTATTACCAAAAATATACAGCCCATTTATAAAGAGGTTGGTAATCCAATTTTGCATGAAGGTCCTACACCATAATTTTTCTTTGGTGATTTTTGGAATTCTGTAGTTATTAACCCCATGAATTTCTTCAATGCTTGATAGTTGATACACATGATTCTATACTTATACTAAAATATTATTATTGTTAAATTTGGAACTAAGGTATGTGCAGGAATTTGAAAATGTTACATCTGTAAATTATAATTTTGTTCTTAAAGGTTTCAGAGATATAACACATCATCTTGGGGCATATTTTCTCTAATCTTAGTAGATTTTTGATTTATCCTTTTTCAGCATTTACACCATCTGATAAAGATCCAAACACATCCTTTATAGAAATTGTATTTTGACAGTGCCAGTATTTGGGCTGTTAAGTTGCTCTAGGCTTTAAGAAAACCACATTTTATAATGCATAAAACACGAACACTCAAGGAAAAGAGTGGGCCAGTAATCTGCTTTATGCACTGTTTGCTTACGAAGTTATTTAGAAGACTTTCCCTGAGAATGGTTTTAAGTACCCAGGTACAAAAAGAAAACCAAGGACCTGTGTGCATAAGAAAGTGGCATTGTTAAATTTTATTGTTCCAAAACTAGAAATTTATTAAATTAGTTTAAACCACTATTAGAAACAAGCTATTGATCGTTAATTTTTATTTATCTGTTGTTTGGGATAGTGCTATCTTTTGAATCCTGTTTGGTATTGCCTCTGATGTGTGATGCTTACATTTGCAGCTTGGAGTAGAGAACATGCATAAAGATAGCAAGTATGTGCTATTTCTAGATGATGATGTAAGATTGCATCCTGGTTCAATTGGAGCCCTCACTGCTGAAATGGAGAAGAACCCAGATGTATGTTGATATGTAAACTATTACTATTTCTGAATATATATCCTTCCAGCTGACCGATTCCCTTAAATCTCTATTACTTGTTTCTTAGATGACTTGTTTAAATTGTGCAGATATTTATTCAAACTGGATATCCTCTTGATTTACCATCTGGAAGTTTAGGAAGCTACTGCATATATGAATATCACATGGTAAGTTGACATGTTTCTGATGGCAGGCTCTAGTTGGTCAATATTCTACCCCATCCAGCATGTTTCCTCCATTGTGTGTCATGAATACTTCCCCTTCCTTGCTACTTGTTTAGATATTTTATACGTTTTGTACCCATATAAATTTTTTTCACCACATTGCCACATTAACTAATCGGCTTATCTACTATGTAGCCTTGTTCTATGGGCTTTGCAACTGGCGGAAAAACTTTCTTTTTGTGGGGAGGATGTATGATGGTAAGCTTTTTATGCACATAACAATTTATAATTCTTAATGTTATGTAAGTCCTTATTGAATTTCTAATTGCAGATGCATGCAGATGACTTTAGAACAAATAACCATGGCGTTGTTTCTGATCTGCGAGATGGGGGCTATTCAGATGACATGACTCTTGCAGCTATTGCTGGTTAGCCATATGCTGTCCTATATTATATTTAGGACATGGATGCAGTGTGCTACAGGCTATATTGATTTTACAAAAATATTGAGCTACAACTATATTTTGGCTTATTTGATTTAACCCGACAGGGTTGGGTAAAAAATTTCTTATATTTTGGCTGTTGTTTCGTACATCTCTGTTTGAGTGTGACTGCAACCAAAAGGCTATTTCAGGTTTCAGCATCCATTTTGAATTTATTGATTTACCTGCTGGTTCCTTTGTTTCTTGCAGGGGCTCATAAGAGACTCATCTCATCACCACCGGTTGCTGTGTTCCCACATCCACTTGCAAGTGATCTAAACTTTGGCAGGTTTTTACCTACTTTGCCCTTCACTTGTAGCCTGATCATTTCGCTTGAAAATAAACAGGAAATTCAGCTCTAGTCACATTTCCTGCTTTTAGTCTGCCTTTTAAAGCTTTTTTTGTCTTTACGTGAAGATATTGGAATTATTTGAGGAAGCAGACTTTTGTTTTAGAGTCGTACGCGACAAGGGTGAATTGGATCATGAACAAGGCGTTATTCTCTTCACACTGCTACTTATCTTGGGGGTTTGTAGCACCATATATAATGTCTGCTATACACATTGCTGCAGCACTAAGGCTTTACTTCACAGGATACTCATTTAGTGAAGCACGTTTGCCATATACTGGTGAGTGTGTTAATTGTTCTTAAACTGCTAGGTTATGCTGTTTATGAATTTAATGGTTGATAAAAATTATTCTTGTGGCCTTCCACACGAATATTATTCGCCAAATTTAGGAATCAGGGGCATTGCTGCTTCATGTACAGCTTTTCCATTTTCTTCTAGATTGCTTGATATATGCGTTTATCTTTTAATTTTACTTCTTTTTTTATTTAATTTTAATTTTAATTTAATTTTATTACTTGTGGATTTATCATGCTCCCATGGGATTGTTGTGTTGCTTGTTTCTTATAGTATCCTGTATAAATGATACATTCTTTGTAGTCTGTTACTAAACAAATTAATATTGACATTTTATTTTAGTTTAATAAAATGTAAAATGTATTATAAAATTATTTTGATAATAAAAAGTTACATAATGAAATTGTTTTAAAAATGACTATATATATATAACCGATAAATGAACGTGGGAAGTTATTAAGATTAGGGTGTAATTGGAATTAGAAATTATGTGATTGATTATGACTGTTCATCTAATAAATTTACTCATTGTCATATTTAATAATATACCAATTGTTTGTCAGTTGTATTTGAACCTGCCTAGGACCCTGTTGGGCTGGATCTCAGGTCATGAAATTTTAAACAGTCGTGAATCTGGTTCTTGCAAGACCATTCATATTTTGTCATCTCAACCTAATATTTGGGTTGAGAGAGCATACCCAATGTTTCAATTGATACAGAAGATGTTCTGTGATCGTATGATGATTGGCAGCTAAAGCGTGATAAAAGCTAATGCCGAGCATGCCACAACTCATGAGCCTCTTCTGCAAATTGAGCATATTTATTGAATATGGATGCGCTTGCGCACACACAAATATATATGTGTGTGGGTGTGTTTATGTGTCGCATATCAAATGAACATAGGTTGGTTTGCTTTGGGTATAACACATTGGCTATCTATCAACTTATAGAACCCCATACCTAGAGTTTTCCAAAACTAAAGAGCACCAAATGTAATCATTGAATTGGTTACTTTTATTTTGGAACAATTTAGTTTCTGAAATAGTTGCCTCTGTTTGTGGACATTTTCTTATCTATTAAGCACAAACTGGTTTTCTTTTTCAGGGTTATTGTTGGCTGGCTCCCTTACTACATGTACAGTTATCGAACTTCTTTCCATGTGGAACTTGACAAGAATTGAGGTCCAGCTGTGCAACATGTTGTCTCCTGAGGCTCCTCCATTATCACTTGGATCTTATAACTGGTGTCTCGTAAGTCCAATTCTTCCCTTATATTGTCTTATGAACCTATAAGTATAATAATGGGTTAATTGCGATTGAGGTAGATGAGAAATTATAATGATAGATTTGATTATCAGTTTCCTGCCGCCTCAAAATAACAACTTATGAATGCAGGCATCTCTCTCTCAACAAGTGCCCTAGTTTTCAGACCTTCGACTCTTGAGCATTTAATTTTATGCAATTTGTTCGTACTAAAACAATTTCTTGATATTCCATTAAACAGGTATTTCTTGCAATGCTTGTTGACAATTTCCTGTATCCTATATCTGCAATGCGGTCACATTTCTCTCAGTCTATCGATTGGTCAGGCATCAGATATCATTTGAAGGATGGGAAGATAAGCAAGGTAACTGCAATGGCTATTTGAGACCCCATTTTCTCGAAAAAAAAATATTTCTGGTAGAATCTGCAAAATGTTTTCAGTTACAACACAATGATTTCCATGGTAACTGTAAATTTCACTTGGCCGATGCTAGTGTGAGTGACTGAAAATACCAACAAAGATAAACTACTTGCGTATTTTGGCTTCCAGAAACTGCAAAAACTTTGCATAACTATAAACCTGTCAATTATGAAACGCAGATTGAAAGAAGCAAAGGTAAGGGACCTAAGTTCACTGATTTGGGAGGAAAGCATTTGTATGGGAGGAAAGGCGCTCCAAACAACTTCTCATTCCTTCAATCATTGAGTAGAAGCTTAGCTCAATGGAGGCAGCCCAAGAAATATGATGTATAGAGAGACGGGCTTTATTATTGTTGTGTGTGTGGTTCCAAATGGATGGGTAAGGCTATTTTATAATTTGTTGGATTATTTGAAGGCAGGGGAAAGGGGGTATTCATGAATATGTTTTTAAGTGTAGGGTTTTTGGGAGGTGATTTTTTTTTTTCTTCTTAGAAATAGTGCATACAATCAATTGATTCATCAGGGGGAGTTTCATGTTCATGTGGTCATCGATCATCATTGTAATTCATGTTTTGTAACTTTTGAAGAGGTGATTATTTATTCATTCAAAATATACCGAGAGTCCACTACTGTTAAGACAGAAATGACTTCACAGTTGTAACTTTGAATTGGTGTATTTGTAAAACTTGATTCGTGATTTGGTCATGGGAGCATGTTAAATGCATGTGTGGTAATTTTTGCATTTTAGGCCTTAGTTAGTAATCAATGTATGTATTGTGGGAATTTGTTTAAAGAAAACCTTTAGTTATGTAGTATATATGTACTACACTACTACTAGTAACTAGTCAGCCAAATGACAATAAGCCAGCCAGCAACAATTGTCAATCAGCATATGCCAGTGTTACCACACACGATTCATATCTCAATATCAATGTATATTTTCCACATGAAAGTCGGATGTTCACTTACACCATGGCAGAACGTTAGTACTATTCTATATCATTGCTAATACTCAGCAGGTTCTTGGGTTGCTAATTTGTAAACACTTAATTGCGACTTCAAGAATTTTTATTGTTTTATAAACTTTAGATAAATAAAAGATAATGCGTTTAAATTTTACATTCATTTACGAGATATTTATTCCAAACCAAAATACCCAGCATCTCTCTATACTCCACTTTTTATGGTCAATGTAAAGTATGGGGAAGGATCTAAATCAAATAGTATATATTTCAGTTGATTAAAAAAAAAAATAAATCATTACATCATTTTACAATTTTGGACCAGTGATTACAAAAATTGCAAACTCAATCATACCTTAATAATATCACTGACAAAAATTCTTCGCAATATCGCACCAAGACAGCAAAAAAATAAATAAATAGAAATGGAAAACTCGCCAATGCTAATGAATAAAATTGAAGAAAGAATATTACTAGTATCTTCCTTCTTTTGAAATGCAATTCCAGTTATTTATTTCAATTCCGTTAGGGTGCGATTGATGCTTTTGACTTGATGTGCTGCGGTCAATCGCAGTCATTGAATCACTTTATAAATTGATGGTTGAGATTAACTTAAAGGTTAAAATAGTAAATTTTCTATATTTAGTTGTATTAACAAACAATCCCTCAATTATGTATGCTCTTCAACTCTACTTTTTTTTCTACGCATTTCAATACGTTCAATCGATCTTACCTTATACTCCAATTTGCTTATTTATGAAGCTATATAATATACATATTTGTTCATGAAAACGTACATCAAATGTTTCTATATTGAGTCGCTGAATTGTTGATGAGAATGTCGCTGAATTGTTCACAGAAAGAACGTTGAATTGTTCTTGGTATTGTCGCTAAATTGTTCATAGTGGTGTCGCTGAATTAATCTTGAAAAAATTAGCATTCATGAGAACGTCGCTGAATTATTTTTGGTAACATCGCTGAAATGTATATGCCAACATCGCTAAAATGTATATGCCAACATCGCTAAAATGTATATGCCAATATCGTTGAATTCCTTTAGGTAAGGTCACTGAAATATTTTTTTATAGCATCACCGAATTATTTTTTGGAACATCGCTGAATTGTATATGGTATTATCGCTGAATTCTTCTTGTTATTGTCGCTGAATTCGTCTGAGAGTAGTCGATGAATTCCTTTAGGTAGGGTCTGAAATATTTTTTTGTAGCATCATTGAATTATTTTTGGTAACATTGCTGAATGATATTTGGTAGCATCGCTGAATTGTATATGCCAACATCGCTGAAATGTATGTGCCAACATCGCTGAATTCTTCAAAGTGGTGTCGCTGAATTCTTCAATGTTGGGCCGCTGAAAATATTTTTGAGAGCACCACATACTTATTTTTGGTAGCATCGTTTCCCCTCTTTAATAAGGATTTTTGATCGTAGATATAGATTAGATTACCAAATATTTGATATGATTTATCAAATATTAGATTGATAACATACTAAATATAGGATTATATATTTGATATGATCTACCAAATATCAGAATGATATTTGGTAGCATCGCTGAATTGTATATGCCAACATCGCTGAAATGTATATGCCAACATCGCTGAATTCTTCAAAGTGGTGTCGCTGAATTCTTCAATGTTGGGGCCTGAAAATAATTTTGAGAGCATCACATAATTATTTTTGGTAGCATCATTTCCCTCTTTAATAAGGATTTTTGATCGTAGATATAGATTAGATTACCAAATATTTGATATGATTTACCAAATATTAGATTGATAACATACTAAATATAGGATTATATATTTGATATGATCAACCAAATATCAGAATGATATTTGGTAGCATCGCTGAATTGTATATGCCAACATCGCTGAAATGTATATGCCAACATCGCTGAATTCTTCAAAGTGGTGTCGCTGAATTCTTCAATGTTGGGGCGCTGAAAATATTTTTGAGAGCATCACATAATTATTTTTGGTAGCATCGTTTTCCCTCTTTAATAAGGATTTTTGATCGTAGATTAGATTATCAAATATTTGATATGATTTACCAAATATTAGATTGATAACATACTAAATATAGGATTATATATTCCTCCGTCAAGAGTGAAGTTTGGTTTTATGACAATTATACCCTTTTGCATTTACAACCCTTGGATTTTAATTGAACGCTCAAGATCTTTGCCTTGATGTGCTGTGGGATTGTGCAATCGCACCCTAACCGATCCCTATTTATTTGGACAAATTTCATGCTTGATTCTAGTAAATTTCAAAAAATATATTGTTAATGTAACCTTCTGCAGAATGAAGTTTAAAAATCATTCCCACTGGATTATAGAAAATCCAAATAATAGCAAATATTGATTTATAAAGAATTTGCGAGGCCAATATTTTCTTTTCTTTTTTCATATGGGGAAAATAATGAAAACCAGAACTAATGAATATACAGACCTAACTACCATGACGTTTCAAAGGGGTTAGCAAAGTCAATAACAAAGCTAAACTAATTTTGACAAATGCCCCCAAATATTTTGAGAATAATATAATAAAAAGGTATATTGACCTTATTTCACAAATCTCTCATCCAAGTATCCCAAACTATACTTTTTTCTTCTTACGAAAAGTCTCACAAAAATATCTCTCGAATGATCTCAAAAGGCACAAAAATCCCTTGGATGAATATGAGATCTCATCCAATGTACAAAAAGTCCAAACACAACCAAAATATGGTGGTAGATGGTAATAGAACATTATTCGAGGCAAACACCTCAAGAATTATAAACTCGGATTTTTGAAAAATGGAAACGACAGTGATGATCTGCAACCAAAGCAGCAGCATCTGCTTCTACAATTATTACCTTACTTGGTCAGCAATAAGGTACACTATATCTCAAGACTCAAAATATGATGCCAGCGGCAAACCATTCCGTTTTAATTTTGCTACCTGTCTATGCTTTTGCAGCTTCTATGGCAACCGGAGCTGGAGTAACGCCACCAGTTGTTGGCCTGAAATTGTCCATCCATATAACCCTTTCGTTAAGGCACAATATATATACATATATAATATATAGTATATATATATATATGGATGCACAACTGCTGGGAAAAAAAAAAAAAAAAAACAGGTAATTTGGCTAGGGGAACTTACAGGCCAACAAACACCTTGAAAGCATCATAGATACCCCACTGTGCGCCTGTTAGTGTTCCAATCATGACGATACGAAGGGGAAGTCCACGTGTAAAGAGACCCCACAGCCCAAGCTTCTTTACAGCCTACACAGATAAAACAGGAAAACTGAATGAAAACCACTTCACAAGGGTAGAGCAATTAACTAGAGACAATCCGTCGATCTCGATAACTACACTCACATCGCCAACAGTAGCACCCTTTGCATTGTTGAGGAATGAGACAAGGTTGTCAGCAGGATGCGAAACGATAGCACAAAAAACACCCGCTATGTATCCACCAGCAAAACTCACGCCAAGCTGGAGGTTCTTGCTGCACTCATTTTTGGGTGTGGGAATTGCATGCTTGTAAATAAGCTCCACGATAGTTTCAAAAGATGCAAACTTCATCATTGTATCTGTGAACAAAGACAATATCCAATCATGGCCAAATTCTGCAATATGTAATATTGTTCACCTCAAATGAGAAACAAGGAAAAAATCACAGTTTAACTGCCAACTTGGCATTGTAAAGCACAAACAATAGATATGAGCAGACTCAGGGAAATCAGAATTCAGAACATAAAACAATAAACAGTTCTGACAACTATTTACCACTAAATAAACATAAGCACATTCCACTCATGGAGGAATATGAAGAGTGCATGACCTGATGAGGTATCCACAGGAAAAAAATAAACAACAATCCATTTTGGTCCAGTTCAATTACTCATTGCATAATATTGAGACAATCAGAATCTTTTTGCCCTAAATTTTTGAGACAATCCACTTGTATCCATGTCAAAATTTCGTCTAGCCATTCTCCATGAAAACTCTGGCTTTCATTAAAGGCCTAAAGTAAACTTACCCCCGAGCTTCCAATTATACCAGAATGCCCCCAAACTTTTTAACCGTGATTCACCACCCCTTAATTGCTTAACATTAGTAGTAATGGAATATTCCATTGTATTCCATAACATTCCATTACATTCTTATTCATTATGTTTTTAGGCATAAATTGGGTTTACACTTTTAAAAACTAATCAAAATTAAGTGTAACCAATATGTTAATAGTAATATAACTCAATAATTTCTAAAATTTACTTTTTCAATTACAAAAATTATAACGAAATAGAGAAAATTTTAATATTTAAAATGATAAAACACCTCAATAAATTTTAAAACACAGATAATGAACTTTCTAAATGTATCAAATTAAATAACAACCACATCCTAAAAAATTGTAATAATTTTTAAAGAGTACTAAAAAAATGACATATATAGCCTGAGAACAATTTATAAAGATAACTTACTCCAAATTTTGAAAAGAAATATATGTATATATGTAATGAAATTATTATACAAAATATTATATACACATCATATATATATGTGTGTGTGTTGGGGTAGAGTGGGGGTTTATATTACTAGTGATTAAAAGGAAACTCATAGATGTGCTCCTTTAATAATATGGATATAGAAATGAAAAGAAAAATATTTTTATGATGTAATTAACTCAGTAACACTAAAATATGCAAGTATTTAAAAGTTGAATAAGTTATTTTTTTTGTTCAAATAATGAGAGGTGTACCATTTTGATAATTTAGAAAGAAAAACAGAATGTAAAAAGAACAGGTGCGCTACAACTCACATGGTATCTGACGTCCCCAAAGTGGTACCAACCCCTTGTACAACCTGTATACAATTCCAAACGACATTATCACAAAAGTTTAGATAAGCTGTCAAAAAGTCAAAATGAAATAGTACTCCCTCCGTCCCATTCCAAATGTCCTACTTACTATTTTTGGATGTCCCATTACAAATGTCTTCTTTCTATAAATAGAAATAATTTTCCCCTCCAACAACTATGTGGACCCCACCATATACTCACAAACCAACTCTACCTTAATTCCCGTGCCCAACAGTAACAAGACACTTGGAGTGGGACGGAGGGAGTATTACTTAAACCACATACCCAAGAGGTCAAAATGAAATAGTATTACTTAAACCACATACCCAAGAGCGCCTTCTGATCTCACAAACTTGGGAAGTCCATCAGATAAGCCCCTAGCAAAGCCAGGCTGAGTCTGAACACGGACCTTAACAGCTTCAAATGGGCAGAGGGCTATATCTGCAATCACCTCTGCAGATGCAGAACCAGCAAGATAGATCAGGGTCTTGTATCTAGATGCATTTTCTGGTCCAGCAAGATCGGAGTAGTACTTCTTGAAGAATTCATAGAATCCAAACTTGCAGGCACCCTGAGCACTGTACCCAAGCAGGGTAGGTACCCATCCCCTAAAGAAACCTCTCACTCCCTGTTCCTTGAGTAACACCCCAAAACCTGAAGTAATGCTCTTGTACTTTGTTGGATCAATCTGTAAAATTTAGGCCAATAGACTTAATTCAAGAGATGGATTATATTTACATAACCAAACCGCCATTATAACTTGTACCCTTTGATTCACACGAAACATATTTCATCATTACCGATCATGCCCTCACAACAACAAATTACAATGTTGCTATGATGGAAATTACATTCAGTGTACCAAAGCGTACTTTCACACATCTTGATTTGTGTAGAGTGAATCAGATAAGTTTAATGATACAAGAAATTAACTGGAAACTTAGAACCCATAAAACTAACGTTTAAAAAAATTCCAAAGACGACCGGATTCTAGCACATGAATTTTTTCACAAGACATTCAACATAGGTAGCAAACCAATGCGAAACATTTCATAAAGTCCGAACAAAATTGACTAGAAGATCAACAATTAAATATCTCGAACCCATAAAACTAACGTTTAAAAAAATTCCAAAGACAACCGGATTCTAGCACATGAATTTTTTCACAAGACATTCAACATAGGTAGCAAACCAATGCGAAACATTTCATAAAGTCCGAACAAAATTGACTAGAAGATCAACAATTAAATATCTCGATCACTCTATTACCCCAAAATCACTCTTATTTATCATCGTTGGCCATTTGCAAATTATTCACCGAAACATGGGAATGGTTCGAAAGAAATCAACCAGTTGAGATCAACATTACCGGACGGATCCAAGACAGATGTAAATGACGTACCTACTAACTATGTTTAAAACCAAAAAATTATGCATATATAGTTGGAAACTATATAAAATGCAGCACATTGACTTTAACAACGGATCAGGGATCTAAACCCTCAGTCGAAGTTTACGCAGATATCACATAACTTGAAATTTGAATCAAAAAAGAAAAAAAATGATTCCACAGAAAAGATCAAAAGTAATAAAGCAGATCTGACCTGCATATTGCATTTGACAAGATCAAGGGGAGTGACAGCCATGTGAGTGAGACCACAGCTGAGGATACCACCAGCGGTACAGGCAGCGTAGAATTGAGGAGAGTACAACTCAATCTTAGGCTTAGAAGGCTCGGACGGAGAGGGAATCATGAAACTGGTGTTGGTGTTAGCTGTGGTGGCTGGCTGTGGAGTTAGGATTTTGGAGGAGAAAGCCGGAGAAGATGGGGTGTAAAGGAACTGAGGGATGAGGGATCGGCGGTCGGAGGAGAAAGCCATGGCAGAGTTTGGGTGGCTGTTGGTGGGTTCTGCTGCTTCTCCTCCAAAGGCAAAGGGGCAACTGTCAAAGGGCGACAAGGGTTCGGGGAATGCGGAAATGTTCAACTGTGAATTTGTAGGGAAAGTGAAGAGGGCCAGAAATGGGAGCAATACGTGTGGGCTGCTCTAGCTGTTGGGCCCAGTATTTAGTAAGCCTACAATTAAGCGGCCCAATAGATCAGGCCCATCTTATGATTTTTAATTTCCTCAATTTTTATACTTCAAGTCCAAATCAACTGAATAATGGAATAAAGGCCAAAGTGGTCCTTTATCTTTGCTAAAAAACCAAAATAGTCTTTTATGTTTCAAAATACCAAAATAGTCCTCTACATATGCATGAAATAGCCAAAATAGTCCTTTTGTATTATTAAATTGGGCTAGTGGACATCCACACTTTTATATTTAACCCCAAACTTTCAAAAACTTTCATTAAGGCCCTAGGAAGGTTTGACTTTGTACAAAAGGTCCTCTTCCAAAACTTAAATAATTTTATTATCCATAGGAGTAAAAGCCAAAATGGTCCTTTATCTTTGCTAAAAAACCAAAATAGTCCTTTATGTTTCAAAATACCAAAATAGTCCTCTACGTATGCATGAAATAGCCAAAATAGTCCTCTTGTATTATTAAATTGGGCTAGTGGACATCCACACTTTTATATTTAACCCCAAACTTTCAAAAACTTTCATTAAGGCCCTAGGAAGGTTTGACTTTGTACAAAAGGTCATCTTCCAAAACTTAAATAATTTTTTATTATCCATAGGAATAAAGGCCAAAATGGTCCTTTATCTTTGCTAAAAAACCAAAATAGTCCTTTATGTTTCAAAATACCAAAATAGTCCTCTACATATGCATGAAATAGCCAAAATAGTCCTTTTGTATTATTAAATTGGGCTAGTGGACATCCACACTTTTATATTTAACCTCAAACTTTCAAAAACTTTCATTAAGGCCCTAGGAAGGTTTGACTTTGTACAAAAGGTCCTCTTCCAAAACTTAAATAATTTTATTATCCATAGGAGTAAAAGCCAAAATGGTCCTTTATCTTTGCTAAAAAACCAAAATAGTCCTTTATGTTTCAAAATACCAAAATAGTCCTCTACGTATGCATGAAATAGCCAAAATAGTCCTCTTGTATTATTAAATTGGGCTAGTGGACATCCACACTTTTATATTTAACCCCAAACTTTCAAAAACTTTCATTAAGGTCCTCTTCCAAAACTTAAATAATTTTATTATCCATAGGAATAAAGGCCAAAATGGTCCTTTATCTTTGCTAAAAAACCAAAATAGTCCTTTATGTTTCAAAATACCAAAATAGTCCTCTACATATGCATGAAATAGCCAAAATAGTCCTTTTGTATTATTAAATTGGGCTAGTGGACATCCACACTTTTATATTTAACCCCAAACTTTCAAAAACTTTCATTAAGGCCCTAGGAAGGTTTGACTTTGTACAAAAGGGCCTCTTCCAAAACTTAAATAATTTTATTATCCATATGACTTCGGACCCGCATGGAAATTGGTATCAGAGCCTAGGTTTTAATGAAGAACATATTAATTATATTATTTATAATATTTTATCTCTTAATGGTGAAGACTTAATTATTTAATGGATTCATTTAATTTGAAACCAGTGAGTTATTTCCAAATTTTGGAAATAAAAAATAGAAATTTCCAGAGGAAATTCTTGAACTTGTCTGGAAGACAAGATTTTATTAAAAATAATTTCTTTCATCAAAATGAGAGGAACTGATTGGAAAGAAATTGATCCGGATAGCTCTAAGTTATCAAAAGACTTAAGAGAAATCCAAAAGACGATTCAAGATTTTGGTAACCGGGTATTAATTATACCTGGGAAAATAGATAACTTGAATCAGTCAACAGAGGAGATCTTGAAAGTATTTCAAGATCTCAAGAAAGAGATTTTGAATCTGAAATTTGATATTTCGGATATCAAGAAAAGGCAGAAGGATATTCCTGGATCTTCCAAGAATAACCAAGCCAATATTAGAGATGCATTCGGACCAGTACAAGCTTTACATCAAAAGGGTAAAGCAACTATGGTTCCAAAGCAGAAATCACAAGAAGAGCTTATGATCGATCTCCTGAAAACAGTCGAATGAGTGTTTCCAGGGCAGATCTATCAGATCTACAAGAATTAGCACAATCATTTTCCCAACTTGGGATTATGGATCTGGTTAATGTAAAACCCAATGAAGTTCTTCAATTGGGTTATGCGGAAGGATCAGGATCCAACGTGACCCACGATGGACCGCCTGATGTCCCAATGAGAGAAAGTACAGACTTCTACATGAACAGGTATCCTGAGGTGCATCTCAATGCAAGACGAAACCCAGAACAGGAACGACGAAGAGTTCATCCCAAGGTTCAACTAGCTCAGCAGCAAGGAGCACGGGGAGAACGGCGTCCAAGAGAACATTCAGACGAGCCCATACCCGAGCCAACGAAAGTTTCAAGGACTGCAACTGTTGGAAGTGTGGAGCCAAAGGTCATATCTCACCCGATTGCCCTCAGAATCGTGAGATACGAAGGTACGAAGCCACGGAGGATATCGTGGAAGCGGTCTACCATGGAAAGCTGGTACCAGTCTATCAGTTTGAAGACATCCCCTCTGATGAAAGCATCTACGAGGAAGAATTAAGAAGTGACTCGGACTCATATTCAGATGGATCTTCAACCGAGTCTGACTGAAGAGGACAGGATTCAGACCACTGAAAACCTGTCTGGATTCTTTTCAAGGATGACGATCTCAAATCGAACCATGGAAAGGATAATGCGACAAGATTCCAACCTCAGCCCATACGACGGATTCAGAATTGGCGGGATTGGACGAGTTCTTAACCAGATGAGACTCTACCAGAGAAGACATAACATCATCTACAAGGTAAGTGCAGGTTGAGTTTGCCATTCCTATGGAACTGACTTGTAATGTTATGGATATGCAATTAATTCCTAAAGAAGAAATTCTTGAGGAATTAAGCAGAATGAAGGAGGAAATTGCCATTACTATGAAATGGATCCACATAGGAGCCATTGAAGTAGTAATTAAGGCAACCTTCAAAGAAGGCATTGATTCTGAATTACATCTATCAGTCACTGATAGAAGAATCAATAACCTTAGAGATGGTTTTCTTGGAACTATGGTAGGAAATTTATATGCTGGGAAGTTAATGTTTGACATACATCCCAGAATTTCCTATAACTTAGCTGACCAAGATTTTAGTAGAGTTCTAACCCTTCATCAGGATTTTAAAAGAAAAGATCTAATGAAAAAGGAAACAGGCCATATTCTATAACTTATAGAATCTCTTATGCACTTTCCAATAGTCATCATTCTGACTTATTTATCAGAAAAGAATATATAGAAATTCCTAGAATTTTCAAGGAATTTGCTAAAGTCATGACTCCAAATCCTACCCAGATTCCAAGGTTAGGAGGAGTAGACATACAGATAAGAGATCATCCAATTCTAGACAGATCAACGAGTGCTAGAATTGAGTACGCAAGCCGTATGTCTTTTTCAGAAGACAGGATTATGGCATATAAAGGGAAGGAGTTCATGAAAGATCTAACTCCTCAATCCATTGGGGTAGATAATATAAAGATTAAATGCCCTGAAGGATGGAAAGAAATACGAGTAATATTTGACATCACTGAAAAGATTAATCGTTTTCCATGTGATGACTTATACTACTTGCAGCAGCCATCAATTGGAACCTATGAAGGAACAATTGAAATTGCAGGACACGAGATCAGAGTCTTAAGCACTGCCGGAAAAGACAACGGGGTTATGATTTTGGGATTAAGTTTTCTCGAAAATCATAAACCATGGGTAAGAAAGGATAATGGTATAGAATTTAATCTGAAGGGTCACACCATCAGAATTAAATGACAAGTCCGTTTTCCATTTATATCTCTGTAGGAATAATATATGAACAATATAAGTCAGAATATTTTGCAGCTTATATTGATTCAGAATCGGGTATTTGCACGGCAAAACCAGGAGTTTTTCCTAGCGAAGCTATGGAATCATTACCCATTATTGCAGGTAGAGATTTTTCCCAAAAAATCTTAGTACTAAATAAGGGTATTAGACAGGCCAACATCATGATTGGAGGAGCATTTGGTACACCCTGGTATAAGGTAAAAACGCCTCCTATTTACTTTCATGATACAGGAGCGGATATTTTGTTAGGAAATAATTTCATACAATCCTTTACAAAATATGTTCAAGATAACAAAAGAAATTTGTTAATATTTACCACAAGTTGTGGAAATAAGATACATGTGTTGCGCAGAGAAAAGGCATTCAACAGGTTAATGCCCATATTATTTCGCAGCAAACGTGGTGATAATGATGCCAAACTAACCCATCCAAAAATGCAGGATAAAAGAAAGTTTGGTAAGGCTTTGTTGTCTTTTAGACAGCAAGGATTCGATGAAGCTTCTATTGAAGAAATTATAAACCTCAAAGAAGCAATGCAGGAAATGAAGTCATTAAATATAACTTCATTAGACATTGATGGGGAAACTAAATTGTCCCTCGAAAATGTAAAAAGACTTATCCAGAGAAACTTTAACGAGGATCCTCTGGCATGGTGGGATAAAAACAAGATCGAAGCTACTCTACAGGTAAAAGAACAATATAAATATGAGTATGTTCGATACAAACCCATCTTAATGAATATGCAGGATAAGAAAGATATGCAACAAATTATCAAGGAGCATATCAATCTTAAACTCATCGAGCCTGGAGTCTTAGCCTATAGTAGCCCTGGATTCTTGGTAAGAAACCATGGTGAAATAAAAAGAGGTAAACCCAGGTTGGTAATAAACTATCAAGGTATTAATAAAATAATACAGTTTGATGGTTATTACATTCCGAGTAGAGAACACTTAATTGATTGCATCAAAGGTGCTAAAGTGTTTTCTAAATTTGATTGCAAATCTGGTTTCTATCAGATTAAGATGGAGAATGAATCGAAGAAATTCACAGCATTCTCCACCCCACAAGGGCAATATATTTGGAATGTTATGCCAATGGGGCTTTCTAATGCCCCTCAGATATTCCAAAGAAAGATGGATAATCTATTTAAGGATTATCTAGAGTTCATGTTCGTCTACATAGATAACATTCTGATTGCATCTCGAAATATTAAAGAACATATTAAACACCTTGAAATATTTTCAGATGCATGTCATAGGGAAGGTCTTGTTCTCTCTGTGAAAAAGGCTACCATCGCTGCTAACAAAATTGAATTCTTAGGAGTTCAAATTGATGAAGCACGGTTAGAGTTACAGGAACACATTGTGGAAAAAATCCGTAATTTTCCTGATATATTAAAAGACAAGAAACAACTTCAGAGTTTCTTGGGAGTTGTAAATTTTGCAGGTATGTTTATAAAAGACCTTGCAAAATATAGAAAGGATTTTAGACCACTACTGAAAGAGACTGAAAGCTCTAAATGGAAATGGGAAGAAATCCATACCAAGAGAATTCGTGAACTAAAGCAAGTCTGCAATAGCTTGCCAAAACTCGCGATACCTCAAGATGAGGATGAGCTGGTAGTCTACACAGACGCCAATGATTTTCGATGGGCGGGAGTGCTCATGAGAAAAACAACTACGGGTCAAGAACCTTGTAGATACACAGGAGGGTTGTTCACTGAACAACAAGCCAAACTTTGGCACATTAATGAAAAAGAATTCTTTGCAGTATGGAATACATTTAAAAAATGGCCCTTATTCTTACTTGCAAAGAAATTTGTATTAAAAGTTGATAATACTAATGTAAAAGCTTTTCTAAAAAATAAACTTGAATCAAAAATTGAAAAAGCTCGTATTATCAGATGACAAGCTGAATGTCAATATTATACTTATGATATTGATGTTATAAAATCTCATGAAAATGTTCTTGCAGATTTCTTGACGAGAGATGGAAGCATTTGAAGCTGATTCCATCATTACGAGATTCAGGCACCTCAGAGAAAACCTAGAGGAGCTATCAAAGCAATTTGGACAGCTCGAGATCAATGCACGAGCAGCTGGCCAAATACAACAGAGCGATGTGGACATGGTCCGCAACAATATACGAACCTCCCATATAGCAATGACAGCGCTATGGGAAACAGTATTAGAGCCAATCAGGAAGGCGTCAGCCTCCCTGGTAAACAAAGAGAAATGTGCCCAAAAAACTAAGGTGGTCACATATGAAGAAGCAGATTCAAGCACTGCTTCAAAGGAACCATTGTCGGATACCGACAAAAATGTTGAGCAAGAGGAAAGTCACATTTTCGAAAGTTCAAGTCAACCTACTGCCTCTGGGGTAAAAGAGGAGGAAATTAACCTTAGGCCAATGACAGGCACTTCTAAGGTTAATTCAGAAGAAAAGGTCCTATCTACTGCCTGGCTGGACTACCAAGGAAAATGGGAACAACTGGTTTCCAAAAGGGGTATTAACCCCAGCAAAACAGTAATCGAGACATCCGGGAGATACAACAGGGTATGGATGCTCGAAGGATCGAAACCAGAAGAGGTTCGAAAGTGGTATGACTTTGGAGCATTAGCATCTGTTCATACTACATCACCAGGATTTCCGGAAATCGAAAAACTTCCGGGATGGATAAGTAGCGCGGTGCACGAAAAATGGCAGAACAACCCGCACCTGCAAAGAGGAGATATTCTGGAGCTTAAGTTCATTTCAGCAGCACCAGAAATAGTCGGGAAAGGTTCTTATCCGGTCTTTCAATTTATTAAATTACAGAGACCTGATATGATTGCCTTCAACAGAGTTAAGTCTATGGATGAGAAGGCACCATTGGTATCTTCAATCAGCGAAGATGAAATCTCCACCCGACGAGCATGGGGATTCTGGGTCTGTCTCACCGAGATGGAAAAGGTTAAATATCCGTTTAAAATATTCTCAAACAACTTAAATGGATCGTTCCTGGTTAATTCCTTAACAGGGAAAAGCACAGAGTTTGCGGAAACCTCCTTTGAAAAGAAGAGGTTACTCATCTGGAAAAACAAGTTGCCAGCAACCGAGTCTACCAGAAAGAAGGCATGCAACATGATGCATGTTGGCCAATGGGATAACCACATATGCCCATATTGTGCAGAACAGGAGAAACCTCTATTCGGTACAAAGATCCGGGTAACGCAGAAAAATCCGGACCCGAACAGGACAAAGGGAAGAAACGTCCAAAAAACTTTCACAAGCCAAAGTAAGATTAGCTAGATGTAAAAGAAAGAGAGGTGTCGACAACACTCATAATTAAAAGCCGACAAAGAAGGGCAGAGTAGCTGGCAGAAAGTGGCCGACAAGAGAAGGTGGAGAGTTGACAAAAAGCCACCTAACGCAATAATTCCAAAAGGACAATAATGTAGCCGGTGGAAATTAAGGCCAAGTGACGAACGCAGTGACGTCACAAGGATTTAGAGGAAGATTGGAATCCGGGATTGAAGTCCGCGGGCGCCTATAAATAAAGGAGTTTGAAGCAGATGGAAGGCATCGAAAAATCCTCCCAACTCTTCAAAACATTTGTAATATTTCATTTCTGCAAATTTTCCTTTCTGTGTCTGTAATAGTATGGGGAACATCCCCAAGAGTCTTGCTTCCTCCATGAGGAGCTAAGTGTTTGTCTTCTCCATTAGGAGAAATTATGTTTAAATAATATTTTAAATATTTCTTCAGTAAAATCCAGGCTTCATATATCTATAATCTTCCAAAATTAGAATTAAACTCTTTTGCCCCAAACCTCGCTACGTCCTAAGATAGGAAACGAAATAGGACTGTGCTGACTGTTGCTGAAGGAGCCCAGAGCTGGTGAACCATTGGCTGCGGTCGTGTGGTTGGAAGGAGTCCGTAAAATCCCAGACGGAAGACCCGGCAACAAGGCGGTCAAACCCGAGGTATGAGGTTTTGTTTAATTTTTCTTACGGAAGCATGTTGGGCATTTGTTTGATGTATGGATTAATAAAAATCACTATTTAAAGTTTTGGGGCTAAAATGAAATGGTTTGAAAGATTGGTGGTCAATTTAATATAAAAAAGAGTCAAGTGGAGATTATTTTATACAAAAAGGACTAAATTGGACATTAAGGCAAAAGGTAGAGAACTAATTGGGTATAAAAATAGATAAAGGACTGATTTGGCCAAAAAGGAAAGAAAAAGGACTAATTGGGCATTTATTCCATTGATTAATTGCCATTGATGGTGCTTTTTTTGATGAAACATGGATTATTACATCTCTTCATTTTTTGTGTGTGTGAGCATAGACAGTTATTTTCTCAATTTGTCAATCTCATCATATTTTCCAAATCAAGGCCAACTTCAAGTGGTAAGTATATTTGGTAAGTCCCTTTATATAGTATATATGCATGGTTTAAAGTGGTTACATATATACGATTTTGTTGATTTTATTCCAAAATTTTCAATGAAAAAATTGAACCTTTGAATAAAGATATGCTACTATTTAATTTTGAAAATCTTTTTTTTTTTGGTAAATTTTTTGAAAATCTTATTAAGAATTTCAAATGTCACTTCAATTACACAAAAGAAAATAATCTCCATTACATTGTACAAAATCAGAGTCCTTGTCATGTACTCTTATAACTTCAAATGTGTCTTGTGACATTAGTGTTTGGCTGTTGGTTTCAAGCCAATGACTTTTTTCTCCTCAAGGGAGGCTATCGGAAAAAGATCAAACCGATTAAGGGTCCGGAATTCAATAATGCGCCAAAACTTGACTGATTATCACTTGAATTTCAATGGCAACGATGGAAAACAAATGGAAATCTACCGGTTGCTAAGAAACAATGGCAGATTATCCTCAACTAGCTACCAAAACTACCGGTTGTTAAGGAATAACGGCTGATTTGGAAAAAGTAACCGCTACAACTAGGCTAAAATCTAGAAAAACTGGTAAAAGAAAGCAGTAAAAGATACAAGGAAGTAAATTGACATAAATGAATTCTGGATTGGATTGGTCTCTCTTGATTCTGTGCTCGGCATCCCCTATTTATAGCCGGAGCAATTGAGCTGAATAATCGTTCCACAACTGTCCTTTCGAGCCGATCTAGCGTCTCCCCTTCGGCTGATTTTGCTTCTGCTAGCTTCGGTCTCTTCAATTCCGGACTTGGGCCTTATTTGATATTTTCCCTCTTTTTCTCTTAACCCACTACTCTTTTTCCTTCCTAGCCCAAACTTAGCCCACTAGTTTTCTTGGCCACAACAATTAGAAAATGATTTGGTTTATTGAGTCCTTCTCATGTACTCTTATAATTGATTTTTGCCTTTCTTGAAATGAAACAAAAGTTTATAATTTGTTTATTTCTATCCGGAAGAAAAAAAAATTTAAAAAAAAAACTGGGAAAACGATTCGCAAATTAATTAATTAAAAGGGAAAATAAATAATTTATGCGCATTGTGCTAGCTAGCTTTTCGAACAAATTATCGAAATTGATAATTGCACTAGAATATTCTTCACTTTTTTTTCACATTTAAACCACATTTGTTCCACCTCTTAAGAAACTGTAGTTTTTTCGCCCAAACATTAAGTTTAATAAAAAAAAAGGAAAAAACAAAAAACAAAAAACACATGAAGTGGGAAGCTCATAAACAATTTAACATGCACATATCTGTGTTTTAAATATTAATGTGTAAAAAACCGCCCCTTTACTTTTAAATGCAAGTTAAATAATTTTATCTATATGTTGTTTTCCCAGCAAATTTTCTCAACTATTATATACTATGTTAACCCAACTTTTGATCACTTATTTAATAACACATGCATTTTCTGCTAGTCTACCTAGCCAAGTAGCTTCTTGAGTGAAATTAATTCACTAATTAATTAAATTAATTTGTTAAAGAAATATTCTCAACAGGATTGGCGATGGAAGCTGAGCAAACATCGATAATAAATAAATTCAATATAAATGCTCAGTTTGTTAATTAAAAAACAAATAATTGTGCCCAGCCTCGTCATAGCGCACATGTTGGAAGGGAAAATGACGATTAATAAAACATTTAAAAATATGTTATTGTAATAATAAATAATGAAAAATAAATTACACTGTCTAATATAACTAAGACGATTTTCAATTACTTTTTTGACCACTTTTTAGAGAAGGACATCATCATTAATTATTAATTAATGAATAGTACTAATCTTTTTTTTTTTTAACAACTTATAGGTTATGTGAGAGCTTATATTACACAAATTACAAAAAGATAAAGTCATAAATGAGAGGAATATGAGGCCAAGTGGGGAATTAAAACCCAAACTTGAAGGTTGGAAATTAAGGGACTTGACTAATTGACCAAGTCCTCATAATTTTTTTTTTTTTTTGTTTTGTTTTGTTTTGGTGAACAGCGTATATAAACTAGAAAAAGAGGGGTGTGAGCACAAGACATACAAATTACAAAGGAATAAATGGGAGGGATAGATATTCGAGTGAGAAATCGAACCTACAACCTAAAGGTCGGGAGTTGAGGACTTGACCACTTTGGCCAAATCCTCATCCCTACAATAGAAAAAATGATAAATTCGATAACAATTATTCCTTAGTGGTCCGTCCACATTCTGTAAATATTGGTACTTAAATTTTTTCGTATTTATATACACGTTAGTCGTTATACATCCCACTAATGAAGATTATTATCATTGAATAATAGCTTGTGCATATGGAATAATAGAGCTATTAATTAAACAATAAAGAGAACATCGAGATTTAACGAAGTTCGGCACAAATATGCCTACGTACTCCAGGCCCCACCAAAGTATTATTCACTATGAAGGAAACAATATTACAAAAGACTATAGAAAATAATCATATACCACAAAACCTGCTCAACGAGAAAGATTCACAAAGGCTAAAACAAACTAGACAAGGAAAGGATCAAAAGCTGGCTATTTGAATGCCTTTGCTTTTGCAATGCCTTGTGTTTGGTGCTTGTGGTGGTGTGTTTGAAATGAAAGAGTATGCAGGTATTTATAGGCCAATGTGTTGCCTTCTCTCATCTACCCTCATTAATTCTCACAAATTTCCTACACTCCGAACTGCCTACTTAAATTTGGACAACCACTTTACATATCTCCACCTAAGTGTGTCTCAAATTCCAATCACAATATCTCCTTCAAAGTTCTCTAATCCCGAAATTTGGTAGGACCTCCAAATGCGTTTTTCAGCGCCAACTTCAAATTCTTGAGATATTTATCAAGTTCAAACAATGTTCAAACTTAATACCTGTTACAGCCTTCCTCAACATATCTGCAGGATTCTTGGTGGTCTTCATCTTTTGTACCTTGACTCCACCTTCAATTATTTCCCGCATAAAATAGTATCGTACATCAATATGCTTTGTTCTAGCATGATACACCTAGTTCTTTGCTAGGTGAATGATACTTTGACTGTCACAAAATACCGTTACATATTTTTGACCAACTCCCACGTCATCCAGCAAACCCTGTAATCAAATTGTTTCCTTAAAAGCTTCAGTGATGGCCATATATTCTGCTTCCGTTGTTGACAATGCAACGGTTGACTGTAAGGTAGACTTCCAACTAACTGGTGCGTTTGCACGAGTAAACACATATCCAGTAGTTGATCGACGTTTATCCAGATCTCTTGCATAGTCTGAATCCCAGTACCCAACTACATATTGACCAGTAACATTAGTCTTCTCAACATCAATTCAACATCTAAGTTTTCATGATATACCTTAGAATCCATTTCACAGCTTGCCATTGATCTTTGCCGGGATCATGCATATACCTGCTCACAACTCCAACTGCATGTGAAATGTCAGACCTTGTACACACTATTGCATACATCAAGCTACCCACAACATTTCCATAAGGAACTTTTGAAATGTATTCTCGTTCCTCTTTCGTCTTCGGATATTGTGAACTACTAAGTTTGAAAGGAGGAGCAAATGGTGTATTTACAAGTTTAATTTTATTCGTCATGCCAAACCGCTATAGTACTTTCTTCAAATATTGCTTCTGAGTCAAACTCAAAGTGCCCCTCTTCCCGTCTCTTGTTATTTCCATACCAAGAATTTTCTTTGCTTCACCGAGATCTTTCATTTCGAACTCCTTGCTGAGTTGGGACTTCAACTTGCTTATATCTCCTCTGTCTTTAGATGCAACTAACATGTCATCTACATAAAGAAGAAGATAAATGAAAGATCCCTCATGTAGCTTACAGAATGCAATGATCAAAAGTGCTCCTGGTGTACTTCTGGCCCATCATGAATTGATCAAATCGCTTATGCTATTTCCTTGGAGATTGTTTCAATCCGTAAAGCGATCTGTTCAACCTGCAAACCCAATCTTCTTTTCCATCAACTTTAAATCCTTCTGGTTCGGTCATATAGATTTTCTTCTCCAAATCACCACGTAAGAATGCCATCTTTACATCCATTTGAACAAGTTCCAAATCAAATTGTGCTACCAAGGCCAATACTTCATTGCCTTCTTGAGGAAAATACTTCATTGTAATCAATTCTCTCCTTTTGAGCATAGCCTTTAACTACCAATCTCGCCTTGTAGTGCACGTCATTCTTTTATGGAAATCCCTCTTTCTGAGCATAAACCCACTTGCAACCAATTGTCTTCTTTCCCTCTAGGAGTTTAGCTAGCTTCTAAGTGTGATATGCTTCAAGGGAATGCATTTTCTCGTTCATGGTTTTGTTCCACATTTCTTTTTCCGGACTAATTTTTGCATCAAGAAAAATTGTGGTATACCTTCTTCAGTAACAGGAAGTGTATAGGCCAACATACTTTCGAATCGAGCAGGTCTCAGAACTTCTCTTCTTGGCCTCCTAATTGCAATTAGTAAATCTTGTTGCTCCTGAGATTCTTGGGTTAAAACCTCACTTTATCTGGGCATTTCTTCGGTACTTGGACCATCATCTTCTATTGGTTGACCATCTGCAACTTTGGTTGTAGATGTCTCAAACTCCACCTGTTGAGGATAATGCTCCACCTGCTGAGGAGTATCCATTTACTGTTGGGTTACCTTATTCAACATTATTGATTTATTGAAGGTAACATCCCTGCTAAAAATCACCTTTTTCATCTCCGGGCACCATCGGCGATATCCTTTTACTCCAGAAGATATCCCCATGAAAATAAATTTTCTCGCCCTCGGATCCAGCTTTGATTCTTTCACGTGATAATATGTAGCGGAATCGAACACACGTAAAGAATGATAATCATTTGCAGGTTTGCCAAACCATGCCTCCAAAGGTATCTTGCCTTTAAGTGCAGTTGATGGTAGTCGATTGATTAGATGGCTTGCATACATCACCGCTTCAGCCCAGAATTGATTGCCCAAATTAGCATTGGACAACATATACCGAACTTTCTCCAACAAGGTTCGGTTCATTCATTCAGCCACCCCATCCTGTTGTGGCGTGTCCCGCAATGTGAAATGTCGGGAAATACATTCCTTCTTGCACAAATCAAAAAAAGAGTCATTTCGATATTCTGTACCATTATCAGATCGAAGCACTTTAATCTTTCGCACGGTCTCGTTCTCCATCATTTTTTTCCAAGCGAGGAATTTCCCGAATGCTTCATTTTTTGTTCGCATGGGATACACCCATACTCTCCGGAAAAAGTCATCAACAAACGTTACAAGATAGTGGTTTCCTCCTAGAGAAGCCGTCTTGGTAGGTCCCCACACATATGAGTGAATGTAATCCATAATGCCTTTAGTGTTATGGATTGCTGTTCCAAACTTAACCCGCGTTTGCTTTCCCAGAACACATTGCTCGCAAAATTCAAGTTTGCAAGTCTTTGCACCCTTTAATAATCATTGCTTTGCCAAAGTCTGCAAGGATTTTTTCCCAGCATGCCTAAGCCTCATATGCCATAGCTTGGCCATCTCCTCCTCATTGTCTGCTTCTGATACTGCTGCTGCAGTGCCAACCACCGTATGGCCTTGAAAGTGGTATAACTTATTTTTCCTTATACCTCTCATGACGACAAGTGCTTTCGAGATCACTTTCAGAATCCCATTTTGAATGCTGATTGAATGGCCTTTGGCTTCTAAGGCTCCCACTTATATGAGGTTCTTGGCAAATTTCGGTATGTACCGAACTTCCGTCAGCACGTCATTGTCCCATCATGGTTTTTCGGATACACCGGGCCAACTCCAGCTATCTGACAAGGTTCGTTGTCGGCTAGGTAGACAACTCGACCTTCAACTTTTTCAAAGTTGACAAACTACTCCTTCTGGGAACACATGTGGAATGAGTATCCTGAGTCTAGCAACCAGTCGTCAGTGCAAGTTTTCGATGAGACACAAGCTAAGGAATACTTTGTCTCATCACTATCAGCAACACAAGCCTCTGCTACCACTTCCCCCTTTTTCTTTTGCAGCTTAGGACAATCTATCTTCCAATGTCCTTTCTCGTGACAAAAGATACATTCGTCTTTTGACACTCTGCCTCTTCTATCCGACTTGTACTTTTGGCTACGGCCTCGAACGATATGGGCTTCACCAGTCGAACTCATGTGTTCTAACTTATCTTTCTTCCTGATCTCGTTAGAATACAAGGCAGTGGTAACTTCTTTGAAAGAAATTGTTTCTTTTCCAGTCAACATACTGACAATTATATGCTCATATTCATCGGGGAGCGAAGCTAACAGTATTAGCGCCTTTTCAACGCCATCTATCTTCTCGTCGAGATTTAATATATCGGTGACCAAAGAATCAAATCTCGTTACGTGTTCACTCATTGTGGTACCAGGCAAATACTGGAATCGATACAGCTTCGTCTTCATGTAGAGCTTGTTCTCGGTGCTCTTTTTCATGAATTTATCCTTCAGTTCTTTCCACAATCTGTGCGCCATCATCTCTCTCAGGACTGGATACTTCTGCTCCTTGGAGAGACATAGCCGAATTGTACCACATGCAAGGTGGTTGGTCCTCGTCCATTCTTTATCATCAACATCATCTGGTTTGTTTTCTTCAAGCGCCACATCTAGCTCTTGCTAGTACAAGATGTCCAACACCTCGCATTGCCACATACCAAAATTATTGGTACCGTCGAACTTTTCGACGTCAAATTTGGCGTTTGAAACCATCGTCCTTGATGACGATGTCACCAACAGCTTCGAACCTGAAGTTGATGTTACATCGGACATTTCCGCCATTTCTGCTTCAAAGCTTAATTAATAGCTCACAAAGGGTAGCTCAACCGAGATGCATTTCTGATGTGGAAGATCAGCTTAGCTGCGACCACGGAGTATACTATGCAACCAAGGCTCTGATACCAATTGTTGTCGAATAATAGAGCTATTAATTAAACAATAAAGAGAACACCGAGATTTAAAGAGGTTGGGCACAAATATGGCTACGTCCTTCGAGTCCCACCAAATTATTATTTCACTATGAAGGGAAACAATATTACAAAAGGCTATAGGAAATAATCATATACCACAAAACCCACTCAACGAGAAAGACTCACAAAGGCTAAAACAAACTAGACAAGGAAAGGATCAAAAGCTAGCTATTTGAGTGCCTTTGCTTTTGCCATGTCTCGTGTTTTTGCTGCTTGTGGTGGTGTACTGTTTGAAATGAAAGAGTATGCAACTATTTATAGGCCAACCGCCAATGTGTTGCCTTCTCCCATCTACCCGCTCATTAATTCTCACCAATTTCCTACACTCCGAAATGCCTACTTTGGACAACCACTTTACAATACTAATTAAAAATATTGAATCCGGAATTAAATATGGTCACTGGTATCATAAATTTGGGGGATATTATGTTTGTAATTGGAATAATAATGGTTGTAACCCAAAATGAAATTTGCGAAACTTTAGTTGGAAGTAAAGATAATAATATGCCACTCCAAAAATGTTGAAAAATCGAGTAATTGCACCCATAAAAATTGAATGGGTAACAAGCAAAGTTTATTTTTATTTTTTTATTATTATCATTTTAAGTTTAAAAAATCATTTTAATCAATTAGTGTTATGGGTTCCCACAGCATATATCTCTATATATATAGATCCACTGATATGGGATACTCAGATCGAGAATATACATTGCATAGCAATTAATGGGATGGTTAGAAAGCCACCTTTCTAATTAAATAATTAAACAGGTGATTTGTAAATTGGATTAATCATCCATCGCATCTCATTATTATTATATAATTCCGCAAAATGCATGCATGGGGCACGTTACATTAATTAAATAATTAAACTAATTTTTAAAGATGATTGAAACTTAATTAAGTACTACTTATTATTGAAGACATATAACATACACGTTCAAATTAAATAAAATGGGTTATTGGTAATGTACGGCGAGACTACAATTCTTATAATTAGAATATACTCCCTATGTCCCATTTGAAATGTCTCATTTCATTTCTTCACACAATTCAATGCTTTTTTTTAATTGTTAATATCTCAAAATATATACAACTAAAAATTATATAAAATATATATTCTAAAACTATACAATTAAACGAATTTAACAAGACTAAACTCGACTATTTTTTTCAAATATATATTTACAATAATATTGAGTCAATGTTGAACAATGAACAGTGTCAAAAAGTCAAACGGGACAATTCAAGTGGAACGGAGTGTATGTAGTTGTTCCCTGTAATTTAACAGAAGTAACAGAAGTATTAGATTTGAACTTATGTAGTAGTTATATGCATGTGATTAAGAAATTAAAAGGAGAAAAGAAAAAAAAACTCATTAGCGTAAAATTTTGGGGGTATATCCTATATAGGTGTGAACATTGAACAACATGCAGTTTGATTCGATACTAAGAATTAATTTTAAAAAGTTTGATGCTGTGTGTTTAATTTAGGCATCTAGCACTAGCTAGCTAGCACCACAATCCTGATCAGTGGCGGACCCAGACTGTTGGGATCGGGAGGGCGGTCTCCGAACATTAGTAGTATAATTTTTTCACGATAGATAAAATAATATAAATAATATTATATGAAAATTTCATTATGGATATTTTTATTTTATTTTTAATATATTAGTAGCAACAATTGTAACATAAGGTTCATATTATGAAAGTGTTATAAATAATTTTCATTTTGAACTTTTACGTAAATATTTTAAAAATGGAAAACAATATTAACAAAATCATAGTATTTAATTGGTTTAGATAATCAACTGGGTACCATGTTCATAACTTCCTATAACCCAATGTTTTTTTAATTTTATAGTATTATTTTATTAATATATTAATAAAAATAAAGCTAGCAAATGAACCTAAGTTTAAAAAGAAGTTTACAATAGCTAAAACCCAACAACAAAAAAGTAGCCCAAATAATTGTTTAGATAAGCATTAAAATTGATTATATTAGCAAAATTAGTAAAAAAAAGCTGATTATGTTTATTTTAGATATTGATGCATTCCTAAAACTTTTCATTTTTATAGAAGTGACCTCATACCTATGTTAAAATAAATTTGAATTTTGACATTTACAGCTCTTTTTGTTATAGTTGACAAATATCCAAACAAACAAAAATAAAATAAGGAAAATATAATTTAAAAAAAAAAACTTCAAATGTAAACAAATAGACAAAATTGAGACAATTATATAAAAAGTTAATGGCGAACGTCGAGCTCGGAGGGGCGGCCGACCCCCCTCGCCCCTAAGTGTGTCCGCCAATGATCCTGATAAGCTCATCACTAAGAGGGTGTTTGGATAAGCTGCAAGAAAATAGATTATCTGCTTATTGCGTTTCCAAAACGCAAATAATCAGTTTAACCGCTAAAAAAAGGTGCTGCAAACCTGATTATTTGCGTTTTGAAAACGCAATAATCAAATAATCTATTTTTAGAGGTATTTGGATGTGCGTTTTAAAAAGTGCTGTAGCGTTTAGAAAACGGATAATCAGATAATTGTTGTAACATAACGTGCTATAGAAACTTAAGTGTTTGGATAAGCTTATGCTGTTAAAATCGCAATAATCAGATAATCATTAAAAAGTGTTTGGATTTACATTTTTCATAGGCAATAATATGATAAACTATTTTTGGCTAAACGCAATTTTCTTGCAGCACCAAAATATAGCTGCAAGAAAATAGCGTTTTCATTTCCTCAAAACGCAAATAATAGATTATTGGAAGTTACTACACAAACAAGATTAACTGATTATTTGCGTTTTGCAAACGCAATAATCAGATAATCTGTTCGAAAATGCATAAACAAACACCTTCTTATTACTATATAATATTACACGATGTCGATCACATTATTCGCATTACTTTATATACTAGTATTACACCGCCTAATGGGCAGGAATATGAAAAATGTGAATAAAAAAATCGAATTAACAAAGAAAATAGTTCAATTTTATTATATCGATTATATTCTCCAATATCCTTAAACTATTTTAAGCATTACATGAATACTTGTATACGTTGTACAGTAATCGAATAATATACAATATGTCACTACCAATAATTTATATATTACTCCACAATTTAATGTCTTAAAATGTAGTATAATAGTCTAAAAGGAGGAAAAAAATGAAAAATGAAAGATAAATTAAAAGACTTCATACTCACGGTACATAGGCAAATAAAGTACGTAAATCACAGTTGCACAGTGTAATTGGTTATTGATATTGATTCACCCTAAAGTCTTCAGAAATTAGAAATTTCACAAAGATGTAGATCTTTTCAAATTAAATTAAAAAAATATAGGAAAATACTCTTGTAAATGAATCAATTGATAAATTAAAATTAGAAATTATTATGCAAAATAATTATTGAATCTACCATCATCGCGAATTTTATAGTGATATGATTTTGCGGGATGTATGACCATGGTTTGATCTACTTATTGTCATATTGCAAATTATCTAATTTAGTTAATCAATTTAATAAAAATATTTGTTATCCATTGATTAATATAATATCGCTATATAAATTTTTATTAAAATGTGTTATCATATTTGTTAATACATTGTGTTGACAACCTAACTATGTACTTTTCATTGAGATGATATACAGGTGTTAGCACAACCCGTTAACGACGACATGCAGTTATCTCTGCTGAAGTTCATTTGTATTTTACTATTTAAGTTGCAGAGTCTGTAATCGAGTTAGAGTTTTACTTTGAGAAGTATTTTCATTCTTTAGATTACAGAAAAGTTAGAGAGAGAGTCTTTTGAATGTTCTTCAAGATTTGATTGTATATTTTGTGAAGAACCGTATATCAAGAAAGGGATTACATCGATGATATCTGGAGATATTTGAGAGTTCTACAATTCAAAGAATCTGGAGCAATCCGGTGAAGAGATGGAAATCATGGTGAACGACGGACTGAGATCCTGCCTTGAAGATTGCAATTAGGGGAGTCCCTACAGACGTGTTGAGGGGGAGTTCCAACATCGTCTGCTCAACTAGGTTTGTTCATCTAGTGTTGAGGTTCATCTTGAGTTAGGTTTTGGATAGTGAGTCTGTATTTGTGATTTTCAGTCTAATGGAGTCACCTGGATTGGTATCCCTCAGACGTAGGTCGCAAGACCGAACTGGGTCATCAAATTGTTGGTGTTCATTTACTGCTTTCGTATTTGCGTAGTTAGAACACACCATAAACAACCGTAACTGAATCTTGACAATTAAGGGACCTACAAATTGGTATCAGAGTGAGTTCTCTAATGTAACTGAGAAAATCCATTCATTCAAGATTCAAGAATCATGAGTCGAGAAGGAGCGTGTAACACTCGTCCGCCGTTGTTCGATGGAAATGATTATGCCTATTGGAAAGCTAGGATGCGGAATTATCTGTTGGCACAAGGAGATGGTGTTTGGGATTCAGTCTTGGAGCCATGGACTCAGCCAACAAGAACTGTTCGAACTGGAGAAGGAGAAACGGCCACAACGACGATTCGACCGGCAACCAATGCCGAACTCACACAGGCCGAGAGGACTGCAAGATCAGCGAACTACACAGCTCTCAACGCTATCAGTGGTGCTATAGATGAAGCGCAATTTAGGATGATCGCTAATTGTACATCTGCCTACGAAGCTTGGAATTTCTTGGAGACTCAACATGAAGGTTCTGAAGATGTCAAGACAACCCGTCTACAGCGCATTGAATCGATCATTGACAGTTTGAGAATGACGAATGATGAGGATATCACATCATATTTTGGAAGATTTCAAGATATCGTGAATCAGGCCACAGCTCTTGGAATGACATTTGAAGGATCAAAGCTCGTGAGGAAATTTCTTAGGACTGTTTCTAAGAAATATTCTGCAAAAGTGACAGCCCTTGAAGAAGTTGAGAAGATCAAGACAATGTCCTTGAGGGAATTGGTTGGTATTCTTCAAACTTATGAAATCAATCATTTAGCCTCAGAAAAATCGCACAAGAACATTGCATTCAAAGCCGAAGATGAACCTGCTGATGATTTTGAGGAAGAAGTTTCTTTACTATCCAAAAGGATTGGAAAAATGCTTCAGAATAAGCATTTCAAGAAGTTTCAGAAGAAAAATCGTAGTTCTGAAAACCCAGTGACAACGGAGAAGCAGAACAACAGATTTGAAAAGAAATCTGATAGGAAGTTCAAAAAGTTCAAGAAGGACAAAGATGTTGATAAGTCTGATAAATCTTCTGAGATTATATGTTTTGAATGTGAAGGAAAAGGCCATGTGCGAACTGAATGTCCTACTGCAAAGAAGAAGAGAGGGAAAGCACTTCAAGCCACTTTGAGTGATGAGTCTGAAGTTGAAGCTGAGGATGAACAATCAAGTGATGATGAGGATGTCGTTGCATTTGTGACAAGAGAAGCTAGTCCTACCCCTTCCACAGGTAACTGTGAGTCAATACAATTAATTACTGACATTTCTTCTATTGTTACAGCTGAATCAGGTAGTCTCTATAAAGAACTAGTTGATATCTATGAAGAACTCAAAGAGGAGTATGATGAAGCTGTACATGAGAATGAGCAGTTGGCGAAACAACTCACTGACATTCGTCTGACTTTGGATAAAGCAGAAGCTGAAAAGATTAAGGCTATTGATGATCTGAAAGTTCTTAAGGGAAAGTATGATGAAGTGAAACTTCAGATTACTACTGTGACTAAAGAGAAGGAATCATTCAGAGAGGAATCTATTAAATTGAAAATTCGAGTTGCTGACTTAGAGAAGATGACCAAAGGGAAAGGCAAACTTGATGAAGTTTTGTCCATTGGAAAGAGCTACAGAGACATGACTGGTATTGGGTACAAGAATCAAGCATCTACTGGAAAAAGACTATTTGTTAGTGGTGGAAATCTGAATGCTGAAGCAAATTCACTGACACATCAGGATGTTCCTACATCACCCAAACGACGAAGAGACTCTCTATTGCAGCTTACCTGGTCACACAGCTGAAACTTGCATGAGAATTGTTCGTGATCTCATGAATGGTCGCCCAGTGGTCTGGCCCCATGAAGATTTAAAGAAAAAGATCACAATTCAAATGGAGTGGGTGCCTAAGAGAAAGGAGAGTAAATGCCTCGTTGTTCTATCATCACAGCAATAACCACGGTCCAAAAAATGGTATTTTGATTCAGGTTGTTCAAGGCATATGACAGGTAGTAAGGAGATTCTAAACAACTTTACAGATAAAGATTGTGGAGATGTGGTTTTTGGTGATGGTACTAGAAGCAAAATCACTGGTTATGGTAATGTAAAGGATGGTGATCTTTCTAAACTTTCTAGAGTTTATCATGTTGAAGGGCTTACTACTAATCTCATTTCAATTAGTCAATTATGTGATGAAGATTCCCTTGTTATTTTTAATAAGCATTTCTGTCAAGTGTTTGATTGCAGGAGAGATAACATCATGACAGGCAAAAGATCAAAGAACAATTGCTATACTTTGGAAGCTAATCTGGTACAAGCATTAGTAAGCAAGGATGACCTCACAAACTTATGGCATAAAAGGCTTGGACATCTCAACTATCAAACCATGTACAAACTAAGTTGTTCAGCTGCTGTTAGAGGTCTGCCAAAACTACAGAATAACAAAGACCTTGCTTGTGTGGACTGTTCAAAAGGAAAGCAAACCCGAGCTCAACATAAGAAGACTGATGGAGTCTCTACAGATCATTGCTTAGAACTAATTCATATGGATCTTATGGGTCCAACAGAAACTGAAAGCCTAAATGGCAAAAGGTATGTTTTAGTTTGTGTTGATGATTTTTCGAGATTCACTTGGGTATGTTTTCTCAGGAGCAAAGATGAAGCCTTCCAACACTTTGAAAAGCTAAGCCTGAAGTTGATGAATGAAAAACAAACCAAAATCCAAAGGATCCGTTCTGATCATTGACGCGAGTTTGAGAATCAGGAGTTTGAACTTTTCTGCAACAACCATGGAACTTTTCATGAGTACTCTGCCCCAAAGACACCTCAACAGAATGGAATTGCTGAAAGGAAAAATAGAACACTTCAAGAGATGGCTCGTTCAATGCTACATGCTAGTGCTCTTGGAAAGTCATTTTGGGCTGAAGCAATTCACACAACATGTCACATCATCAATCGTGTGTTGTTGAGACCTCACACTAACAACACTCATATCAAATCTGGAATGGTAAAACTCCTACTGTTAAATACTTTCATATTTTTGGATGTAAATGTTTTGTCTACAGGGATAGAGAACAAATTAAGAAGTTTGATGCTAGAGCTGAGGAAGGTTGGTTTTTGGGATATTCTAACAATTCTAGAGCTTATCGAGTTTATTTGATTCAATCCAGAAAGGTTATTGAGTCAGTAAATGTTCTATTTGAGGATAAGCATGCTTTACCTAGAAAGGATGATGATAGTATTATTCCTAGTACTGATACTGCCTCAGTCAACCCTGATGTTAGTACATCCAGTCAACAACAGTCTGAAGAAATAGTTATTGATGATGAAGGAGATGTTAATCATGAAGATAACTTAGAGGATGCTGATTTAAGTTCTAAAGATGTTATATCTAATAAGAGAAGAGGTCCAAGGACTTTAAAGCATCACTCACAGCAAGATATTATAGGTGATCCTAGTGCTCAACGATTGACTAGAAGCAAGAAGGTTAATTATAGAGAATTAGCTGGATTAAACTGCTTTATATCTAGAGTGGAACCTAAGAATGTTTCAGAAGCTCTTAAAGACGAATACTGGATAGCAGCCATGCAAGATGAGTTGGTCCAGTTTGAAAGGAATGATGTTTGGGAGTTGGTAGAACAACCACAGAACATCAATGTTATTGGTACAAAATGGGTTTTTAGGAATAAGACTGATGAGCAAGGGAACATAATAAGGAATAAAGCTCGTTTAGTAGCTCAAGGTTTCACACAAATAGAAGGTCTGGATTATGGTGAAACTTTTGCACCTGTTGCAAGGATGGAAGCTGTTCGAATTTTATTAGCATTTGCATGCTCTATGGATTTTAAGTTGTATCAACTGGATATCAAAACAACTTTCTTAAATGGGAAGATCAAAGAGGAGATATTTGTGGCACAGCCTGCTGGTTTCGAAAGATCCATCTAGACCAAATCATGTATATCGAGTGAAGGGTGCACTTTATGGACTAAAGCAAGCTCCTAGAGCTTGGTATGATCGATTGTCTTCATTTCTCATTTTTAATGGATATAAGTGAGGAGAAGCTGATAAGACGATGTTTGTGAAGCATGAAGACAACCACTTCATAATTGCTCAGGTATATGTTGATGATATAATTTTTGGATCGACGTCTGAACATCTCAGAAACAACTTTGTTAAAGCTATGCAATCAGAGTTCGAAATGAGCATGATGGGAGAGTTGACTTACTTTTTAGGACTTCAAGTGAAACAACTGAAAGATGGGATGTTTCTTAGTCAGGAGAAATATGCTCGGAATATGCTAAAGAGATTCAAGTTGGAATAAGATTGCTAGAACTCCTCAAGGTCAACAACAGAAACTCTCAAAGGATGATCAAGGAGCAAGTGTAGATCAGAAACTATATAGAAGTATGATTGGAAGTTTACTTTACTTAACAGCTACTAGACCCGACATATCTTTTAGCACTGGAGTTTGTGCTAGATTTCAAGCAAATCTTAAGGAAGTGCATTTGAAAGCTGTTAAACGCATTATGAGATATGTGAAAGGAACTATTGGATTAGGGATTTGGTTCTCTAAAAGATCAAGTTTGGATTTGATAGGGTTTACTGATTCGGATTGGGCTGGCTGTTGTGATGACAGAAGGTCAACAACGGGAGGATGTTTCTATCTAGGAAATAATCTTGTATGTTGGTTTTCTAGAAAGCAGAACAGTTGCACTTTCTACAGCGGAAGCCGAGTATATAGCTGCAACGTGCTGCTGCTCACAATTGATGTGGATGAAACAAGTTTTGTGTGATTATGGGATCAAGAAGGATGACTTCAAGGTTTATTGCGACAATACAAGTGCAATTAACATTTCAAAGAACCCTGTTCTACATAGTCGCAACAAACATATTGATATAAGGTATCATTTTATAAGAGACTTGGTTGAAGAGGGAGTGTGCAACATTGAACATATTGGGACGTTGGAACAACGTGCTGACATCCTTACTAAAGCACTCGACGGTGAAAGGTTTGAAACACTTAGATCTATTATGGGCCTTTGCTATTCTAGTTAAATCTGATCAATGTCTATGTTTATTTTACATTTTACACTTGATCTAGTCCATGAGTTTTGTAGGCCCAATTCATTTTTGGATAAAGTTTGCGCAACCGTCGTCCTTGGAGTAATGATGACTGCAAACTGACATCTTCCAGTCACGTCGCACGTCAAGTGAAAACCGTCGTCTCTCTCGCCTCTTCGCCTTCGGTTTTTCTCTCTTTATATCAGTAGTTTTGGGTTTTCATTTACTTCATACTAGTTTCTAGCTTTAGTTTTTGTAGATTTTCGACTTATGGCGTCTTCTTCCTCCACAAACCACCCTGAAAAAGCTTTCGATCAAGCCCCAACTAGTTCGGAACCCCCAATCACTTCTGAAACCCTCAATCCCTCAGAAAATGTAGTTGAGGATCAAAATGCCACGCCTGAAAATACTACTCAAACCTCCACAGAAGCTACCGAAGCCCAACTCACGGAGTTTGCTGAGAATGCCGAACCCATTATTACCATGTTTCCAACCCCTCCTCATAGTCCAGTGCAAAATCCTCCTCAGGAACCTACTGCAAACCCTACTGGAGCCTCTACTGCAGGAGATCCCACTGAAAATCCTCCGAATCCTACTGATGCTGAAGCCGCACATGTCCAGGAAGAGGAAGATCATATTCTGCCACATGACGAACCAGAGATTCCAGATCAAGCAAATGTTGAAACAGAGGTCCGACGACCTACTACTAGGTCTTCACAGAAAAAGAAGCGGAACACCTCTACCAGTGATGTTAGAACACCTGCGAAACGACCAAGGACCCGAAGAACGCCGGAGAAGTCACAGAGGGATTTACAATCACAACGAGCGTTCAACATGACATATTTCTCTAAGGAAATGATGCTGTTCGGGACCAAAGATCTTGTCAACAGGAAATTCATTCCAAAGGAGACTTTCGTCCATTCTACATACACCCACCTAGGGTTCGATGAGTTCCTTGAGGAAAGACATCTACTGAAGTGGGCAAGGGTGTTTAAAGCTTACTCTCCAACACTGGTCAGAGAGTTCTACGCCAACTTACACCCTGATGTTCTCAACAAGAAGTCTCAATGGTTTAGTAAGATGTATATTAGAGGCAAGTTTATTGATTTAACCCCTGGTGTGATCAATGCGTTGTTAGAACTTGCACCAAACGACGATCTCGGAGACCCACTGGAGTATTTGCCTCATTCCCCTGCTGACATTGCCTATACGATTTCAAATCAGAGAGCTTTTGATTTTGGTCGACATAAATGCAGCGTTTCAGACATGACCATGAAATTCCACTGTTTGTTCTATCTGTGTCGTGCAAACATCCTGCCAACATCCAATGCCTCACAACCTTCACTGGAGATGGGTAAACTTTTGTTTTGTATTGATTCTGGAATAGAACTTATGAATTTTGGTCTTCTGGTTTTGAAGCGCATGTGAGGTTATACTCGTGATCTAATCACCAAGTCTGCTAGTTTACCATACCCCGGCCTTATCACATTGTTGCTGCATCAAAATGGCATTAAGACAAAGAAGGATGACCTGATCAAGATAAATGCGCATTCCCCTTCCAATGAGCTTCGTGATAAACATAATGACTTCAAGGAAGGACCACCACTGTCTGGCACCGATCTAATTTTGTAGATCAAGTCTGAGTTGCTTGCCTTAAGTGACAAGCAGACCAAAATCAGCCAGGAAGCCATTGCCACCAAGCGCAAAATTGCACAAATTATGAGTATGCTTCCCGGATCTCTTTCCCCAACCCGCAAGGCCTCTTCAAGTGGAGCTCGTTCTGAGGAGCAGAATCCATTTGCTGATGAGGAAGAGGATTCTTCAGATGGAGTTGTTTGATCCATCAAGGGGGAGAAACAAAGTGGTGGTGTCTATTTTGGTGGAGGTCTCAATGTGGTATGGTTGTTGGTACATTTGGGTAACACCTTTCTGACTAAACTTTTTAATGTTTTTTTGGTGATTGTCTGATGACTGATGGATGTTTAAACTTTGTGCTGATGACACTATATTTTGCTGATTGTGTTTGTTTGTTTTTGTGGATGAACTATGATGGACTATGACTCTATAAAACTGTCGTCTTGTTTGTACTTTACTTTGTTCATATTTTGCTATATTGTTTGATGTGCTTAACTATCATGATCTGAATTGCTTACTGTTTGCATTTTTTATAGACACCTTGTTTGATGGATCATCATCTCCATGAAATGTGGGGGAGATTGTTAATACATTGTGTTGACAACCTAACTATGTACTTTTCATTGAGATGATATACAGGTGTTAGCACAACCCGTTAACGACGACAGACAGTTATCTCTGCTGAAGTTCATTTGTATTTTACTATTTAAGTTGCAGAGTCTGTAATCGAGTTAGAGTTTTACTTTGAGAAGTATTTTCATTCTTCAGATTACAGAAAAGTTAGAGAGAGAGTCTTTTGAATATTCTTCAAGATTTGATTGTATATTTTGTGAAGAACCGTGTATCAAGAAAGGGATTACATCGATGATATTTGGAGATATTTGAGAGTTCTACAATTCAAAGAATCTGGAGCAATCCGGTGAAGAGATGGAAATCATGGTGAACGACGGACTGAGATCCTGCCTTGAAGATTGCAATTAGGGGAGTCCCTACAGACGTGTTGAGGGGGAGTTCCAACATCGTCTGCTCAACTAGGTTTGTTCATCTAGTGTTGAGGTTGATCTTGAGTTAGGTTTTGGATAGTGAGTCTGTGTTTGTGATTTTCAGTCTAGTGGAGTCACCTGGATTGGTATCCCCAAGACGTAGGTCGCAAGACCGAACTGGGTCATCAAATTGTTGGTGTTCATTTACTGCTTTCGTATTTGCGTAGTTAGAACACACCATAAACAACAACTGAATCTTGACAATTAAGGGACCTACAATATTAAATATAATTTTTATTAATAAAGCATTTGCTAAGAATAATACTCCCTCCGTCCCACTTTGTCTTGTTTTTCAATTTTGCACACAATCCATTGCATTTTTCAACCGCTAATATCTCAAAATGTGTAAAACAAAAATTTATGTAAAAAATATATATATATATATTCTAAAACTACATGATTATACGATTCTAACAAGACGCAACCCGCCTATTTTTTTTCAAATATATACATGCAATAAAATTGAGTCAAATTAGAACAATGGACAGTGTCAAAAAGTCAAACATGACATGTTAGCTGGGATGGAGGAAGTAATAAATATAGAATTATATTTAAATAATAAATATAATATCAACCCATAAAGTTTTTTTTATACATATTTGGTAGTATATTTTTTTTTATCCAAAATAATAATGAAATTAAATTATCTAATGTGATTTCAGCTCAAATTTGGTTCTCCTATATTTTGAAAGTGCATTATACTTTTATATACTTACTCTATTTTTTGGTAGTGAAAAATGATTGACATTTTTACATTTTATTATCAAACTTTGACTCATGATTATACAACAATTATAAAAGAGAAAATATAGTTAAGTTGGATCTCGTTGGATTCGTCTTATCTTGTAGTTTTAAAATATCAAACTTTTATAATTTTTTCTTGTACACATTTTGAGTTATTAAGTGTTAGAAATGTAAATTGGATTGCATGCAGAAATTGAATAAGGAAATATGTAGGTAAGGAAATTTTTGTGAGAGATAATTAATAGGTTACTGTTCATAAGGGATATTGCTTTTATATATTATATATTATGTATTATATAGATATAGATATAAGAAATTACTAAGAATTAAGATAAGACAGCAGGTACGCTTACATAGATGCTTATTACTAGGGGTGGAAATAGGTCAGACTACCCGACAGGGGTCTATAGCCTAGCCTACCGAAGGTCAGGCTAGATCAGACTTTTTTTATAAACAGACTAGGCTTAGACTAATTTAAAAACATATTTAACTAAATAGGCATAGGCCAAGCTTAATTAAAAGTCTTTTAGGCCTACCATGCCGACATATTTATCATATTATGAGTCAATTTATGTTTATTACATAGGAATATGGCGTATTATTAGTATTATAGGAGTATTATGTAAAAGTAATTATTAATTTGATCTTATATAGATTTTTAAAATATTTATGAGTTTTTTCTCGTATATAAACAGTTCAACCCTGTATATAAATAATAAATATAATTCTAGTGCTTGAATTTATAATTCTAGAAGATGGAAAGCCAGCTGAATTAGATAGTTGACATGCTATAATATTGATAAATAATAAATATTTTCTATTTTAACAATGAAATTCTAAACTCGATTGTTAAACTCTAAACTCTATTCATCCTCAACTTTTAACTTTCGAACTCTAAACTTTAAACCAATTAATTATGAATTCTAAATTCTAAACTCTAAACTTCTACGTATTTATTTTGTTCATCCAATTAAAATTTATTAGTTTTATTCATAAATAAGAAAGAAAGCAATACGCCCGTGCGCAACGCGCGGGTCAAAATAGCTAGTATAAATAGTTTTAGATGAAAACTTGCCCAAGTGAACAAATTATGTCTTCCAACCTTATGATTACATTCGGATATATATAAAAGAAAATTAAACTTATTTATGAAATAGCTTAATCAGGCTTTTAAAAGGCCTAGAAGCTGACCTATTTAAATAGATATGCCAAGCTTAGGCCTATAACATAGGCCTGTCAAAGGTAATAGGTCAGGCTCGGGTCAATGAAAATCGACATAGGCCCAGGCCATACAAGCCTAGGCTTAGCCTATTTCCACCCCTACTTATTACATAAGTATATCCCGGCCCGGCGGCCCTTTTTTTTTTAATAGCTTTACTGTTTTTTTGATCAATGTATATATGCACGTTTTTTTTTAGTTATTGTACATACATATACTTGATATACTTGTGTAGTTTAATTTGCCGCATTCTTTGTGGATGCTATGGCTATATACTAAGTAGTACCAGTTCGGTTACCGTACAGATGGTGGTGGTACCTGCAGGTGGATAATACATCAAAAAATGATGTACTTTACTTTTCTGAAATGATGACATGAAAAAGCCCTATAATACAGACATCACTTTTGCAGTCTTATACATCACTTTATTCACAAAAACATCATTATTGCACTTCAAGGCATCATTCTGCAGGTGCATATGTCTGCACCCTAGCCATACCCTACGTAGTACTACTTTGTTTCACGTCCATTCTATTACATATATACCCCAATGGTTAATTTACAATGCGGTTCCTATACTGGCAATTAATTTGCCTGTACATGCTAAATGATGTCTACGCTATGAAAAATGATGTTAGCTCCATGAAAAATGATGTTGCTTATTTTATAATATTCATTAATTTTTCATGCGCACACATCATTTCACACAGTTATCATTTTTCATTGCTCTGACATCATTTTTCTATGCGTATCCATCATTCCATTTTTCCCAGTATGTGATGATGACAGCACACAAGCCACACCCGTTATTTTAATGCATATATATACCCAATCAAACTGCATTTATGCCACCAAAATTTGACATTCTTTAATATTAAAACTGTCATGATTGTTTAAATTTAATTTATATACCACCTGCCAGAGCTGTAAAACAAACAAACAGTTCGCGAACAAAGCTCGGTCCGATTCGTGTTCGTTCATTAACTGTTCGTTTGTAAAGCTTAACGAGCCGAGCTCGACATGAAACGAGCTCTTTGCTTAATGAACGAACACGAGCTTTGTTTGCGAACAGTTCGAAAGTGTTCGTATATGTTCGTTAATGGGGTAATTTTGTAATTTTATGTGTTCGTATATGTTCATTAACGGGGTAATTTTGTATATGTTCGTTTGACAATTTCAATATTGTGGGGGAAAAACCATCTAACCCTTGACTGAGTGAATGATTCCTAATTTTTTGATAAATTTTTAATTGAGCTGAACGAGCTCAAACGAATCGTGCTGAACAAAATAGTAAGTTGGCTCGTTTAAACAAAATGAGTCGAGCCGAACTCGAGCTCGAGCTCACGAATATTTTCACAAGCCGAGCTCGAACACGATTTCGAGCTCGACTTCCTTAACGAACGAACACGAGCCGAGCTCGAATGCTTAACAAGCCGAGCTCAAACACCCAAAGCTCGGCTCGGCTCAGTTCGGCTCGTTTACATCTCTACCACCTGGTCAAATCCAGTTTTATCATTCGGTCAAAAATTCAATTAACTTGATTAATTTTATAGCATATGATTTTTCTTTTAAAAAAAAAACTAATTGTTAACAGTGAAAATTTTGGAGAAAGGAATCTCTCTTTTATTGATGAATTTGGGGAAGATTACAGGAAAAATAGAAAAAGCGAATACGGGAATTGAAAGAAAACAATAAAGGAATTGAAGAAAAGAAAGCAGTAAAATTGCAGAAAAAAAAATAAGATAAGTAAATGCGGCTCTTTTGAGAGTATTGGAGGTGTCCTGCATGTGGTGCCACATTAAGCTTATATAGGGGTGGGGAAAACCTAGGGTTCCTCATGCCTATGAATGCTCCACCTGATTTGTTTCATTTGGTGGTGCTTCGTCCTGATTTGTTTCCTTTTGGTGGTGCCTCATCCTGATTTGTTTCCTTTGATGACGCCCACGGTGATACCTTCCTTGCATGTTGCCCTTCACCACGATCTGCTTTCCTTGCAAGGTGTCTTACCCTACTGACTTGGGTTTAGGGTTCCTCTTCCTCAGTCTCTTCTACCGGATATATCTTTACGGACTGGACCGAGCAATTTAGCAATTTGGGTCGGAAAGTGATGGGCCTCAACATTTATTTTTATTGGGTTAACACTAATATAACAGTAACTATATTGTTCGAGTATATTTAAGAGTCTGAGTTTGATTTAGTTACCGGATTATTCAATTCAATATAATATACTATAGTCAATTTTAGATTTTTAGTGTAATTTTTGTCACAATTAAGTTAGTTTTTTTTGGTCTAACTCTAATATATTCACAAAAATTTAGGAACAACATACCCAGTCTTGTATGTATCATTAATTGTCAATTTAGTCTATTAAGCTTATTATTTGTAAAAAATATCCGCCAAATATATTAATCCAACCAAATTGGTTATTTGGCTTCTTAATTTCACTAAGGATCGGAGATGATGTATGTGACAGAGATTAAGGGTACGGTGAATGTTTAGACTGATTAAGGGACCTAATTAAATAACAAAATTAATACTTAGTAGATTAAATTGACAAGATATATACATGATGATTTGGATTGTTATTCCAAGAAAAATTAGTCTAGAAGCAGAACATATCATTTCCAAAAATTAATAGCTATCAGTACAAGAAATATCCTGCATATATATAGTTGCAACAAAATACTACTAGAGCTGTCTCTCAGCTATGCATTTCATGACTATACTTTTCAATTATTACTACAAGTTTTTCTTTCTTTTTTCTTTTAAAATAAATTAACATAATAATACTGTATTAAATTTCTCATCAATTATGTCATGATGATCAGAGAAAATTAAAATCAGATAGGTAGGGAGGGTGTTTTTGGTAAAGAATGGTGGGGGATACGATTTAGGAGAATCTCTTATCATCACATAGCAGCTGGTAGCCCTTTAATTTCTCAATGATATACTAGTACATATTTATGTCATTCCTTTACTTTTCTTTATTTAATTTGTTCATCACTTTATTCAAACAATGACTTTCCGAGCCACTCACAATAGTTTATATCCAAGTCTAAGCTAATTTCCTTAATTTAGCCACACAACATCCATATGCGAGATTGATTTTTCTTACCAGACATTAAAAACAAACAAACACACAAATCACGCTAAACCGAAATGGTATTCATTTCCAAACGCAGCCTTAGCTAAGTTGTTATTATTATTATTATTATTATTATTATTATTATTATTATTATTATTATTATTATTATTATTATTATTATTATTATTATTATTATTTTAAAGTTGAGCTTTTGAATCCTACTATTCCCTTTTAAATATTTCCCTTTTTTTTATTTCTTTTTATTTTACTAATTTATGATGTGTGTGTTTGAGTATGCATATTTTTAAATAATCATTTAGCATGAATCTCTCTTTATTTTTATATGTTGTCGTAGTATATGAGGAGGGAATGCGCCTTTTTGGGACCCTACGGACATATATGGATGGTTACATTTATGCTTTTTTAGGTCACAAAAACGATTACTTAATTGATCCAATAATGCATGAGATGGCCGCCATACCAATATACCATGGGGTTGCCCTGTTTATTGTGTTTCACGAGATGACGCCCCATCAGTTGAAATTATCAATATCAATTTTATTGGGGTGTAGTACAATTATGTATTCCCTCTGTCCCACGAATTGTGGCTCGTATTCCTCTTTGGGTTGTCCTACGAATTGTGGTCACTTTCCATTTTTAGATAAATTTAATTAATATAAATATGATTAGAATCTTAATAGTTTCTAAATCCCATTAAAAGTAATCACTTTTACTATTCTGCACAACTCCCAATACACTTTTATTTTTCTACACAAAGTCCTTTTCATTTCTTTAATTCTTCATATTTTAAAATTGGTACAAATAAAATTTATATAAAATATATAGACATTCTAGTAACTAACCCATCGAGACTCGATGTGTATAATTATATATTTTATATATAATATATATAGTTATATCATACTCCATGAAACTAATAGAGAATATATGATAATTATAGTTTAATTATTTTTAAAACTAATAGAGAAATCATATTAAACCGTCTTCTTGTTGCTTGTCCCGTACAAACCTAGCAGATCAATAAAAATAAATAATAAAATTATATTTTATTTAATTTGAAATTTTATTTAAAATTAAATAAATTTAAATAAGTATTAAGCATGATATCCTTACAATTTGCTGAAAATTTCACTGTAAATAATGTTTCTTGTAGTATCCTGAAATAATTCATCTTAACTAAATATTAATACTCTGAGTCTCATCTTGCTAGTGACACGAGATATCGCAACATATAACTGTTTATTGCTAAAAACTGGTTTCCCGATATAGAGTTCAACCTTCTTTAACGATTGACATTGACTTTTCTTTACATTCATAGCAAAACAAACTGTGAATGAGAATTGTCTCATCTGAAATCGAATGGAGAATTTGGTTAAATCAGACGGGCTCATAATCATTATACCAATCAAGAATTTTCTACTTTCATGGTTTCCCAAAATTAGTTTAACCTCAATTATATGGTTTCGCATCTTGGTTACTATCAACCTGCTTCCATTGCATAATTTATTTGATGGATCTATATAACTAAAAAGAATGACTATACAACCCTCATTCAACTTTATTTCAGTAGTCCAGAAAACTTGACCGTGTTTAGATATTCTGATGAAAATATTTCATTGTCATTATCCATGCTTTCATCCTCTTGACAAATATTTTTAGAATTGAGATATACATTTTCATTTGCAGACATACATTATATGATGTAATCATTAATTGTATCAACCCATCTCATTGGAAGGGGCTAGTATAGCACCTATCTTTAAAAATGTCTATATATGAAGTAATGCAGTTTATATTTGTATATGTACACTAAAAAATATTTATATAGGATCACCCATAAAGGTTATAAGAATATTATCCGGAAATGTCACATCTGACTACATCTCCAAGATCAATACCGTTTCTACCATCATCTACATCAAGTATCCATATTGCAATTTTCTTTTATATATAAATTTCATTGTAAACAACATTTCTTGTCGTACTTGAGTTAATTCATCTTAATTAAATATTAATACTTTGATTCCTCTCTAGCTAGTGACACGAGATATCACAACATATAATTGTTCAAATTTAAAAATTGGTTTTGAAAAATAGAGTTCAACATTCTTTAAATATTGACATTGACTTTTGTTTATAATCATTTTAAAACAAAGTGAGAATTTTCTCCTTTAAAATCGAATGGGAATTTGGTTAAATCCAATAGGCTTATAATCAATCTATCAAGAATTTTCAACTTTCATGGTTTCACAAAATTATTTAGCCTTAATTGTATGGTTCCGCGTCTTGTTTACTATCAACGTGCTTCCATTGCATAGTTTATTTGATGGATCTATATTCCTGAGAAACATGACTATGCAGCACTCCTTCAACTTTATTTCATAATTCGGTAATCCTGAAAGTTTGTCATACTTTGATATTCCGGTGAAAATATTTTATCGTCACTATATATACTTACTTTCATCATCTTGACCAATATTTTTAGAACTGAGATATATCTTTTCATTTACAGACATATGTTCCATGATGTAATAATTGATCGTATCAATATCTCATTTGTAGGGGCTAGTCTAGCAACATCTTTAAAAATGTCTGGATTTGAAGTGGTACAATTTATATTTGTATATATAATCTCAACAATTGTCGATCCGTAGAGTTCATAAGAAAATCATCTTGAAATGTCACACTTGATTGTACATCTCCAGATCAATACCAGTTTTACCAATTACCATCACCTGCATGAAGTATTCATTTTGCAATTTTTTTGGCATATATGAATTTCATTATAGACAATATTTTTATTGTATCTTAAGTTAATCCATCTTAATTGCATATTAATGCTTTTGAGTCCCCTCTAAAAATCGATTCTGGAAGATAGAGTCCAACATTTTTTAAAGATTGACAATGACTTCTATTAGCTAAACAAACTGCGAGTGAAAATTTTCTCCTATGAAATCGAATGAAAAATTTAGTTAAATCAGATGGGCTTATAATCATTATATCAATCAAGAATTTTCATCCCAAATAATGAACTTTGTTTTAATTAGAAAAGAGGTTAAATCATTTTCTGTGGTAACTTTTTTGTAGGTAGAATTCTCATCACAATCTAGTGGAATACCAAATTTAGAATGTGCAGTTCTACCTCTTGGAAGAAGTAGTGATGCTATTCCACTGGATGCTACAAGCAATATAATATCACGCCTCCACGAAAGGTTGAACATAATGATTTCCAGATAAATGTATTGCCAGTTCCACCATGTAAAGAAAAAATAATCCACCTTCGCCACTATCAACTGCAGACATTATCTTATTATAAATATTCTTTTCTCATCAATCAACAAAGGTAATAGCTTAGTATGATCTGTCATCATTTTTTTTTTCTTATTATTATTATAATATGACTCTTCTAGTATTAGTAGATTCTCTGTTTCAGACGTTAAAACTTCATCCGGTACCGGCATTCCAGAGAAAAGGTTCAAACTTATAGAATTTGCAGCAATTAGCTTTTCAATTTTTAACAATGTTAGATTTTGTATTTGTTCTTCGGTCAATTGTAAATCTGATAAACCATAGATTAATGACATAGATTAATGAATTCTTCCTAAAAAATATATTAAATAAATTTGATTTTCCTTCTTTATTTAATAATGGATATATCCACACTCCAATAACTCTTTATACACTCCATTATTTTATTTGTAATATTTTTACAAAAAATAGTTAATTTATTGTAAACCAATTATTCACATAATATGAATTTTCACAATTTTCTTAATAATTATAAACGTTTTGTATAATTTTTAATATAATAAAATGTAAATAAGTTTCATATTACTATTTCCGTAGTCAAATGTTGTTGACATTTTGTAAATGTGCTACTATTCACACAGACTTTCACTTAAAGTTTTATCATAGTTATACAAGTTAAAATATAGCCAAGTGAGATCTTGTTAGATTCGTCTCGTCGTGTAGTTTTTAAACATCGAACTTTTAAAATTTTTACTTGTACTGAACTTGAGTTATTCATGATTTAAAATATACTGTGTGAAAAGTAGGTCCGTAAAAAATATTTGAATATAGAGAAGTATTTTACATATTAATTATATGTAATACTATATAAATTGGAATTGAAAATTCTATATAAATTTAAAATTCAAAATCTTTCAAATCTTTTTAAATTTTAAGTGTAAAATCTTTCAAATATTTTTAAAAGTGAACAATATTCACTACAAGAATTTTCTGTTTTAGCGACCGAAAAAATTTGGTAAAATTCGGTAACTAAAGGGGTTAGCGACCGAAATTCGTTAGCGATGCATAATTTTAGCGACCGAAACTCGTTAGCTACCACAATTTTAGCGACCAAATCCGGATTTTTTCTAATAGTGATTGTGGGATTCCGTATAAATTGAAAATTCCATATATTTCAAAAATTGAAAATTTAGAATGAATAAATAAATAATAAATGAGAAACTCTAAAATTAATAAATTAAAAATGCAAAAATTCATAAAAATTGGAAATTTTGAAATGGAGACACCACATTAAATATATGATAGGTTGTTCACTAATAGTTTTATTAATATATAGATAATATATACTACCACCAAATAATTGAATATATAAAAAAAGAATAACTTTATTAGAATAACTACTCCATCTAGGCAGTAGTAGAAGAAGAATAAAATTGGGCATGTACGTACGTACATGTGATGATAACATTATGTGGTTAGAATAGCATGAGATTGACAAAACAGGAATTGTTTTCATCCGATCCATCTCGATCTCTAACAAGGGTTCTTAATCAAATACTATCAATATCTAAATAATCTACTACACTAGAGGATAATTTCAAAGATATAGTTTATTAGTAGAATACAGCTGTATTTTATCAATATTACATAGTAGAGGGAATGAGACTTGACCCAAGTGGTCATGTCCCCTACCTTCCAACAATAGGTTGGAAGTTCAATTCCCACCCAGCTCTTTATCTTCCATTTATTCCCTTTTGTAATTTGTGTGGCTTGGGCTCCGATACGTAGGTGTCAATATTTACTCAAAAAAAGTATTACATAGTAGATAGTACTTCATACTGTGGAATTTCAATTTTTTTTCCCTTGAGAGACTTCCTTTATTCTCTCTATGCTAAGGTTGTTTGCTTTGGCTCAATATTATTCTAAGTATATATTTGGAAAAAAGAGTCAAGTTCGATCTTGTTAGATTCATCTAATTGTATAGTTTTAGAATATATATTTTACATAATTTTTACATGTATATATTTTGAGATATTAATAATTAAAAAATACATTGGATTATCTACAATAATCAAACTAGACATTTTAAATAGGAGAAAAGAGTATTAATGAAGTATTACATTTGTGTCAAAGTAGTATATATACCCTCACATTACACATTTTTAATATTTAATAATTCAAATTATGTAGAAATAAAAATTATAATATAAAAAATGAATGTTTGAAACTATGTAATTAAAAGAATTTAATAATGTTTTATTTAATTATATTTCCTCTTATATAAAAAATTAGTTCAAGTTTAACAATATAACAAATTGCAGTATAGTAAGAGTCAAATATATGAGAGTTTCAAATTATATACTTCATCTGTTTCTTTGAAAGTGAAACATTTCACTTTTGACTACTATTCATTGTTTAACTTGGACTCAAATTTTTTTCATAGTTATACAAGAAAAAATATAGTCAAGTAGGATCTTGTTGGATTCGTCTTATCTTGAAGTTTTATAAAATCAAATTTTTATAAATTTTTATTTGTATACAATTTAAGTTATTAATCATTTAAGGTATACATTGGGTTGCGTACATGTGGTGAATGTGGCAGTTTCAAGATAATACTATTTGTTGTCTTGTTATGATCATTGTTGAGGGACTCAGAAACATTACGCCCAACTTTGCCTCGCCTTATAATTTGTTCATCAACACATTAATCATATTCGACGACAATAAGGATATTATTGTTAACAGTGAAATTTGGGATAAAAGATTGCTCTTTTATTAATGAACTTTGAGGAAGGATTACAAGAACAAGGGATGAAAGATTACAGGAATTAAAAGGGAAAACAGTAAAGGAATTTGAAAAATACTGAAAAAGCTGTAAAGTGCAGGAAAGCAGTAAAGAATGTAAAGAAAAATAAAGACGGCTTCTTCAGAAGAATTGGGGATGATTTGCGCATGATGCCGACGTCTATATTTATAATGGTGAGGCGTCTTCAATCCCTTGGTTCGGTTTCCTTGTCTGGGCGTCTTGCCAGGATTCCTTTCCTTATCTGACACCTTCGCCCGATACGCTTTCCGATTTTGAGGATTCGCTTTGATCTCGACACATTCATCAAAGGCGGCCTCCATCATGGGGTTACCTCCACCATCTTGGGCCTCCATCGTCACGACGGCCTCCATCATCTCTTAGGCCTCGATCGTCATGACGGCCTCCACCATCTCTTGGGCCTCCATCGTCACGACGGCCTCCACCATCTCTTGGGCCTCCATCCAGGCCGTTGTCTGCGCGGCCTTCCTCTTCCGGATATATTTTCACGCGTCTCCCTCTTACACGGATATGGGCTTTTTGGAGACACGTCCTCCCTATTCAGGATATGGGCTTTTGGAGACGCGTCCTCCCTCTTCCGGATATGGGCTTTTGGAGATGCGTCCTCCCTCTTCCGGATATATTTTACCCAATTGGGCTAATTAATTTGGATGAACAATTCCATTGGGCTTACTACATTTTTGCTATGTTAACAGATGCCCCCCTCGCGCATTTTGTCTGATTAGCATTTTAAGACAAACTTGCGCGCTTTAAATCTAGGGTTGGGATATCAAAGCCCAATAAGGCCCACAAGGTTGAAAAACCCTAGCCCTATAAAAGCCCCTTCATTCCAAACATTTTGGAAAGTTTCCAAATTCACTCTCCAAAAATTTCTTCTCTTCCTCCTTCTCTCTTGGCCGCCGCCGCCGTCCAGCTGCCATCGGGCGTCGCCGTCGTCTCGCCTGCCGCCGGCCGCCGCCACGTCGGACGCCACCGTCGCGCATTCGCTGGGGGGCCGCCGTCAGCTTTCGCGGAGGAGGGCCGCCGTCAGCGCTCGGACCGCCACCAAGCAGGAGGGCCGCCGTCTTCGGAGGAGACCGCCATCGAGCACCGAGGCCGCCATCGCCATTTCGCCAAGGCCGCCATCTCGAGTTTTTGGGTTGAGGCCGCCGCTGCTCGCCAGGGCCGCCGTGCTCGCCAGGGCCGCCGTGCTCGCCAGGGCCGCCATCACGAGAGAGGACCGAGGCCGCCATCACCACGCATCGGAGACCGCCATCCATCCTAGGGCCGCCATCCTTGACGCTCTCGGAGGCCGCCAGTGTTGATCTCGAGCAGGCCGCCACCGCCATCCAGGAGTTGGCGCCGCCACCGCCACCAGGAGCTGAGGCCGCCACCGCCACCAGGAGCCGAGGCCGCCACTGCCACCAGGAGCCAAGGCCGCCATCCTCATTATGGATGAGGTAAGTTCAACATGCTCTCTTGTCTTGATGTATTTTTTGGTGGAGGCCTATCACATGCGTTAATATTTTGGCATTTCTGAAATACATGGTAGATGTGGAACTGAATTTCCTGCTAGACTTGTCTCTGTTGATCTTGCTAAATTTGTGCATGTATAGCGATTTGGACATGTATTTCTGATAACATGAATTCCAGCTAAATCACTTGTTGGTAGCTAGATCACTTGTCTCCACTTTGTTTTCCATGGCATGACTTTGACATAACATAGAAATAGGATTCTAGCTAGATCACTTGTCTCTACCTTGTCTTGTCATTGCATGACCTTGATATAGAACTGATTCTAGCTAGACCAGTTATCTCTTGTTATTGCCTCTCATGATCTCGACATAGGATTTAGAGAACGTAGCCTACCATGACATAGGACTTAGCTAACCTAGTGTCGCTTCTTTAGTTATCCCACACTTTGCTCATGACATAGGATCTAGTAGACGACACCACTCCGGCCGCCACTCCCTTGGCTCAGGCCGCCACTCACCATTCATCCGGATCATCATCGGCCGCCACTCAGGGGCCTCCAGTCCCATCAATTCAGGCCGCCATTTCATCCGCCCTGGCCGCCACTCCCTTGACAGGGTTTGCTGCTTCGTCGTCTCGTGGCATGGCTTTTCAGGTTTTGAACTCTTTCCTTAGGTTCAACAAGCTTGTCTAGGTTCGCCAGGTTTACCTCATAGTGGCTCACCTCTGAACCTTCGTGATATAGGATGTTGCCAGATCCGTCCCTTCCTTAAACAATCAGACCGCCACTGCCAGCGTCCAAAACCCCTTCCAGGCTGCCACTTCGGCTTCCCCCACGACTCAGGTTCATTTTGCTTTATCCTCTCTTTTAAGGTGGCCTTTGTCTTCGTCGTTTAATCCCGGTTGTTTAATCCCGGTTGTTTGCTTTACAGAGTCCGCTTATTCCGGATTCTGATGACGAGTTTCCCGCTGCTGATCGTCGTGAGTCGGAGCCTTATTTGCGACCGTTTCATAGCACGACTGCACACGCGGATGTAGCCAAGGATTTTTTATCATGCCGTCTTCCGATTACTAAAGCTTCATTTACGACTGCCTTCGTGTCTCAGACTAAGGCCATTCGATCTCACCGGAGTGGCCTTACTGCTTCCAACTCGAGGGTCAACGGTGATGATGATAGTAATTTGGGCAAGTACATTGCATGGATGGAGAGGATGAGTGGTCGTGCTCCTGAGTGGGCTGCCTGGGGTATTGAGGAGGCTATCACACTTTCTACCAGGCCAGTAGTAGTACATCACCGCTTGATCTATTATCTGATGGGTTTTTGGAATTCTTCGGTCAACGCTTTCCAGTTCCCTTGCGGCTTCATTGGTCCTACTCTTCTCGATGTCGCGATGATCACAGGACTTCGCATAGATGGAGCCGAGCTTACACATTCGGGTGTTGACGATCCCGCACTTGGTTCCTCCATTTGTCCTCCGGGCAAGTTTGCCAGACGATATGCGCCATATATTGACCATAATATGACTACAGTAGATTCTGCATCTACACGGGATGAGCATGTGGCTTTCCTCTTGATGTGGTTTAGCCGATTCATCATATGCACTAGTGCTCGCACCGTTTTGCGCACTGCCCTCCCTCTCGTTCTAGCTATTATGAGTCCGGAGTCTCGAGCTACGGGCTCCTATTTCCTTGGCACCCTATTCAGTGGCATGGCCAAGGCGTCTGGCATGTTAGCTAGTGGACGGGGTCCTGCTACCACGGCTTTCGGACCATTCTGGTTTCTGCAGTTATGGGTCCAGTTGTACTTTCCCCAGCTGTTTGTCCGTGTATCTCGCCCTGGTCCGAGGGATGTGACAGATGGTCTTCCGCTAGGTAGGATATTGGCCGCCGATTCAGTGAGGATTAGCAGAGACACTCTCCTACGATGGGATGGTCTGAGGATTATCCGTTGGTGTTATCATTATCGGCCATCCTATCATGACCTCTACGTGTATGCCCCCATTGGCCGATTGCTCTCCATTCTTCTATGTAGGCCCGACCGGCCGCACGGCCTTTACGGAGAGAACACTTGGAATATTAGTATGAAGCCTCATATGCTCTTGAGCGGGCTTCCTCCACATACAGCTGAGCCGTACTGCCCTCAGTTATTAGCTCGTCAGTTCGGTTGCCACCTCGGGCTTCCTCGCCGAGTGATATGGCCTGCCCCTTTTAGCCGTGATGCGAGACTGACACTTACGGATGCTGCGATTACGGCGATACTGGCTTCCTTGCCCCGTTTGACGCATTCCAGTTATTTGCCCTTTACTCCTACGTGGTCACTCGCTGCCGGCTTTATGGCGTGGTGGACGCCCTACGTCACTTCTATTTTGCCGCTGCATAATGAGCTTACGTCCCGTTTTGGAGGTCCGCTGCGTGATTCATCCTCACAGCGATCCTGCACTGCGGACACTTCTTCTTCCCGTAAGCGTCGAAGAGGTACGTCAGACTCTATTTTCCGATCCATATTGTATATCTTACGCAGGTACTTAAACATTGTTTTTCTGTCCACAGTTGATGATGAGGCGAGTGACGAGGATGCTCCAGTTAGTGACGGGAGTTCTAGTTCGGACGAGGAGGAGACGAGTTCTAGCGACGAGGAGGCACATTCTGGTGAGGAGGGTCATGCGGGTGACATGGACGACGACGAGCATGAGGAGGATGAGTCTGATGATCCTGCAGAGACTGCAGATGATTGCGGCCAGGCGGATGACCCTATTGATGACGTTCCCGTGGCCGTCGATGCCTGGTATTCTTCTTCTTTAGGTAGATCTTCTGAGTCTACGGAGGAGATGTTAGCCCGTGCCGACTACATCATTCTTCATGGCCATGATGATCCTAGGTATCAGACTAGTGCCACGGTGACTGGCACTGATGATCCTATGACTACTGTTGCTGATCAGGTATGTTTCTCTACTTTAGATTTTTACTCTTTATTGCTTCTGATACTGTAACAACATTCCTCTTGGTTGGTGCAGATGGATCCACATCCCCCTAGGACAAATGATGCAATTGGCTTAGCTGACCACACGTTGGCCTCTCAGGTATTTTTGAGTTGCGTCTTCACCTATTCATATTTTGATTAAACTAGGTGCTTTGAGAATCTTCGCCCTCCAGCTTCCTGCAGATACTACTCAGACTGCAGATCGTGTCTCCGAGACTATTCAGACTGACCCTTCGGCGACTCCTCAGGTATTCTTTACTGATTTATGTCACCTCTTGTTTTCTTCCTGAAGGACATGTTCTAAAGATCTCCCTTTCCAGACTCCCCTAGATCAGGCGGGTTGCCCTACTACTGTTGCTCCTATTACTTCGGCTGATGCGGTCGTGCTGCCTCCTCTGGTATGTCTCATTTCAGCTTGCACGGTTATAAGATTTTCTTCGCATATACTCATGTGAAGCTACCCTCAGGTACCCGCGGTTCCTCTCCCGATTCCGGTGACCTCCTTGACTTCTGGTCCTCAGGTACCCGGCTCGGTTGATGGAGTTATTAGTTCGTCGTGTGAGGCGTTCGACCGCCTCTTGTCCACCCATACCGATCTCCTTTCCACCGAGGTGGTTTCTAGTCTAGATCGCCTGCTGGATGATGTTGCTGCAGTTCCTGCGTTTGCTGAGGATGCTGACTTCCTTGGATTCTCAGAGCTCATCTCTGACCTATCCATTGCATATCCTGCCTATAGAAGGTCTGCGGATCAGTCCGCCCAGGAGCTGACGTTGCTTGATGACCTCGAGGCGCGACATCGTGACCTTTGTTCTCAGATGGATGTTCTCCGCCCCCAGCGCGATCAGCTGATTGTTGATCGCGAAGCTAGAGAGAGCCGCAGATCCCATCTTGAGGGGTTTATTACACGAGCAGAGCACGGCATTGAGGAGGCAGAGCGGATCATTTTGGAGAGGAGGAGCGCCATTCAGGGAGCTAGGGAGGAGCTAGCTTCACTGGAGCCTGCCTTAGTCGACCTCTCCTCCCGAGCTACTGAGGTGGAGACTGCCTACGATCGCTTAGCCGCAGACGAGAGCGATTTATCGACTGAGTTGTCGGGAGTTCGGACTCGTCGGCTTCGACTGTCCGTTCGTGCTCGCGCTTCCGCAGCCGCACTTCATCGCCTGACGGATATTTTTGGGCGTACACGTGATCGGTGGGCCCTCATGCGTCGGCGCATATTGGGCGATGGGACGCAGCCTCCCGTTTAGTTTCTAGCACTGCTTTTCAGTACACTTTCTGGGTCAGCCCATCGGCCTTGTGATGGGCAGTTTCTGCTTTTTGCTTTGGGATATTATTGCTACTTTTTGGCCGAACTTGTGATTGGCCACTTTGGATGTACTCATGTTTCTTACTCAGATTCCCATACTGACGGATAGAACATTTTGAGATATTTTGCGTTTATGCTTTGTTTATGTTCTTGACCATCAATATCCATTAGTTTGTATGCACCATTAATCAATCTTTGCGTGACAATGAACGGCCCTTCCCAATTTGGAGACCACTTGCCTGTCTCATTGTCTCGCACTCCCGAGGGCAGAATCACCTTCCATACTAAGTCTCCCTCGCTAAAGGTTTTGCATCGAACTCTCTTGTCATAGTGTCTCGCCATCCTCATCTTTTGGCGACGGATATTTTCCAGAGCGGTAAGCTTGTCGCCATCTGCTGTCTCCAACTCTTGCACCATGGCCTTTTCATACTCAGCTAGGTCTAGGTGATGCTGTTGGGCCACCCTTAGAGAAGGGACCGTGATCTCCAAAGGCAGAACGGCGTCATGACCATATGTCAGGTAATATGGTGTGAAGCCAGTGGAGGTAGACTTAGCATTCCGGTAAGCCCATAGAACTTCCGACAGAGCCTCATGCCACTTCCTTGGTTTCTCACCTACCGCCTTCTTGATCATACTTATCAAGATTTTATTGGTGGCCTCCGCTTGACCGTTTGCTTGGGGGTAATACGGAGTGGAGTGGTATACGCGAATCCCGAATTGTCTGGCAAAAGCTAAGAACTTCTCGCCGGTGAACACAGTTCCTTGATCCGCAGTGATTGTTTGAGGAATTCCAAATCGATGTATGAGCTCAGTTACGAACTTAATTACATCATTTTGATCTATCTTCCTCATTGGCCATGCTTCCACCCATTTGGTAAAGTAATCAGTGGCCACTAGTATGAATGTGTGGTTCTTAGACGACGGCGGGTGAATTTTTCCAATGATGTCCATCCCCCAGCCACGAAATGGCCAAGGCTTGATGACTGTGTGTAATTCCTCCGCTGGCACTCTCTGAATTGGCCCATGTTTCTGACAAGCCTCGCAACCTCGGGCATAGACGATGCAGTCTTCCATGATGGTTGGCCAAAAATAGCCATGACGATGAATACTCCATCTCATGCTAGGTCCTGCTCGATGGGAGCCGCATATCCCCTCGTGAACTTCTCCCATTACCAACTTCGCCTCCTCGGGACCTATACACTTGAGCAGTAATCCATCGACCGCCCTTCGGAATAACTCACCATCTACCAGTGTGTATCGTAAAGATTTGATTTTTTAGCGAGCTGTCCCCTCCAGACGACGGGTCCTCGAGGTATCGTGTGATTTCAGTCCTCCAGTCATCGTTGGGATGTCGGGGTTGGACTCCTCCTTGGTCTCCAGACTCATCCGTGATGGTGGCAATGCATGGTGCCCCCCTAGGGCGACTAGACTGCCAGCCTGAAGCCAGTTGGGCGGCTTCGTTAGCCTCTTGATTTCGACTTCTAGGAATGTGGGTGATGGTAACATCCGAAAATTTGGATAAGAGTTCCAACGCTGTCTCGTAGCACTTGACTAGCCTCGAACTCTTGCATTCATATTCTCCTGTTAGTTGTTTTAGGATGACCTCGGAGTCTCCAAAAATGGTAATGGATTTCGCACCTTTGAGTAATGCTGTCTCCAGGCCAAATATTAAAGCCTCGTACTCCGCTTGATTGTTGGTGGTGCCTGGTTCCAGCTCTCGAGCGAGCTTCCAATGTTGTCCTAAAGGGCTAGTGATCGTAATGCCGGCTCCGGAGCCGCTACTCGCACATGATCCATCAAAGGTCAATTCCCAAGGCTCAAATCCGATGAAGGACGCCTCTTTGGGATCCTCTGGTATTGTTAATGAGGGATGCTGGGCTAGGAAATCAGCTAAGGCTTGTCCTTTGACAGCTTTTTGAGGGACGTGCACCAGGGTGAAGGGACTAATCTTCATAGCCCATTTAGCCTGGCGACCCTTCAGTGCTGGCTTATGCAGGAGTATTCTTACCAAGTCGAATGGAGCTACCACTTGGACTGTTCTTGGTAGCATGTAATGTTCCAATTTACTGCAGGAGTATACCAAAGCGTAACACAGTTTCTCCAATGCAGTATATCTTACCTCTGGTCCTTGTAGGGTTTTGCTGAGGTAATAGATAGCCCTTTCCCTGCCATCTTCATCATCTTGTGCAAGTAGACATCCGATGGATTCCTCGGAGGCTGACACGTATAGCTTTAGAGGTATTCCCTGCCTTGGTGGTACTAGCACTGGAGGATTGCTTAACGCTTTCTTTATTTCTTCGAAGGCCGCTTGATGCTCGGCTGTCCATGAAAATATCTCGTTCTTTCTTCCTTTAAGTAAGGTAGTGAACGCCTTCATCTTCCCAGCCGCATTAGCAATGAACCTTCTTAAGAAATTGATTTTGCCAATCAGTGATTGTAGTTCTTTGAGGTTAGATGGCGCGCGGGCTTCTAAGATGGCCTTGGCCTTGTTGTGATCTACCTCGATACCTCTTTCATGCACAAGGAAGCCTAAGAAGTTCCCTGCTGCCACTCCGAAGGCACACTTAGCTGGATTGATTTTCAATCCATGTTGCCTCATTCGAATGAACGCGTTCTCGAGATGGGCCAAGTGCTGGCCGAATTCACATGACTTCACTACGATGTCATCAATGTAAACTTCAAGTGTGTGGCCAATTAGATCATGAAAAATCATGTTCATGGCCCTTTGATATGTTGCTCCGGCATTCTTCAAGCCAAAAGGCATGACCACCCATTCGAAGATGCCGACTGGTCCTGGGCAACGAAAAGCAGTTTTATGTACATCAGATTCAGAAATGAAGATTTGATTGTACCCAGAATAACCATCCATTAATGACAAAAATTTGTAGCCGGCGGCCGCATCGACCAGCATATCGGCCATAGGCATTACATACTCATCCTTAGGTGTAGCCAAATTTAAATTTCTAAAATCTATACAGACTCTTAATTGACCATTTTTCTTCACAACAGGTACAATATTTGCAAGCCACTCTACATAGCGACACGTTCTAATGTAACCTGCTCTAAGAAGCTTTTCAATCTCGGCCTTTATCTTTGGGATGGTGTCTGGATCAAAACGTCTAGGCGGTTGCTTGTGAGGTCTGAACTCAGGATGGGTTGGCAACTTGTGCTCCACCAGTTCTCTTGACAATCCTGGCATATCTGTATACTGCCACGCAAAACAGTCTGTGTATTTCTGGATCAGCTCCACTAGTTGGTGCCGCTCCACCTCGGGCAATGAAGCGCTTACCTTGGTGAGTTTTGGCTCTGCATCAGTTCCAAGGTTGATGTCCACAAGGGGTTCCTTAGCTTCCGGACTAGGCAATGTCCGCTTCACAGGGGATGGCCACTCAGATGGCCTTGTATCAGCTAGACTCTTGGACTTGTCTTCGGCACCCATCATCATCTCAGTGGTGGCGAGCCGCTGCAGCAAATCTCTATATATGTCTTGGCTATTCATCATGTGGAGTCTGAGGATTCGGGTCGACCGGATGTAGCTTGAAGCCGCTGGAAGTGAAGTCGATGGACTCGAAGTCTAAGTCCACACCAATCAAAGCCGATGCTGGCTGGACATCCTCCAAGTAGAAGACTGCCTCATCGTTGTTGCGGTCGTGTGCTATGAAGGGCTGAGGATCTGCTTCCACGAGTTCCACTTGATCATCATTCCAGATAAGCAGCTGTTGGTGTAAGGTGGATGGCACACATTGTGCCATGTGAATCCAATCGCGTCCTAGTAATACTGAGTAGCAAGTTTTTGACTTTACCACAAAGAAGGCCACTTTGATCGTCTTGGACCCTACAGTGACGTCGGCTGTTATGAATCCTGCTGGTTGAGTAGCTTCTCCCACAAAGCTGCACATCCTGACCCTGGTGGGGATGAGGTCCTTCTCACTCTTGCCGATCTTCTTCAAAGTGGACATTGGCATCACGTTTGCTGCTGCCCCATTGTCGACGAATACCCTACTCACCGGCCGCCCATCAATGTGAGCTTTGATATACAGAGGTTTCAACTGCCTGGTTTGAGACACTTCCGGTTTGGCGAACTGTGGAAGCACTGGCCCTTGAACAAGCTGGCCACTTAATTCTTCGAATAGATTTCTGGTTGGATGAGAGAGTTCTGCTATCATCTCATCCATCTCCTCGATGAGCTTGGCGAACGATGGCTCTTCTTCGTCCCATATCTCAGACTCTGCATCACTGGCTTCCTCATCCGTCGCTAATCCCACGACTTGCATAGGCACCACAGGGTCTGATGGTTCCTCCTCTTGATCATACCTGTAGCCTGCTTCCTTGAGTTCCTCTTCCAAACCGACCCAGAAAGCTTCATCCAAGTTGTCTAGCTCACCCTCCATGTTGGCTTCCTCATCGAGTTCCATGTGGTCCAACATATCGAGATCTTCCGTAATGACACCTACCGTGCTAATGCCGACTTTAGGCTTTTCTTGGTCAGCCCCCATGGCCGCTTCCACATCCTCGGGAGTGACCGCCCCGAAGCGGACTCGTGTAACCTCACTGTTTGTCTGAACTCCAGATTCCATTTCTGTCTGTTTGGGTTCGTCTACACTCTTGCAATAAGCGAGGAATCCCTCATAGCTGTCGGGTTCGCTCCCCAGTTTCCCGTCTTGATGGGCCGCTATGTAAGCAAAGAACCTGGTGAGAACCTTCATCATAGCCATTTCTCTAGCTGACCCCGGATCACCCATGCGACTAAACCTCTCCATGAATTTTTCTGCCCAAGGTTCACTTCCTTTACTTGATTCGGCCACGACGGCCGCCTTGCCCTTGTCCCTAGCAGACGAAGGTTGTTTCTTTATCTGAGCGGACCTAGTCTCCATGGTTTCACGTTGGGGCGCTGGATGGCGACGCTCTGTCCATTGAAGCCTTTCCTGAACTGGCCTCCTGGTGGGAGGTGATGGTGGATGTCTCCTTCGTGGAGATGGTGGTCTCCTGGAGGGAGATGATGGTGACTGTCTCCTTCGTGGAGATGGTGGTCTCCTGGAGGGAGGTGATGGTGAACGTGGCCTCCTTGAGGCCTCATTAGCCCTTCCCCTGTAATCTCCCAGCCGCTCATGCACCGGCTTTCGAAGTGGTACGGGGGGACTATACCTGATGTACAGAGGTCTCCCATCCGGATGCTGCAATCTCTCGTGGATAGGCCTCTGCCGTTCGGATGTTTCCCCTTGAGATCTGAAGTAAGTTGGTTGTACTGGTTTTCGGGGCTTAGACGACTCTAACTTATGGACCTGAGCTTCCCACTGCCGCATTTCCTCGGCATACCTTCTTTGAGCTCGTCTGTACTGACTCCTCGTCATGGGTGGCGGCTCCTTTTGAATGGTCTTGCCTCCTGCCAGGTTCCGCATCCATCTATCAGCTTCAGCAGGGTGTTCTGGACGCCTCATTAAGGTTGGTATCACCTCCACTCTTTGTCTGTAATCCCTAGTAGCAGGTCGATGCTCTCCGTTGTCGCGGACCTCCACAGCAGGTTTTGGGATTTCAATCCTCAAAGGAGGATTCTCCCTTTTCTGATATTCATTCTCTTCGGCTTTCAGAACTCTTGCAAAGTCCTCTTGAGACATGTGTTTGAACCTGGGCTGCTTGCTATACAATTGCTTTTCTCTTTCTTTCTCAGTGTCAGATTCATCTGATAATAGGTCGTCATCTTGTTCATCGATTTCAACACGTTCCCCTTCTTGATCCATCCGGCTACTGGAGCCGCCATCATCTGGGTTTGGAACAAGTCCAGCCGCACCCACGCGAAGTTGTGGAAACGGATCTAAGTCCACTTTCATACCTGCAATTTTTAAACGCCCTTCTTTAATCTTATTTTGTATGGCAGTTTTAAAACTCCGGCACTTGGTAATGCTATGCGTATATGAGTTATGCCACTTACAAAACGATCGGCCCCGAATTTCTTCGGCCGTTGGTAACTTCTACCCCTCAGGCAGCTTGATTAAGCCATCTTTGAGCAAGGCGTCGAATACTTGGTCTGCCTTGCTCATGTCGAACAGGTCCTCTTCGGGCTTATACTTGGCTTCCCTTTGTCTAGGCGGTTTAAGGGCAGCACAAGTGTGTGGCTTGGCTATCTGGACTAGTTCTGCAATAGCCACTTCCACTGGTTCGTCCTCCTCGTCGCTGAGTGTCACTTCCTCGAAGTGGACTCGACGTATAGGACATCTTCCTTCCTGTTCCTCCAGGAACTTTTCCAAGCGAGCCGCTCTCTCGGCTAGCTGGGCCAGGTCAGTTGCATCCTCCACAATTAAATGCTCCTTTAGTTTTGGTAACATGTTAGCCACTGCAATATTGGCTATTTCTTTTTCAGGGATTGCTATGGAACATCGGCCTTTCAGCCGTTGTAATCTACCAATAAAAGAGCTTGCCGCCTCATCGGCATGCTGCTTAGCATTAGTGAGATCAGCGAGGCTTACCTGAGATAGCGGAGTGTAAAACCTATCATGGAATGCCCGTTCGAGATCAGCCCAATTCTGGATTGAGTTAGGCCGCAACGATGCAAACCATGCGAAAGCAGGTCCGGTGAGAGACGAGCTGAACAGTCTTAATTTCAGCCAGTCATTGGCCGCTGCTTCCCCGCATTGGGCAGTGAACCTCCCAATGTGTTCCACTGTAGATTTGCCCTCATCTCCCGAAAAGGAAGTGAAGTCCGGCATCTTGAAACCCCTCGGGTAGGGTTGCATGGTGTCTACCCAATCCGGATATGGCTTCCGGTACGTAGGCCGCTCCATCGGCTTTAACTGGATTCCGAAGTGCTGCTGCATCATGTCCGCGAGCAGCTCTGGTGAAACCACTGGTGCCTGCGTAGGAGGCATCGCAGCAGCAGGTGTCGGGGGTGCTCCATATGGTTGTGGAGCGTGTCCTCCTGTGTAGACAGGAGTGGCGGCCTGTGCTGCGGGGATAGGGGTGGCGGCCTGCACCATAGGGGCCGCCATCACTCCACCTGTCTGGGTAGCCTGCCCCCCTAGGGTTGGTGGCACCCAACCCGGGTTGAGAGGAGCCGCCATATGTGGTGCCGTGGGGATGTTCGGCATCTGAGGTGCCGCCTGTCTGGGTGCCATGCTAGGTCCGGCCGCCATGCAGCCTGGTGTGGCACTGGTTGCCATCAACGGATTTGATGGAACGTATACCGGCATTGGAGGTGCCGCGTAGCCCGAGTTCGGCATGCTGGGTGCCGCTGTAGAAAAAGTGTACGCGGTCTGGTATGACTGTGGAAACATACTGGCCACGCTTCCAGAGTCATGGAGTGATGGGTGACCCAGTGTGTTTCCCGACATTCGGTGTTGTCCTCCTGACGGTCCCGGATATGGAGTGCTAGGTGCCATGGTAGAACTTGATGGGAGGCCTCCATCGCGTAGGGAACCGCATATCTGGCTGGTCTGGTCGGCCATGGCAGGCCGCAAGACATCCATCAAGTGCCTTGTGAGCAAAGACATAAATTCGGCCATCGATTCGGTCATCGATAGCCGCATTTGTTCCGACAGAGTAGGGATCTGCATTATCCCCTGCTGTGGTGAGGCGATGTTCGCCGTCTCGCCGGCGTCCTCATCCAATGTGCGCTGGACTGTCTGGTCTTGCAGAGACATGTTCTCGAATTCTTGTGTTAGATCAGTAACGATTTGTCCGGATCTAAGACGCATGCACTTCTGAAGCAGATATGGTCTTGAATCGAGTCCCACTGGGCGTGCCAATTTGTTAACAGTGAAATTTGGGATAAAAGATTGCTCTTTTATTAATGAACTTTGAGGAAGGATTACAAGAACAAGGGATGAAAGATTACAGGAATTAAAAGGGAAAACAGTAAAGGAATTTGAAAAATACTGAAAAAGCTGTAAAGTGCAGGAAAGCAGTAAAGAATGTAAAGAAAAATAAAGACGGCTTCTTCAGAAGAATTGGGGATGATTTGCGCATGATGCCGACGTCTATATTTATAATGGTGAGGCGTCTTCAATCCCTTGGTTCGGTTTCCTTGTCTGGGCGTCTTGCCAGGATTCCTTTCCTTATCTGACACCTTCGCCCGATACGCTTTCCGATTTTGAGGATTCGCTTTGATCTCGACACATTCATCAAAGGCGGCCTCCATCATGGGGTTACCTCCACCATCTTGGGCCTCCATCGTCACGACGGCCTCCATCATCTCTTAGGCCTCCATCGTCATGACGGCCTCCACCATCTCTTGGGCCTCCATCGTCACGACGGCCTCCACCATCTCTTGGGCCTCCATCCAGGCCGTTGTCTGCGCGGCCTTCCTCTTCCGGATATATTTTCACGCGTCTCCCTCTTACACGGATATGGGCTTTTTGGAGACACGTCCTCCCTATTCAGGATATGGGCTTTTGGAGACGCGTCCTCCCTCTTCCGGATATGGGCTTTTGGAGATGCGTCCTCCCTCTTCCGGATATATTTTACCCAATTGGGCTAATTAATTTGGATGAACAATTCCATTGGGCTTACTACATTTTTGCTATGTTAACAATTATACATTTTAATTCCTAGTAGAACTGTATAAGTACTCCCTCTATTTTTTATTTTTATTTTTTTTTATCATCACCACTTCTTTCCTGCACGCAATCCAATATAAAATTTTAATTATTTTTTTGATGAAATCGGATATCCTCAGTGTTGGGGCCACAAGGGTAGTGGGTCGCGAGAAATTGATTGGGCCATACAAAATGAGCCAGAAAAAGTATTTAAAAGGAAGATGGACTTAGAATTGATTGGGCCGAGAAACTAAAGGCGGACGACTGGGACCAAATGAAAATCCAGACGAAGGGAGATTCCCAAGAAGAAGAGATATCGGCCGAAATGGAGTAAGGGCAGCCGACGAAGGACGGGTGAAAATCGGCTCAGAGGAATCGGCCGGAGAGCGGTTACCAGAGCTCCAGCTATAAATAGGGGATGCCATGCACATAATCAAGGGAGACCAATCCACCCCAAAATTCCTTTATCAAATTTCAATTCTTTGTATCTTTACTGCTTTCTTTACAGCTTTCCTTTAAACAGCTTTCCTAGACTATAGCTTAGCTTATAGAGGTTACTTTTCCAATTCCACCGTTGTTTCTCAACAACCGGTAGTTTGGTTCTATTTTTCCGGTGAATTCGCTGTTGTTTCTTAACAACTGGTAGATTCTCCATTGTATCCAGTTTGCCATTATAATTCCAGTGAATATTCAGTCAAGTTTGGGCGTAGTTGGTCAAGTTTGGGCGCATTATTGTAAATCCGGACCCGTAATCGGTTTGATAATTTTCCGGTAGTCTCCCTTGAGGAGAAAAAGGTCCTTGGCTCGACGCTAGCCAAACAGTGGCACGCCCAGTGGGACGTACAATGGCATTCGAGACGCATGCAACTCTGGCGGTTAATACGGCGGCAATGATTGATTTGCCACCGATTCAGGAAGAGCGCACAGGAGAACCAGGTGAATTCCCTCCAGGATTCCCCGGACCATCAAACTTTCACAACCAGGAGTTTCCGCATGACGATCTAACCCCGCGGTTCCGTGATCACGTCCAGTTTATGGTAGAAGCGGCGGTTACGAATTCGGTTCGACAGATAGAAGGTAATATACTAGCAGCAATGCCAGCAATGTTTAGAGCCGAATTAGCGAGGAACATGTATCCGATGGGAACGCAGAATGCGCAAATGGCGCAAAATCCACCACCTGTGATGCAAAATCCTCATAATTTTCAACAGCAGGCCTATCAGCCGCTAGGAGGGCAGGGACCACGGCCTTTCGTCCCTCCTCAACAAAGGTACGATCAGCAGCAGAATCAACCGCCTCAACCAGTAGTGCAACCGCCTGCTCCAGTGGTATAAAAACAATATCTACCACTGCAGCCGAATCCGCCACAACTGGTTGATAGAGAGCTCATAGCTGAGATCATTCGTACACAGTTTGGAAACCTTATCGGCCAGGAGAATAGGCCGATGTATAGGAAGCCTTATCCTGACTATATAGAAGAGCAGTATCCACTGCCAAGAGGAGTGAAGGTTCCTGATTTTAACACGTTCTCAGGAGAGGTCGGCCGATCGACGATAGAACATATTGGCCGATTTACGGCTCAATGCACCAGAATAGGCCGATCGACGATAGAACATATTGGCCGATTTACGGCTCAATGCACCAGAATAGCACAAAATGATTTTCATAAGTTGATATTGTTCAGCTTGTCGCTTATTGGTCCAGCATTTGAGTGGTATATTAATTTGCCCGCCGGATCAGTCAACACTTGGGCTGAAATGGAGCGGTTATTTCATGACCGATTTTACAACACTAGTCCTGAAGTATCGGTGGTTGATCTAACATTAACCAAGCAGAAGGCGGCTGAGTCAGTTACTGAGTTCATAGAAAGATTTTACGCCGTTAAAGCTCAAATGAAGACAATGCTGCCAGAGCACGAATATATCCAAATTCTGAAGCAGAATCTGAAGTTCGCCATCAATGACAGATTGATGGTCACAAGACCGAGGACTGTGGCCAAAGCCATAAGAATGGAAACCTACTTGGCAGTGCAAGCGGCTTTTAAGTCAAGCCGGAGTCAAAGTGGGAGATCACAGCCTATTCAGTCGGCTACATCATTTGCAGAGTCTCTGGATAGGTGTAAAATTGGAGAAGAATATAATTTGGACGACGTTCCTGCCTTAGCCGAAGTTGCAAAGGCTGAATTGGTGATAAAGAAGCCTATGATGTGTCCAGCTCTTCAGCCAGTTAGAGGCAAGGAGAAAGAAGGAGAAGTCAGGGATGAATTTCAGAGGTTTTATTCTTTCGATCTATCTCAGATGGACGAAATATTTGACTATTTCCAGAAGAATGGACTACTTGAATTCAAAGGAAATCATCCGCAGCCGACTAAAGAACAATTGGACGGTGGGTGGTGTAGATTTCACGGATCGGCCACTCATTCTACAGCGGTCTGCGGACATTTCAGAAAGTTGATCCAGAAGCACGTGGATGATGGGAAATTGAAATTCCCGGACAGACTGATGGCAATAGATAAGAATCCGTTTCCTGTCCTAACATGGTGATGGTGCACCCTGATCAGAACAAGTCCGTAAATGATCGTTTGGGGGACCAACCATCGTCCAGTAAAAGTTCTGTGCACGATCGGCTAGGAAGTCAGCCATCGGCCCAGAAGAAGGCAGGAGTATGGAGACGATTAGGGTCTCCACAGAATGGGAAAGAGAAGACTTCGGATGTTTTTGACCGATTGGGAGACTATGAAGTCATGGAATGGATCAAGCAATCGGACAAACAACAGAAGCTGGAATCCAAGGACGAGAGTGAAAGGCCAACGTTGAAGATCATAACCAATGGTTGGGATTCAGAGATGAAACTGACAGCCGATAAAAGGAACGGAAAGACTGTAATCCAGATTACAGTCCCCAAAGAGGCTGTGTCCCCGGAAATGAAGAAGTTCAGAAGGCCACCAGCTAATACTCAGGTAGGCTGGTGGGTTCAGAATTCCCCAGAAAAAAGACATTTTGGCTAACGTCAATTTGAGAATTCAGCCTGGAGGGCAGGGGACGAAAAGACCCCAAGAGGAAAAGGATCATATCGTACCTTTAAGTGGAGAATGCAACGGCTTAAAGCAGCTAGGGCATATGGGGAAGAAGAGTATGAAATGACGCACATGGAGGAGGACTTCCCAGATGATTGTTCTTCATCTGAAGGAAGGATCCTGGACAAAGTATTTTCGGCTCATCTGAAGTCAGCCGAAAGGAAGAAAAAGAGGAATTATGAGCCGAAAGAAGATCAAGATCGGTTGAAAAATAAAACTGAATTTCGGCCAAAAGCAATCCAGTTAAGGGCCGATAATGACCAGCCGAAACCGAAAGAGGAATGGAAGCCTAGACCAGTCCGGACTAGGGAATAGAAGCTAAAGACAACTATCGTCCCAAATAGTGAGACACTCTCAATCGGACAATTCAAGTTCGACTTTGGGTCTAGTGCAAATATGATAGGGACGACCACAGCAAGTGGTGAAGAGTACTGGTCCGATTCTGAACCAGCTGTGATATTTTGTTAGAAGGAAGGAGAATATTTTGGCAAAGAAGAGCCCATAGTGGACTTTTGCTTTGCTAAACTCGAAGCACTTCGGCCTGAGGCCGAAGTAGAGAAGACTGCGGAAGATGGGTAGCAGGCTTTTTTCCCCTGAAGCTCAGCCAAGTACGATTTTACCTTCGACTACAAAGATGTATCAGCATGTGAGGCCCTTGTATGTCAAAGGCTTGGTCAACGGAAGGCCACTAAGGAGAATGTTTGTTGATGGTGGAGCAACCGTCAACATTATGCCATTATCTACATTGACCAAGATTGGCCGCTCGAAGGACGATTTGTTGCCCACAAGAATGAAGGTATTGAGTTTTGTGGGAGCACAAACGGCGGCCGAAGAGTGTATCTTAGTTGATGTCACAGTTGGAACGATCTCGATTCCGACCATGTTCTTTGTGGTGAATGCGGAGGTCCCGTATGCGTCCCTATTAGGCTGATGCTGGATTCATACAGCCAGGTGTCTGCCATCAACACTTCATCAGAAGATATGGTTTTGGAAAAAGGATGGCACAGTTGAAGAAGTGGATGGTGATCAACCTCCGTTTCCAGTCAGCACAGCCGGACGAATTGATGCGGTATTATATGAAGAACCTATAAAACCGTTCCTAGCGGTAGTGGGGGAGCGATACCCGCAGGTCGTTGAATGCGTCTGGACAGATATGGGGTTTGAAGTTAGATACTAAGCCGATGTACAGCCAGACGCTGAAGAAAGTAAATAATGGACGAAGGAATTAAGGAAATGATCGAGTTCGAATCGGCCGAACTCGGGTCTTCAAGTGAGGGAACAAGTTGGAGTGAATTCATGGATGCTATTCCAAAACGAACACTAGATTTCAAAACTCAAGATCCCCTGAAGATGGTCAATGTTGGCACAGACGAACACCCAGAGGAGATCCCACTCAGTGCAAGTTTAGATCAGCAAATGACAAGCCGATTCAAGGGGGTGTTAATTGAGTTTAAAGATTGTTTTGCATGGAACTATACAGAGATTCCGGGATTGGAAAGATCCATCGTAGAGCATAGACTACCAATCAAAGAAGGGTTTAGGCCGCATAAACAGCCGGCCAGGAGGGCAGCGCCCGAAATAGTCCCAAAAATAAAGGAATAAATAGAGAAGTTGTTAGCAGCCGGATTTGTTAGGCCAACTACGTATGTAGAGTGGTTGTCGAATATTGTTCATGTAATAAAGAAGAATGAGAAATTAAGAGTCTGTATTGATTTCAGAAATCTTAATATAGCCACTCCTAAAGATGAATACATGATGCCTATTTTTGATTTGTTAATTGATTCGACCGCAAAACAGGGGATGTTATCCTTTATGGATGGATATTCGGGATACAATCAAATCTTTATGGTCGAAGAAGATGTGCATAAAACTGCATTCAGGTGCCCTGGAGCTATCGGGATATATGAATGGGTAGTAATGCCATTCGGTTTGAAGAATGCAGGAGCTACATATCAGAGGGCCATGAACTTTGTCTCTCATGATTTAATAGGAGACTGTGCAGAAGTCTACATCGACGATGTCATGGTCTGATCCAAAGATGTGGAAACCCATTTGGACGATTTACGAAGAGTATTTGCAAGAATGAGGCTACATGGAGTTAAGATGATTCCGGCTAAGTGTGCTTTCGCAGTGCAAGCAGGGAACTTTCTTGGGTTCTTGGTACACAATAAAGGCATAGAAGTTAATGCCAACAAAACCAAGGCCATCCAGGAAGCTAGGCCTCCACATGATAGGAAAAGTTTACAAAAATTCCTTGTCAGATTGGTTTTCTAAGACGATTCTTGGCAAATGCGGCCGGGAAGTCAAAGCCATTAACCGATCAACTAAGACTGAAGAAAGAATAGGAATTCAAGTGGGGAGTCGACCAACAGAGAGCCTTTGAACAGCTGAAATGGGCTTTGATAAGTCCACCAGTGTTGGTCCCTCCGATCCTCGACCGACCATTGAAGCTATATATAGCAGCGGCCGAAGAGTCTATTGGAGATTATTGGCTCAAGAAGACGACGAAGGAAGAGATCGGGCGATTTATTACTTGAGCCGAATCCTTAAGGATGCAGAACTAAGGTACTCGCCGATTCATAAATTGTGTTTAAGTCTTTATCATGCATGCCAAAAGCTATAATATTATATCCAGCCAAGGCAAGTGATAGTGGTTGTAATACCCCAAATTTTTATCAACGTCCAAAGGAATAAAATTTATTCCGATCAATGTCGAAATATCTCCGAGAAGAAGAAAATAATTTATCACAATAAATTATTGCTCGGAAATGAAACGCCGACAGATTCAAAATTCAAATTGGATTAAAAGAGGGAAAGGAAGCCCGAAGACATTCCATGAATTGAGTCAAAATAATTGGAATTAAATTCAAGAAGGAAAATAATTCTAATTCCAAGAACCCGTGAAGTCGGAAGAAATTTAATTACACAAGTTATTGCACGGGAGTCAAAAGACGACGAATTGGAAGCCGACGAACCCGAGACCGACGGACTTAAGATTTCAAACATGAAATTCATTTGAGTCGAGATAAATTTAAGATAAGAATTTATGATCCGAGAATGACCCGAAAAATCGAGCCCGAAAATGCAGGAGGACAGAAGTCCGAAAGAGAGGAGAAAAGGCCCGACGGGATCGCACGGCCCAGTCCGGACGCACAGCCCAGACCAGGCCGCGCGCCCTCCGCGCTGGTTTTGGCTAAAAACCGCGCCAACCCCGCGCCACCAAGACAGCAGCTGCCAATTGCGCGATTTCGGGGATTTCTTGCCATATTTCGACTCCCCGACTTAGGAAAGCCAATCCCAGACGGGGGAAAGGCTATTAGGACGATGGGGGATGATTTTCCACCCCCATAATCAGTCTCCCAAGTTTATCCACCACTCTCAAACTTTCCCAAAGCAAAACACCCACCCGACGACTTTCCGGCGACCTTCCGACGAGTTTCCGGCGACCGACGACGACCAAGGAAGAGTGTAGATCATCGATTACAGTCCTTGAATCATTGGTAAGTCGTCCATAGGTTTTTGTTTGAGATTTTGATGCCCGAAAATCCGATCTAACCTTAGACTTTTGCTTCCGAATTCGGATTGTGACGTTGGAAGAGGAAATCGACTTGAGGAGATTCGTTCGTGACATCCCGTGGATTCTGGACGACCCCGTGACCTCCTAGACATCATCCCCACTGTAAGTTAATGCTTACTCGGTTTTGGGTGACTTAAAATGCAACCAAACATAGGGATTTAATAACTCTAAAACCTGTCAACACGAAAAACCCCCAGCGCAGCAATTTTGTGCGAATTTTTCGAACCCTTAAAACTGCTCAAACAGAAAAACTCAAAACATGAAAACTGTTTCTAAGACATAGATCTAGTTCGTGTAAAATTTTCATAATTTTTCATCGCGTTTTGATATCCGAAAACAGCCTCCAACGAACCTGCCATAGAAGTCGAACTTGAAACTGTGACAGATTTGAAATCGGACCAAAACCCTTATTTCGAGAGTTCAAACCGAAAAACTTAAAACTAGACTTTTAATCCTAACACATTAATCTAGGTTGTGTAAAAATTTCAGACATTTTCGTCGAGGTTTGCTATTTCAAATCGCATCGAACACAAACTGCTTTGACAAGACATTTTCGAAATCTGCCTGTGAACATGTCCGAACTTGATGCGCCTGTTTCTATATTTTCTAGCCCGATTTGATCTTTGAAATCTAAATGAAAGTTGTAGATAATCATGTCTAGTATGTGCATATAAAATTTCAGAATTTTTGGAGCCCATTTGATATGTCAAAAAGTCGATTTTCTAAACTGTGTCAAATCTGCCACTGGGCAGTGAACTGTTTTTGTATTAAACTCGATTTTTGACATGATTTCTCAACTTATTTCGAAATTGTTAAAACACGAAAGTTGTTCGTTAGGGTGTTTTGGATAAACTGTGAAAATTTCAGATTTTTCGGACTTGAAATGAATTTTTAAATTAAAAAGGCGTAAACTGTGACGCTAAACGATTTTTAAATCGAGAAAATTTTGAAATTTCGAAACGAACGGTTAAAGACTTGAAATACGATACATCTATACTTTTGAAAAATCCCGATACATTAAATCTAAATGATATATGAGATACTTGGCTATGTAGGGGGTGAGTGCTCGATAGAGTGCCCCTCTAGCTTTTCGCATCGTGCCTAGACGGACGAGTGTGACCTATGTAGGGGGTGAGTGCTCGATGGAGTGCCCCTCTAGCTTTTCGCTTCGTGCCAAAACGGCCGAGATTGACCGACGTAGGGGGAAATGCTTAATAGAGCGCCCCTAGCTTTTCGCTTCGTGCCAAAACGGCCGAGGGTGAATGTTATGAGAAATTGTGCCAAAACGGCCAATGAAAACTAGCCTACACTCTCGTGTGTACCCGTATGGGTTACACGAGGCTCCCGAGTGTTACTGGGTATGGCGGATACGGCTGCGGCCGCCGGACTACCGGCTAAACAAAACTTACTAAATTGGCTGCGGCCGCCGGGCGACCGGCTACACAAGAAACTTACGAAACGGCTGCGGCCGCCGGATGACCGGCTACACTAAATATTGAGAAATGGTTACGTAACGGGGAAATAAAAGATTTAATATTTTTAAGTATTTATTTATTCATCCACGTCTTTAAATTACGTATTTAAATCATGTCTTTAAATTTTCATATCTTATTAAATTGTTATTATGGATTAATGCATGTTCAAGTATACAATTAAATTATTTACCTTAAAATTTGTAATGGAATATTTTTGTATGCATGCCTAGGAGTAAAAATTTAATTATTTAATTAAACCCCTTTACATGTGTGTTAAATTATGATTTTTTGGAAATCCTTGTCTTTTAAATTATGTAATTATTATCAGATGAATAAAATTTAAATCGTGTCTTGTATGCACATGTTTTCATTAAATTTAATTAAAGACTTTGAAACCCCTCGATCATAGTAGTTGTTAACTTACTCAGCACGTTTTTGCTGACCAAACCATATTTTTTCCTTTTCCTTTCAGAGTTGAGGATTACGCATCATCATATGCATACATGGGAACATTCGGGGAAAAACTCTATTTTAAATTCCTGCATTTAATTACGACTTGCATGAACGGGCCTGTTTAACCCGTATTTTAGCCATGTCGGCCCTATACTTAAATTCCGCTGCATTATACATATGTAAATATTACTTTCCGCTGCAACTTTGATATTATGATTTTTTTAAAATTATATTATTATGGGCTGTTTGAATATTTTAAATTCTGAAAAACCATAGCCTTGCATCTCTTTAGCAAGCTCGGAGAAACCGTGTCTTGCTAGGGAGGTGTGGCGGTAACATCCCGGCCTGGGTTATCAAATCCGGGGTGTTACAGTGGTGACTTCGGTTGATATAGTCAAGATCATGATGAATGATCCGGTCAGCAACCGAAGAATGGCCAAATGGGCCATGAAGTTAAATGCGTATGATTTGAAATATCAGCCACTTAAGACTATGAAAGGGCAAGTCGTAGCCGATTTTCTGGCCGATCATCCGATGTCTTCAGCATCCGAAGATATTAAAGAACAATTTCGGCCGAAAATGATGGACGAAATACGGATAGTATACCTGCATCCATGGACGATGATGTTTGATGGTTCCAAGGCCGCCTCAGGAGTTGGAGCAGGGTTCACACTACATACACCGGAGGGCAAGGTATACAAATACTTCATACAATTGCCGAATTCCTATACGAATAACCAGGCGGAATACAAAGCGTTGATTTCGGGATTGCAACGGCTGATAGAAGAAGGAGTCAAGGCCATTATAATCAAAGGAGATTCGCAAGTGGTTATATAGCATTTTCTAGGAGATTTTTCGGTTAAAAGTTCTCAGTTGTCATATTGTACGAAGAAGCAATCGGTTTATTGGAAGAATTTGACGAGGTATACATTGAGTATATCCCAAGAGAGAAGAATGAGTTAGCCAATGAATTGGCTCAGCATGCAGCAAGATATCGGCTGATGCCGATAGCAGGAAACGTGGAAATATATTTGGCCGAAACGGAGAAGGCCGAATGGGTTAAAGAAATAGCACGAATTTTGGAAGATGCAGCCGAAAAGCAGAAGGCGACTAATTATATAATAATAGGGGGGTTACTCTTCAAGCGAGCCATCGATGGAATATTACTTAGATGTGTCGGAGAAGAAGATGCTAAAAGAGTAATGGGAGAAGTACACGAGGGAATATGCGGCGCACATCATGCAGGAAAGTCAATGAAATGGAGCATCATTCGGCTAGGATATTATTGGCCGAATATGGGAACATATTATGAAAGATATGCAAAAGGATGTCGTGAATGTCAAAAGCATGGGCCGATTCAGAAGTTGCCGGCTGAAGAACTGCATATAATGTTTAAGCCATGGCCATTTCGAGGGTGGGCTATGGATATTATTGGAAAAATTCATCCCTCTTCTTCAAAAAGGCATGAGTTTGTTCTGGTGGCCACGGACTATTTCAAAAAGTGGGCCGAAGCACAAGCATATGTCAGTATTTCCCAAGAAGAGGTTATTGAGTTTATTAAGAGACAATTGATCTACAGATTTGGAATCCCACAGACGATTCTAACAGATAGAGGAACAGTATTTGTGGGAGAAAAAGTCAAAGCCTTTGCGGACGAATACGGAATAAAGATCGTACACTCGTCACCATATTATCCACAGGGAAATGGGCAGGCAGAGGCCTCGAATAAGCAATTGATAAGGATTATAAAGAAGATGATTGAAGATCAGCCAAGGAAGTGGCATGAGAAATTATCCGAGGCTTTATGGGCTTATCGAAATGCTAAGACTTCAGCCACTGGATTTACACCATTTCGGCTGACATATGGGATGGACGCAGTACTTCCAGCCGAAATCACAGTGCCGACGTTAAGAACGAGCCAAGCAGATTTGATGTCGGCCGAACAGTTGACCAGTCAATGAAGGATGAATTATTGGATGACAATTCCGATAGGGTGCAAGTATTCAAAAATTTACAGAAGAATAAAGATTTGTGGCCGATTGGTACAATAAGAGAATTCGTGTTAAAAGATTTGAAGTTGGCGATTTAGTATGGAAAGTTATATGGCCACCCAAACAGAAGGATGGCCGATTGGGAAAGTGGAGCCCCAATTGGGAGGGGCCATTTATTGTTCAGACGAAATTGCCAAATGGAGCGTATATGTTAGTGGTCGAAAATGTAGAACAGACGTCGAATCCAGTTAATGCAAGATATATGAAGAAATATTGTGCTTCAGTTTGGAATTAAACATCAAGCAAAAACAGTAAACATTTTATCTCATGGACGAACATTACAAAGAGGAGCTACTTCGGCCGAAAGCGGCGTCAATAGTCCGAAATCACAATATACAAGGGAAACATCCTAATCCAACAAGGCCGGGAAGGGATGGAAGGTAGTAGGATCTGAAGTGGTAGAAGTCCAGATTCATTCCCAAGTCCTTCCCGCCTCTAGGATCGGCGAAGGTTGTGCTACTGAAGCCAGCTCACCGATCATAAAGAAAAACAAAAGAAAAGATAAGTTTTGCTCCTAACAAGAACACCCCACTAAATGTGCACGACATAAGAGAAATCCGTGGGGTGTGCCCTTCAAAGCAAAAGAGATTATACGGTCCCATAGAAAGGCGCAATTATCATTCGACCGCCCAGGACTTTGGGACCAATATAAGCAAGAGTACGACAGGTCATATCAATATTAAGAGACAGGGCGAAGCCTGAATATGACCGTCGAAATATATGTTAGGAAAAGTGTTGAGAGATCCTCTTCCACATGAGCGTGGCGATAAAAGGATTAGCTGAACTCGTACCGCACGGAGGAGGGATTTTCGTGTCATGGAAGAAGATTCAAACAAAGAATCAGTATGCCATGGAGGCCAGGGAGCAAAAGGAGTGAAACACATCGAAGGAACTATAACAAGCATTGCAGGGTGTTGCAATGGAAAAGGAAAGGATGCTGATATTTATAGAAGACCAAGGAAATGGCATTTATAGCAAGGGCAGAAACGTAAAGAAATAAGTGCTAATGATGGAAAAGACGTTTCATGATTTCCAATAAAGCTGCAGAGAATATTGCCCTGCCAGAGAAAGATCCTGGAGGTTACGGGAAACAGATACATTAATTCACACAAGATAAACATTAGATAACAGGCCGATCGAGAGTCCAAAAAATCGGCTAAAAGAAGGAGAGAAGCCGAGAGTATACAAAATGATACATCAAAATCCAGCCGAAAAAAAGAGAATTTAAAGAGTCATAACAACAATATTCAGGTAACAACAATGATAAAGAAATCTCAGTCTCCACTCAGGTCATAAGAAACATCGTCGTCAGAACCGCGAGGGGAAACAACGGCCGAATTACGGACAGTCGCAGAATCCAAGGCCGATTGAAATTCTTGAAGTGTCCGAGCTTCAGCTTCAGCCGAGACATGGGGGTCGACGGGCTGAGACGAGCGTAGATATTTAGAAGCCTCGTGGAGAACTCCAGATTGGATATCTAAGGAAAAAGGGAGAGAGAGAAAATTCAGCAAAACGGAAAAAGGACGTAATCATTCCATATTATCTCTATTAAAAGAACGAATTGACAATGAAATGTTACCAGAAGCCTTAGGGTTATTCCCTAGAGAGGGATCAACGACAGGGTTATCAGGGGCTGTGGAAGTATCAGATGCAGAGCGGAACTGGGCCGCAGTAGGTCGGATTTTATCAACCATAGCCTGAGTGTCCGACCACAAGCCACAGAAGACGTTGATGACTTCGTCACTAAAGGAAGACCTCAGGGAGAGATAACCCATCTCTTGTTGGAGACTGGCAAACTTGTCTCTGGGAGCTTGGGCAGACTTGTGAAGTTGCTTAACAAGACATTGGAGATGAACCGACTCCTTGTCTACCTCAGCCAGGGCATTCTTTACATCTCGTGCCTCACGCTGGAGTCGGCTAATTTCCAGATCGATAGCAGAAAGATCTTCTGAATACTTGAGCATAAGATCGTCATTAGCCGACAATTTATTCATATATGTCTGATAATCAGAAGCATGCTTATCGAACTCCAACTTATGAAGGGTGATAGAGGCCTGCTCATCTTCGAGTTTCTTACGAGCGGCCAGAATACCAGGAAGATCAAGGTCCATACGTAAAATACAGGTGAACATCGCCTGGTGGGTGTCTTCCAAACCCGAGGTGAGAAGCTCTTCAGAGAAAGACCGCTTAATGTGGGAAAGAAGCAGGAGAATAGGCTTGGTTTGAACTAAAAGGGCATCCGACTGACAAGTAATCAGACGATCCAATTCGTCCAAATAAGCCCCGAAAGTGTTAGGAAATTCCGACGAAGGAAAAGGAAAAGACGGGGAAAAGAAATCGTCCAAAATATTCCTATCCGGAAAAGGAGAAGAAGGAATACTATCACTAAGGGTCAGCCCTTCTTGTCGGACACGGGCAATAGAAGGGTCAGGTGAAGCTTTTAGGGAACAAACCTGCTACATAACTCTCAACTCTCTTTAAACTATAATTCTCATAGGATTGTTCAAGAGCATGCCTAATTTGCCTACCGAAAGCGCGCGATATCAAGCTTGCAGTATTTATTTTTAATTGTCGGGATCGTTCTCTGGAGAGTAACACGATAGAAGTGCGGTAATAACATTCTAAATCTTAGAACACCAAAACTTCCTCTAGTTTATGATAGGGTAATGATTATTTCTAATGAATAAGTGCTTGAGAAATAAATGCATAAAAGCTATAAAGAAATAAAGGAAAGCAGTATTAAAAAGTGAAAATGAATGGAATGAATGTGTTTGTAGATTCATGAGTTAAAAGATATTATGGACCTAATGACAATCAAACAAAATAGGACTAAGATAGAGCAGTCATACTTCAATGAAATATAGAAAAATGGAAACATAGTGAGTCAAGATGAATCCTCTAAACAGGTTAACCAACTCTTCATGTCTTTGATCACTTTCCCAAGACGAGTACTGATGATCGAGTGTCATGACATTTTAAGCACTGAAATCATGTGATACCATTATCAAGAAATAATCGGTCAGACTCATTTCTTAGCAATAGACTCCAGAATTATCACTTAATTTGTCTCTGTCAAATTCAGATTTAGCCATTGAAAACTCAAGGTCGCATCTAAATCATCATGCATTAGTCTGAACTTGAAGTTGTCCTCTTACTACTTTGAGGATAAGAAGATACCTTATGCTTATATCTTGGATGTCCTCTACAAGAAATGAAAAGCTGGTATTTAAATCTATCATCCAAGGCTTGCTCAAGGTTTAAACTTCTCAAACTAATTCCTTCAAGTATTTGTAAGAAATAATAGTCCTGTAAGTATATCAAGATGAATTTGCTAATCAAAGTCATTGACTTATCTGGACTATTCAGATTCACCCAGATGTTTTAGCATGAGATTTCTCTGTAAATAAATCTGGATACACATGACTTAACTCAGGATTAATGAAAGTGAGCAAGTTGCCTAATCTCCTACCCATAGCGAATGATTAGAATATCATAAGGCTATGAACCTTGGAGATTAGCTCTTCCTAATTCTCATTAATTATTGGGACAAAAGATGGTTTTTGAAACATCTTTCCCTTTTAAACGACAGGTACTAAATGCCCAACTTAGGGACAAGTTTGTTCTGCATCATCCTGAGTAAAAGATGTTTGAATAAACTATATCATCATCTTCCTCAGTGTGTTTAAGAAAATAGTAATGTGAAATATAGATATGAAATGTAAATTTGTATTAAGAAGTAAGAATTCTCATCATAGTCTGGGAAATATCCCAAAATATCATAGGTAAAAGTAGTAATATATGTATAAAGAAAATCGATGAGGGTTCTGAGTCCTCTTAAGCAAAATGCTAGGGTGCTCCCAGAATATAGAGTGGGGGATAGACAGAATTAGGAAATCACTTTCCTACGAAAAAGATTTGAGGAAATAATTCTGCAAAATAAGTGTCCAAAACAACTTGCAGTAACTGTCTTGGGTTTCAAACTATGAACATTCTAATCTTCCGCGCGCTATATCTGTACAGCGTAGAGGGAGCTATTATTCATAAAATGTTCATCAGATTTGGTTAATACAAAGAATCAAATTCCTCGCAGTGATATTTATCAGGAATACGGCGAGGATGTTTAATTCCTATTTATAACATAGGTGATATATATGTATACGAAAGACAAATTTGGCTTCCTTGAAATAAGGAACCAATTCTTACGCTATAACAGAATAAACCCTCGCTTTGTTTAAGTGAACATTGTGAGAGTTCTGAAATAACAAGCTTAAAAGTAATAGGTTAATGCGATCAATCCTCGCGTCATTCTTATGATAGAATGTAGCGAGAATTAATTCCTTATATGAAGGAAAATACTGAGTTTAACCAAAGTTTACAATTCTGTCTTGCATCATTCTTTTAGAATAATGCGAGAATGGAATCCAATACCTTGATTAGGTAGTAATTCCGAGTTTTTCGGTTCTCAAAGATTATCACGCTATGCTTAACACTGCGTGGGTCTTTAGGACCTTAGAAAGATTCTAAACATCAATTCTTAAAGATTACCATGGAAATTAACATCAAAGTATAGTAACAGCTGCTAATTCATTGATTACACCATTCTGCATGAACAATACCTAACTCAGAATAATACTCAGGTTTTCTGATGATTTTACAAACAGAAGTAATCTGTAAGTTTAAAAAGATAAAATCCCTGAGAAGCTTAAAACCAATGTTCTATCGAGGATTATATCATTCGCACAAGGAATTAGTGACTTTCGAATAATGGGTTATTAACAAGATTTCAGAATTCAAAGCTAAAAATTAATTCAACTCTGAAATTCCTAAATTTCACCAAAAATCCCCTGAAATCAACCATTACTCTTCCAAATTCAGCTGTAATCATACAAAGATTGCAATCCAAATGATAAAAACGCATGATTTAACAATTGATCTTCCTTCATATATCATAAATTGCGAAAAGAATTGCAAACGAATACACCTAGAGATCTGATTAACATCAGAATAATGCGAATTCGATGAATGTAGTCGTTGAAAAACAAAATGGCGTTCGGCGATATGGCGGAACAGAATCATCCTGAATGCGTCTTTCTCTCCAAGATATTCTAGATCTTATCTACTGAACATCAATCAAACTAGTCTAAAGCGAAATCAAAACTAATCTAATATAGATTCGAAACTCAAATCTAAAGAACATAAAACAGAAATTTTGCAGTATTCAAACCCTAGCTATCCTACCTATGAAAACTCTAAAATTGTACGGGAGAAACTGAAGTATTCTGAAGTCTCCGGCTGCTTCGAGCTGATCTAAACCAGGCTTAGATCATAGGCTCTCTTCTCATCCCGATTATCAACAAATACTACAAATGCAGGTTCAAGATTAAACATGTAGTTCCCGCACTCTGGCATTCATTGATGAATCTTCTCTGATTGTCAGGGTAAACATTCTCCCTCCATCTCATACACGATTCCAGATTCACTCTCTTATACACAAGATGTGATTTGCTTGCTTGATAAAATATTGGAGAAATCTCTGAGACTCTAAAAAGTTCTATCACACTGATTTTTCCCAATCTTGACATGATGTCTCTCAGCAGCTCATTAGGCAAATCAGTTATCTGAGTTCCCAAGAGTTGTGAATTCTATCATTTCTGTTTAAGAAAAGAGATGGACTCAGAATTCAGGGGAAAAACTTTTATTGAGAAAGAAACTAACATATTGAAGATCAAATTTATTAATCCTGCCATACTGCCTTACAAAAATACAGAAAACTTCGACCATTGATCACAATTAGGCCTAGTACTAGAATAATACTGAGAAAGCTTATCAAAAACATCATTCTTCTCCTTCTTCATTTAGGAAGTCTCAGTAGAATTATGATTATAAAAGACTTCTCTTGCCAACACCCTGAAATCTGCTACTGCCCTAGTTGCATCGCAACATAGGCAAATGATCTGATCAGCTCCATAGTTGAAGTATGGCGGCCCATTGATGACTTCCCATTTGTGCTCATCAAAATTACAAAATTCTCTCTTATTCTGTCCTAGAAAAGGGTTTGGTACATCCTCCCATTCTGAAAGTACAGTAAGAAGGCTATATCTAAAATTATAACTAGTAAACCTATCATTTAAAAATGGGCATATTAGATAGAGCCCTTTATCTATCTCCCTTTTGGAAACTCTACTTAAACAACACATGGCTTTTATGTACTGAGAGAACTCATGATCATCATCGATTCCCTCATCCAGAATTTGAAATGCTTTGGTTTCTTCACCTTGTGTAAATAATTCCATTGCTTTGCGAAGATTCAGAGTATGATTATTAGCCCTACCGCAGGAATGTAGGAATTCAACCTTACCAGAGGACTCGTTAGAGATACTTTTAAAAACAGGATTCTCTACATTGAACCTCCGAAAAACAGTAGGATGGTTTGAAGCGCTTCTGAATATAGTACATGTTTCTTTACAATGGAGCAAGTCTTCGAAGCTACCCTGCCCTACTCATGACAAAATCTCCCCAATGATGTCTAGTGGAAGATCAGTCAGTTGTAGCACAGAGAACTCAGAAGCATGCTCTCCAATGTTAATGCTGTTAAGCGAGGTTTTAAAGAGGAAATTAGATTTGGTTCCATTAATGAGAAATCTAGGCTTAAGACTCTAATCGCATTCAAGCAAGACATACAGAATGCAAACCCTAGTGTTTTGAAGCAAACATTTCAGTGCACACAAACAGTAAACAAGCAAGAATTGCAACTTAAACATCACGAAGAAGACAATAAGATAAGCTTAAAAGCTTACGGATTATCGCCTGCCATCTCCTTCTTTGATCAGATTTCTGAGAGTGAAAATGCTACGCAGTGGTCGAGAAAAACTTAGACTATGGCGGTTTCTTCTCGAGAGAGAAAGAGAAAGATTTGAAAGTGATTTGAAAAGGTGTAAATAAGAAAAAGAATATAGAGAATGGGCCGACCTAGTCTTAAGAAAACTTCAGAGTAGGGTACTCAAGTATATCCCTTTCTTTAGATATTAATGATTAAGTCTAGGCTTGCTGATAATGGCCAGAAATGACCATTATTTTCAATCCATTTCCGTGTCTTAAACGGGCATTTGATCGCATTTCGGTCTTACATTAAGTAAGAAAGCAGTTGAATTGGACTGGTTTATGCATAATTGTAAAAATAATAAGCTGGTGTGAAAAAGGCATAACAATGTAATTTTGTTACATGTTTATGTTAGAAAAATCCAAAAACATGAGAAAAAGAAAAGAAAAGAAAAAGGAATGAAAAAGATGGGCAAAAGAATAAAGCAAGCCCAGAAAATACAAAAAGATGGGAAAAAGAGAGAAAAGCCCACAAAAAGAATACTTTCGGCCCATCTGGCCCAATCCAGCAGGCCCAGGAATACCTTTGTCGCGGAAGCCCTTTGTCGCGATGCATGGTTCCGCGACAAAGGAGGGTTCCGCGACCAAGCAGCACAGAGGAAGAAGGAAACCAGCCAAGCCCTTTGTCGCGATACCCTTTGTCGCGATGGCATGTTCCGCGACAAAGGCATGCTCCGCGACCAAGACACCCAATTAGAGACACAAGACCCAGTCGAGAAGTTTTGCCAGATGCAGTGTGTTCCGCGACCAAACTTGATGCTCCGAGACAAAGCTGTGATGTGTGTGATGTCTTGAGACACAATGGGCTAGAATCAAGGCCCATGGGCTTAGGGTTACACTTCTATAAATATGAGGTGTTTCCCATGATGCAAAGGGTTGAAATTTTGTTGATTAGAGCTCTCTTGAAGGCAAGGCAGTAGGAGTTCTCTCTTAGGTAGTGTAGCTTAGATTTATTTTCTTGTATTATTTAATTATTGCCCTTAGTTTAGTTTAGTTTAGTGTTTATTTAGTATTTTACCGTTCACAGTGATCTAGATAGCCACTTTTATATCATGTTTTGATTTCTAAACTCTTGTTTTAGGGTTTGTAACACCCAAATCATGGGTATTAACAACACCCCTTCAATAATATGGGAAAACATTCATCATTTGTGTCCCAAATCATGAAATGGGCCTCACACCCCATGGATTTATGCTTTCTCTTTCATTTTGGGGTCATTTGACCCCCATTATGCTATATTTATGTCTACTGTTTGCATTTTATGGATGATGCTGTGTATTTAAGTGTGGTCAAACCCTAGATTAGGATTCTTGCTTTATTTTTAAATTCTGTCCAGTTTTGTTTAAGCATGTTCTTTCATATTTTGAATATTTCTTGTTTGTTTTTAGCTTAGAATAGCTTTTTGATCTGAAATAGGGTGAGATCACGCTGTTTGCATGCCACTGTTCATTTCTGTTTTTTCTGACTTTTGTCCTGAACCACCTTGGTCGCCAACCGCCTTTTGTCGCGGAACCACGTTCCGCGACAAAATGGCTGTTCCGCAACAAAGGTGTCTAAAGACACTTGCCTTCATATTTTAAAACCCTTTGTCGCGGAACACCTTGTCGCGGAACCACGTTCCGCGACACAATTTTCCATGCATAGCGACAAAGGAGCCAAACTCTTGCATTTTGTCTGCATGGCTTTTTGTCGCGGAATAATCTTGTCGCGGAACCACGTTTCGCGACAAAATCTCATTCTGAGACAGAAAAATTATGCCATGTTCTTATTTCTTTGAACACCTTGTCGCGGAACACCTTGTCGCGGAACCACGTTCCGCGACAAAATTTTCCATACATAGCGACAAGGATCAAATGCTTTAAAATTTTCTGAAAATCCTTTGTCGCGAAACACTCTTGTCGCGGAACCACGTTCCGCGACAAAATCCTGCTTAGCGACAAAGAAGCGTTAAGCTGCCAAAAATTCTGAAAACTTGTCGGGATACCCATGTCGCGGACCTCGGTCCGCGACAAAATTTATGATATCGCGACAAAGACTCCCTTCTCTCTATTTAATCTCAAACATTCTTCATTCTCTTCCCATATTATATTGCATCACTCACATCATAACCCCACGGGTTAAGGTGTAACATTCTGGAATTGCAATATAGGGTGTTATGCTGCCCAAATTTTGATTCTCCATTTTCATCGCTTAACTAATTGAACCCTTGAGTCATTAATGATTAAAGATTGAGATTAGCAATAATTAAACATCAATAATCATCATGATTAAAGGACCTTTGTTCAATTGCCATTAAAATAATCCTCTATAAACAAAATCTTGATGACTTAAGCAGATAATCCGGACTGTAATTAATTATGGTAGGAGGGATTATTTAAGATCATCAATTGTGGACCCAACCCACAATCTTGCATGAGAAACCAATGTCTCTCATACAAGGAATCTTCTTTTATTTCTTGTTGATTTTGTCTTTGCGTGTTGTGTGTAACAATTAGTAAAGATTACATCAGACTAATGTTGGCAGGTATTCCCTCATGGATAACTAGCTCGTAATCTGAGTATTAATTACTAAGTGTTATTTTGCATGGTCTGGATGACTGTCAGTGGAAGCCTTGGCGGTTCGCCCATCCGGGGTTATAATAGCTGCTCGGCTGACTTCCATCCAGATACAGTTTTATTTTTCTTATCTTAATTTCTAAACCCAAATTCCAATCTGTAATAGAAATCAGTTGACATCAGTCAATGCTAACTGATGATCATTATAGGAGGGGAGCATGTAGGTTTTTATCCGAATTCACAGACAGTGGATGTCCAACTGGTATTGACACTACCATTATAGGGTCTAAGCTGTCTAAATTCGTTCCATCCGAGTAATTGGGAAATTGGACAGTAGATGTTTACAGTCCACCCGATTATTCTGCCATTACTTTGGTCTCCTGACCACTTCATATCTGTGTTTCACCTTCTGTCTAGACCCGCATCTATACTTTGGGTCAATTAATTTTACACTTCCCTATATCCTTATGCATGATAATATTATGTACTATTGTGGTCTGTAATTATTTTGTGATCCTTCCCTTGGACAATAGAAGCCTAGATCTTAAGCAGATATTGTGTAATAAATTTCCAACAAAAATCTCTTTATAAAATCCGGATCTGAGTAAGGGATAAATTCCTCAGTTGTGACTAATTCATATTCTGTCAAGGGTTGATTTTGGGGAATTAGAAGCAGAATCAGCGATTAGGTCTCATCTAGACTGAAAGGGTCTGTGTTTTAACTGAGAGTCTAGTACCTGTTTAGGGAATGATTTTCAAATCCATTATTTTCCAAAAATTGTTGTTTGTTGGGAATCTAGAATTAGATATCACACCGAGATGGGGTCCACTTGGACTCAAATACAGTGTAGTAAATGATTTTAGAGGAACATCATCCAGGCCTTGGTTGTTTTTCTAAGATAGGGTTGAGTTTTCTTTCAACTGCTATCCTCTCCTGCCAAAGCCTATTTTTGAGTCCTGAGTGAGTGCATCCGGAACGAACTGATTTATTAGTTCGTTTCATTAGTTTGTATCTCATAATCACCCGGAAGGAAGTGAACACACAAGTGGTTCACCAAGAGCCGGGAATTCTTGATCCATACCCCTTCACCCTGATGGGGAGCTGTCTTTTACTACCAGGGTCAGATTTTCAAAACTTCCGAGTGATAGGTTTTAAATGCTTTCTTTACTGCTTTCTTTTAATCGCTTTCATTAGAGGTCATTCGGTTGTATTGAGAGTTGCGTAACTGCTACTAGGATTGACAGTTAAGGGATAGTTTAGGGCTTAATTAGAATCTTTGGGTGTGACATGGGGGAATGATAGTAGTACTTGGCATTTCAATAAATGATATGTCGGGTGTTGCTTCTCCACCACAGATGAAGTAACACACCCAGGGCAGGGCAGTTATGAATCTGTGGTATCTTAGAATCTGTGGTCTTAAGAACATGTAAACTCATATTGTAAGTACCTGTCTGTTAAAGGGAAAGCATTATTGAGAGCATGAGAATTAGCTGTCTGATAGAATTATCCCAAACAAAGATCTGTGTATAAAAATGGAAGTTTAATACTGCATTATCTAAATCTTGTCCAACTTTCATTCTTTTCTTCCTGTCCCTTCTGTCTACATTGTGATTCAGCTTCACGGCTGGCACAATGTAAATTTTCCCTGCTTTCATAGATAATGTTTATCGCAGTTTTAGAATAACTTTACCCGCTTTCTAGGATAGACTTATTCGCTTTGTAGAGTAAATTTAAACACTTTTATAATCTAGTTTAAATTCATGCCAGTAGTTATTAATCACTTTTCAAACCCATTGGAGCAATACGAATGGAAAATCTAGTAAAACGACGTGGGCCCTGCTTCTATCGCACATCCTCCAGTGAACGATCCGGTCTTACTATAAATTACTGCAATTTTTGACACCGTGCGCTTTCGGGCCACAGTTTCTTAAACGCGAGCAATAAAAACGTGACAACCTATAAATATATCCCTAATCACAACTCCGCCATCATAAATTGGTTTCATTAAATAAAACCTAAACCAGGATCATGATTTTTCGGAAAATACTCATGTAGTGGAAATCTGTCAAAAGTTTCATGGCAGGGAATCTTATGGCAAGAATTGATGAGAAGTATCATGGCACATATGCCGGGGACCCTCAATGTGACAGGCTGAAGGTCAACCTATCCCGGCTGTACCATGAGATTTGTCAACAGTTTCATGACAGAGAGGACCACAGCGCCATTTGAAATTAAAGCACCACACTTGAGTAATAAAAAGACTAACAATCTTGATATATCCCTAAACCCCTTCCCGTGAATCATAACTCTTTTCATTTAATAAATCTAACCTGGTATATTTTAGAAAATGCTCGTGTGGGAAATTGTCAAAAGTTTCACTTGCCTTGTCAGCGGATTTTAAAAATAACTCAAAACTGAGTTAATAAACTTGTGATAGAAATATTTTATAGATTAAAAACAGCTTTAAGAGAAAAATAAAGCGAGGATCAAACCATTCACAAAATTTTCATTTATACAAAATCATAAGCTGAAATGATTACATTAGAATAGACACTATAAAGATTAAAAAAATCAGCCTAATCAAATTCTAAATCTGACTCAAAGTCTGAATCTAGTTCATCCACATACTCATTAAAGGCTACCCTCAAATCCTTGATTAAAATTGTAACCTCACAACACAAACAATTGATGTTTGTGGCACCATAATTGTAATGTGGAGGTTGCAAAACTAAGTTTTTGTCATGAGGGGCCAAGTACTCACAGTAATCCCTATGTTTTTGCCCTAAAAACGGATTTGGTTCCTCTTTACTGTTGGCAAAAATTTTGCTAATCTTCTCCTTCATCCTCCGGATGTGCTCTTCTTCCTTGAAGATTGATCCCAACAAATATAGCCCTTCATCAATCCTCTCAAAACTTTCTGAACTCATCAGAATGAAGGCTTTGATGAAGATTGAAGGATGATGTTCATCCTCTATTCCTGGCCGCAAAATTTCAAAAGCAGCTTCCATAAGTCCTGTGTTCCGGAAGGCTTCCAATGCAGGTTCCAGGTTGAGCATGAAGTTGTTGTCTTCCCTGCATCTTCTCAGGAAGGCTCGATATTCTTGATCATAAGTTCTTTCAGCAATGATTTCCTCCACCACATTTGCCCTTCTTCGCACAACAGGGAGTTCACTCGCTCTGTGAAACTTCCTGCAGGTTGGAGCTGTTCTGGCTAGATCTTTAACCTCTTCCTGCCCCAATCTTGATAAAATATCCCCCAATATTTCATCAGGGATATCTAAAATGGAAGTTTTACGATTGGGAGCTACTCCAGCCATCTAGAATCTCTTAGTAAAAGAACTCAAGGGAAGATGAATGGAAGGAAGATTATGACTGGTTATTTATAAACCAGGGGAAGTTATGTGACATGATTACAGAAGACTGAAACGACGTGTGATGGATTAATGAAAAGGAAGAAGAAGGGTCTGGAAGGGTATTTTGGTCTTTAAAGGTCTTTGAAAATCTATCCGTTCAAATTCCCAAACTCTCGCTTTATTTATCATAAGCGTGTGACATATAAGATGTCCCTCGCTTTGTGAATTATCAGAGCGAGGATAGTTTTCTATGGTCTGTTTAAGAACTTGCTCTCGCTTTGTGAATTTGACAATGCGTGGGCATTTAATTCCTCACACCAATGTTTTTACAACAAAGTGAGAAAAGACTATCAGAATTTCATACACTCAGAATTGATCCAATAGTAATCCTGATCAAATTTTGTATATCAAACAAAACTTGAAACTTTCTTCTCGCTTTATAAATTTTAACAAAGCGTGAGTCATTAGATCAAAAATTAAACTTATGAAAATTTGTTCAATACTCAAAAACCTGATTGAATAATCTCTTCTTTTTCCTTCTTAGTCCATCACAGCTTCATTTCTTGAAAATCCTGAAAAAACATACAAAAAATAGAAAATTAGCAATAATCTTAAGAAAAATGGGAATACTACTCAGTTAACCAGGGTAGTACCCCACCCCCTTTTTTTTTAACAATTGAGAAATTCAGAGAACTATGGATTATCCAAATATTCAGTTTGAATATTTAAATCTTGTTGACCAATATATTCCTTAAGCCTGTGCCCATTTACTGTCTTTTCTCCTTCATTAAGCATAATTGTGACAACTCCATTTTCATGAACAGCTACAACAGGGAATGGTCCTGTCCACCTTGATCTCAGCTTTCCTGGAATCAATTTCAAACGAGAATAATAAAGCAAAACCATTTGACCAACATAAAATTCTTTATGTTTTATCTTTGCATCATGAATTTTCTTAGTTCGATCTTTATAAATCTTGCTACTTTCATATGCTTCCAGTCTCATTTCTTCCAGTTTCGATGGATCAAATTTCCTCTTTTCTTGTCCCGTCTGAACATCCATGTTAAGCATTTTGATGGCCCAATATGATCTATGTTCTAATTCAACTGGAAGATGACAGGCTTTACCGAAGACTAGTCTATAAAGAGACATTCCTATAGGGGTCTTATAAGCAGTTCTATTTGCCCATAAAGCATCATCTAATTTCTTGGACCAATATTTTCTTGTAATGTTCACAGATGCCTGCAGAATATGCTTAATTTCCTTGTTAGATACCTCTACTTGTACACTTGTCTGAGGCTAATATGGTGATCCAACTTTATGATGAACACCATATTGCTTAAGTAACTTTTCAAAGAGTTTATTCACAAAGTGAGATCCTCCATCCGATATTATGGCACGAGGGGCTCCAAACCTAGTAAAAATGTTCTTCTGCAGAAATCTAGTGACTTGTTTAGCTTCATTGTTAGGTAAAGCCACTGCTTCAACCCATTTTGAGACATAGTCCACAACTACTAAAATGTAATGATTACCATATGAAGGAGGGAAAGGTCCTATAAAATCAATCCCCCAAACATCAAATATTTCTACTTTTAAGATTCTTTTTTGAGGCATTTATTCCCTCATAGAGATATTCCCCAATCTTTGGCACCTGTCACACATCTTTATAAATTTTTGGCAATCCAAGAAGATCGTTGGCCAAAAGAAACCACAATCTAGAACCTTTCTAGTAATTCTAGCAGGGCCATGATGGCCTCCTAAAGGATTCTCATGGCATTTCCTAACAATTTGGAATCATTCTTTCTCATGAACACAACACCTTATAACCTGATCAGAACAAAACTTAAATAAAAAGGGGTCATCCCAATAGTACTTCTGAATTTCTCCGAAAAATCTCGACTTCTGATGTGAGTTTTTAAACTTTGGAATAATCTTACAAGCCAGATAATTGGAAAATTCAGAAAACCAAGGACAATCAAATTGATGTAGTTGCAAAGCATACAATTGTTCGTCTGGAAATTTTTCATTCACAGCTTCCTCCTTTTCTGTTCTCTCTTCCAGTCTTGAAAGATGATCTGCTGCTCCATTGTCTTTCCCTTTTCTGTCTTTTATGATAATATCAAACTCTTGTAAGAGTAAAACCCATCTTATCAACCTTGGTTTAGCTTCTTACTTTGAGAAAAGATATTTTAATGCAGAATGATCTGTGTAAACTATAGTCTGAGCTCCAATAAGATATTGCCTAAACTTATCAAAAGCAAACACTACAACATACATTTCTTTCTCTGTGGTGGTGTAGTTTATCTGAGCATCATTAAGAGTATGACTGTCATAGTAAATAACATAATGCTTGCCTTCTTTATGTTGCCCCAAAACTGCACCTACTGCATTATCACTGGCATCACACATGAGTCCAAAAGGTAGATTCCAATCAGGAGACTGAACTATAGGTGCAGTGATAAGTTTCTCCTTCAAAGTTTTGAAAGCAGTTAAACAATCTTCATCAAAGCTGAATGTAACATCTTTATGGAGAAGATTCCACAGGGGTCTAGCTATTTTAGAAAAATCTTTAATGAATCTCCTATAAGAACCAGCATGACCAAGAAAACTTCTTACTGCCTTAATTGTTTTTGGGGGTGGCAAACTTGCTATCACAGAAACTTTAGCCTTATCTACTTCTATTCCTACTCTAGATACTTTGTGTCCTAGGACAATCCCTTCTTGAACCATAAAGTGACACTTTTCCCAATTAAGAACCAAGTTAGTGTCTTCACATCTCTGCAAAATTTTGGACAAATTCTGTAAACAGTCCTCAAAGTCACTTCCATAAACACTAAAATCATCCATAAACACTTCAATGCATTTCTCAATGAAATCAGAAAAGATACTCATCATACATCTTTGAAAAGTAGCAGGAGCATTACATAATCCAAAAGGCATTCTTCTATAAGCAAATGTTCCATATGGGCAAGTAAAAGTTGTTTTCTCATGATCTTCACTAGCAATTACTATTTGATTATAACCAGAATAGCCATCTAAAAAGCTGTAAAATGGTTTACTTGACAATCTTTCTAACATTTGATCAATAAAAGGTAAAGGGAAATGATCTTTCCTTGTGGCAGTGTTCAATTTTCTATAATCAATGCAAACTCTCCACCCAGTTACTGGTCTTGTGGCTACTTCATCACCATGTTCATTAGTCACAATGCAAATTCCACCCTTTTTAGGTACAACTTGAGTTGGACTTACCCATTTGCTATCAGAAATAGGATAGATTATACCTGCATCGAGTAGCTTGATTACCTCCTTTCTGACAACTTCCTGCATTGGTAGATTTAGCCTCCTTTGTGGTTGTCTGGATGGCTTGTATTCATCTTCCATTAGGATCCTGTGCATACAAATGTGAGGACTAATGCCTTTAATATCGGCTATAGTCCAAGCTATTGCATGAATATAACTCTTAAGGATGTCTACCAGAGCTTGTTTTTGTTCTTCATTCAATTTGGATGAAATTATTACCGGAAGCTTCTTTTTATCTGCCAAAAAGGCATATTTGAGATGTTCTGGTAATACTTTAAGCTCAAGCTCTGGTGGACTTTCCACAGATGGAATTAATTTGCTTCGAGTTTGTACTTCTATTTTCAAGTCAGGTCCTTCTGCTGAAGGATCTGTTATATAAATGTCATCCTCAGATTGCTCTGAAGATGTCATATCCTCACTTTCTGATCCGTCTTTGATTTCACCAGTCTCGGGATCAGCGAATCTAACTGCGCACAAGTAAGCAAAAGTAGCATCTTCAGCATTTGTGAGTGGGGTGAGATTGTTCTCAGTTACATCAGTAGTAAAGAGATCAAAGCTATCTAAGACATTCTCTACTTCTATAGTGCTAGAGTCTATTCCCATCCCAATTACATTGGATTCAAAAGCATTAAAAGAATATGTTGCAATTTTCATCATATCAAAGGTGACTTCTTGGTCATCAACATGAAGCTTTACTATGCCTTTCTTTGCATCAATCATAGCTCCTGTAGTCACCAGGAATGGTCTCCCTAGTATGATCGGAATTCTGACATCTTCATCAATATCCAAAATGACAAAGTCAGCTGGAAAACATAGGCCTTTTGTTCTTACTAGAACATCTTCAATAATTCCTTCTTCCCTGGTACTTGACCGATCAGCAAAGAAGAGCGTCATATTCACTGGCATCATCCTTCCTAAGTCCAACCCCTTGGCCATAGCAAGTGGCATCACATTAATGCTGCTTCCTAAGTCACAAAGGCCTCGTCCAGCTTCTTAGTAATTGATGATCAGAGGTAAGGTAAAGCTTCCTGGATCTTCAAGCATTGGAGGTATCCTTTGTTGAAGAACCATGCTGGAATTCTGATTTAGGACCACCATTTGCTGCTCTCTCGCGCTTTGTTTCCCTGAAGTTAATTCTTTCAGAAACTTAGCGTAAGTGGGCATTTCTGCAATTAATTCAACCAAAGGGATTGAGATTTCAATGGCCTTAATCTTTTCAAGAAATTTCATAAATGTAATTTCTTGAAGGTCATTTTTTAGTCTCCTAGGATATGGTACCCTGGGCATGTGTTCATCCAGTAGATCCTTTTTGTTCCCTGTAGAGTTAGGAATATCATTACCTCCCTCTTTTTCCTTTGGAAATGAGTGTTCTGAAACATTCTTTTCCAAACCCTTTTCCTCAAGAATCCGCCTTTCCTCAAACTGATCATCCTCCTCTAATGTTTGAACATCTTTAAACTTCTTCTGCTGAAGCAACTTTTCTCTTTTCTTTTCAAATTCAAAATCTACAACTTCCTTTCCTCCCCTTAATGTGATTGCCTTACATTGTGGATTGGTTTCAGAAGAGCTTGGTAGTTTCCCTTTTTCTCTTTGCTGTAACAACTTTGCCATCTCTGTTACTGAATTTTCAACGTTTTTTTATTGAAGCCTGCAGCTGGTTGTTTGTCTCAGTTTGCTTAGCAATAAACTCCTTCAGGGCATTCTCAACTTTTGTGGAGTAAGTTATGTCTTGAACAGTAGGATTAGGTACTGGTGGTACTGGCTGAGGTGGAAAATTTGCAGGAATTGGTGCAAACGGTCCATATGGCATGTTCTGCTGATTCATTTGTTGAGGAGGTCTCTGAGGGTACATTTGCTGCTGAGGATAAAATTGTTGCTGAGGACGAAACTGTTGCTGGTTCTGTTGAGGGGGATTCAGGAGATGTGCATTCTGTGCATTTTGAGTGTTACCACAACTCAAGTTTGGATGCTTGTTCTAAAAACCAGTGTAATTACAGCTTTCTTCTTGCTTAGGTGCTTCTTGAAGCTATGGGCATTGATCATTATGTGAGGTCCAGTGCAAATTCCACATTGATAAACTGGTTCCATAGATGCGCGTTGAAGAATCATCATTGGTTGTTGTTGTTGATGCTGAATTTGTTGGCTTGCTTTCTGGGCTAGCTGTAATTCTGCAATTTGCTTTATGAGTGCTGCAAACTTTTCTTCACTTTTGTCTGTATGAATGACAAGACTCTTTCTTGTTGGTGAGGGTGGATCATCATCTTGAAGTACTGCTCTGCTTGCAGTCATGGTATCTATAGTTGACCGGGCTTTCTCTAATGTCATCTGGAGTAATTACTCCCCTCCAGTAGCATTTATCATCATCTGCCAAGTAGGTGTTAATCCTGTAAAGAATATTTTCAATAGTCTTCTCTCTGATATACCATGTTGTGGACATCTTTTGAGCATATCGAAAAAATCTGTCCCTGGCATCCTTCAGTGATTCTCCCTTCCTCATTTTGAAACTAGAGATTTTATCTACCCATTCATCAATTTTGCTTTCTGGAAAATACTTGAGCAGGGAATTTTTAACTAGCTCCGGCCAAGTAGCTTTCTGTTGAGCGTTCAAAGAATCGTACCATTCCTTTGCTGATCCATCCAATGAAAATGGAAACATTGCTAGCTGGATGCTTTCTCTTGAGGCTCTTCCCTTCTTTACTGTCTTACTCAGCTCAACAAACTTTTTGAGATGCAAGTGTGGGTCTTCAGCACTCAAACCATAAAATGCTCTAGAAGATGCCAAGTTTAATATACCAGGTGGTATATTTATCTCTTCATCAGTTCCAGCCAAATACTGGTCAACGTTAGGTTGCCATGGTTGATACTGTTCCTCTTGAGGATTTGGGACAGGATTAGCAAAGTTAGGTGGAAAGTAATGCTGATGAACAAAGCCCTCTGTGGTGCTTGAAAATGTCCTCGAAGTGGTATGTTTTGCTGATTTTCTGGTTGTCCATTAGGTAGGTTTCCGGGTCCGTCATTCTGTCCATTGTTCGCCATTCCAGTTATTCTCGAAAGTGTCCCTTCTATAAGATCTTTCTGCCTCCTTCTAGCGTTTGATCTAATCAGCCTAGCTGTTCTCTCAAGTTCACAGTTAAAGGGAAGTAGAGTTGCTTGGAAGATCGGGTTGTTCTCTCGCTCATAAACTGTTGAGACTTCTGCTATGAACAAAATGATAGAATTGATGAATTTATAATTAAATAAAATAAACATTAATTACAAATAAACCAAAGAATATTTCTAGTTCCAAAATTCATAACGCTACACCCTCCCCGGCAACGGCGCCATGAAGCTTTTAGGGAACATACCTGCTACATAACTCTCAACTCTCTTTAAACTATAATTCTCATAGGATTGTTCAAGAGCATGCCTAATTTGCTTACCGAAAGCGCACGGTATCAAGCCAGGGCATTCTTTACATCTCGTGCCTCACGCTGGAGTCGGCTAATTTCCAGATCGATAGCAGAAAGATCTTCTGAATACTTGAGCTTAAGATCGTCATTAGCCGAGAATTTATTCATATATGTCTGATAATCAGAAGCATGCTTATCAAACTCCAACTTATGAAGGGTGATAGAGGCCTGCTCATCTTCGAGTTTCTTACGAGCGACCAGAATACCAGGAAGCTCCAGGTCCATACGTAAAATACAGGTGAACATCGCCTGGCGGGTGTCTTCCAAACCCGAGGTGAGAAGCTCTTCAGAGAAAGACCGCTTAATGTAGGAAAGAAGCAGGAGAATAGGCTTGGTTTGAACTAAAAGGGCATCCGAATGACAAGTAATCAGACGATCCAATTCGTCCAAACAAGCCCCGAAAGTGTTAGGAAATTCCGACGAAGGAAAAGGAAAAGGCGGGGAAAAGAAATCGTCCAAAATATTCCTATCCGGAAAAGGAGAAGAAGGAATACTATCACTAAGGGTCAGCCCTTCTTGTCGGACACGGGCAATAGAAGGGTCAGTTGAAGCTTTTAGGGAACAAACCTGCTACATAACTCTCAACTCTCTTTAAACTATAATTCTCATAGGATTGTTCAAGAGCATGCCTAATTTGCCTACCGAAAGCGCACGATAGAAGTGCGTTAATAACATTCTAAATCTTAGAACACCAAAACTTGCTCTGGTTTATGATGGGGTAACGATTATTTCTAATGAATAAGTGCTTGAGAAATAAATGCATAAAAGCTATAAAGAAATAAAGGAAAGCAGTATTTAAAAGTGAAAATGAATGGAATGAATGTGTTTGTAGATTCATGAGTTAAATGATATTATGGACCTAATGACAATCAAACAAAATAGGACTAAGATAGAGCAGTCATACTTCAATGAAATATAGAAAAATGGAAACTTAGTGAGTCAAGATGAATCCTCTAAGCAGGTTAACCAACCCTTCATGTCTTTGATCACTTTCCCAAGACGAGTACTGATGATCCAGTGTCATGACATTTTAAGCACTGAAATCATGTGATACCATTATCAAGAAATAATCGGTCAGACTAATTTCTTAGCAATAGACTCCAGAATTATCACTTAATCTGTCTCTGTCAAATTCAGATTTAGCCATTGAAAACTCAAGGTCGCATCTAAATCATCATGCATTAGTCTGAACTTGAAGTTGTCCTCTTACTACTTTGAGGATAAGAAGATACCTTATGCTCCTATCTTGGATGTCCTCTATAAGAAATGAAAAGCTCGTATTTAAATCTATCATCCAAGGGTTGCTCAAGGTTTAAACTTCTCAAAGTAATTCCTTCAAGTATTTGTAAGAAATAATAGTCCTGTAAGTATATCAAGATGAATTTGCTAATCAAAGTCCTTGACTTATCTGAATTATTCAGATTCACACAAATGTTTTAGCATGAGATTTCTCTGTAAATAAATTTGGATACACATGACTTAACTCAGGATTAATGAAAGTGAGCAAGTTGCCTAATCTCCTACCCATAGCGAATGATTAGAATATCATAAGGCTATGAACCCTGGAGATTAGATCTTCCTAATTCTCATTAATTATTGGGACAAAAGATGGTTTTTGAAACATCTTTCCCTTTTAAACGACAGGTACTAAATGCCCAACTTAGGAACAAGTTTGTTCTGCATCATCCTGAGTAAAAGATGTTTGAGTAAACTATATCATCATCTTCCTCAGTGTGTTTAAGAAAATAGTAATGTGAAATATAGATATGAAATGTAAATTTGTATTAAGAAGTAAGAATTCTCATCTTAGTCTGGGAAATATCCCAAAATATCATAGGTAAAAGTAGTAATATATGTATAAAGAAAAACGATGAGGGTTCTGAGTCCTCTTAAGCAAAATGCTGGGTGCTCCCAGAATATAGAGTGGGGGCTAGACAGAATTAGGAATCACTTTCCTACGAAAAAGATTTGAGAAAATAATTCTACAAAATAAGTGTCCAAAACAGCTTGCAGTAACTGTCTTGGGTTTCAAACTATGAACATTCTAATTTTCCGTGCGTTATATCTGTACAGCATGGAGGGAGCTATTATTCATAAAATGTTCCACAGATTTGGTTAATACAAAGAATCAAATTCCTCGCAGTGATATTTATCAGGAATACGGCGAGGATGTTTAATTCCTATTTATAACATAGGTGATATATATGTATACGAAAGACAAATTTGGCTTCCTTGAAATAAGGAACCAATTCTTACGCTATAACAGAATAAACCCTCGCTTTGTTTAGGTGAACATTGCGAGAGTTCTGAAATAACAAGTTTGAAAGTAATAGGTTAATGCAATCAATCCTCGCGTCATTCTTATGATAGAACGTAGCTTGAATTAATTCCTTATATGAAGGAAAATACTGAGTTTAACCAAAGTTTACAATTCTGTCTCGCATCATTCTTTTAGAATAATGCGAGAATGGAATCCAATACCTTGATTAGGTAGTAATTCAGAGTTTTTTGGTTCTCAAAGATTATCACGCTATGCTTAACACTGCGTGGGTCTTTAGGAACTTAGAAAGATTCTAAACATCAATTCTTAAAGATTACCATGGAAATTAACATCAAAGTATAGTAACAGCTGCTAATTCATTGATTACACCATTCTGCATGAACAATACCTAACTCAGAATAATACTCAGGTTTTCTGATGATTTTACAAGCAGAAGTAATCTGTAAGTTTAAAAAGATAAAATCCCTGAGAAGTTTAAAACCAATGTTCTATCGAGGATTATATCATTCGCACAAGGAATTAGTGACTTTCGAATAATGGATTATTAACAAGATTTCAGAATTCAAAGCTAAAAATTAATTCAACTCTGAAATTCCTAAATTTCACCATAAAATCCCCTGAAATCAACCATTACTCTTCCAAATTCAGCTGTAATCATACAAAGATTGCAATCCAAATGATAAAAACGCATGATTTAACAATTGATCTTCCTTCATATATCATAAATTGCGAAAAGAATTGCAAACGAACACACCTGGAGATCTGATTAATATCAGAATAATGCGAATTCGATGAATGTAGTCGTTGAAAAAAAAAATGGCGATCGGCGATATGGCGGAACAGAATCATCCTGAATGCGTCTTTCTCTCCAAGATATTCTAGATCTTATGTACTGAACAGCAATCAAACTAGTCTAAAGTGAAATCAAAACTAATCTAATATAGATTCGAAACTCAAATCTAAAGAACATAAAACGGAAATTTTGCAGTATTCAAACCCTAGCTATCCTACCTATAAAAACTCTAAAATTGAACGGGAGAAACTGAAGTATTCTGAAGTCTCCAGCTGCTTCGAGCTGATCTCCCCAGGGATCTATTTATAGATGTAACGAAATAACTGCCCCATGCCTGCGGTGATAACTGCTCGCACTTCAGATTAACTCTTGCCTCGCGCTTTGCTCCGTTCCATCAAAGCGTGGCTTCTTGTGACATTACTTTTCTTGACAAGGCGAGAACATCCCAGACTTCTTTGAATGAACTTATTCTCGCCATAACTCTTCCAGATTTTCAGCTCACACAAACTCTTATTCTCACGCGATGTCAAGTGATTATCGCGTAGACTTTTCCTCTTTCACATATTTTCCGTGAACTTGTCCAGATTTTAGCCTCAAAGTCCTTGCGATATTTCTTTTCTTCCCTCGCGGTGTTTATTCCGCCTTTCTCAGCTTGTCTCCTGCTCAATTAATAAAGCGAGGATGAGTTCAGATAAAGACACAGCGTGGAATACTTATGTTAAAATCTTCAACTTCCAGGCTATTTCTATGCAATTTCCAACTATCTCATAATCTCACTTTTTCCAAAATATTTGCTCAATTTATCCAATTATTCTTTAAAAATCTATGGAAACATGATCAAAAACTCATCATTAAGACACTAAATTGGACGAAAATGACAGTTATAAGTGACTGTCATCATCAGGAAGAGAAACAGCGGAAGAAGAAGGAAGAGCAGTTGCCGAAGAAACAGTCGGATCGGGGATAACTAAATCAACATCACCAGCTTCAGAAAAATCAGGGATTGAGCTTGGCCCTAGGCCAACTGATGGCGCAGGAATGGCCGATGGAGTAGGAAGCATATCAGAAACAACGGCCGAAGTCTCATCAATGGGATCAAGGGCCGAATGAGGAATAGGAGAACGACATGGCATATCATCCGGAGCAGACGAATGACCAGGGGACACAGAAGGGCTAGAGGAACCTGCAACTGGATGAGCCTGATAGGAAGGAGGGGAAATAATTATCAATAAAACAACAGTGAGTAACTTGAAAAAAAAAAAAAGGAGAGTGGGAATCGCAAAAAACCTGATCAGCTGTCGCAGCCGATCCAGTGAGAGGTGAACGAGCTGACCATCTTCGAGCTTTAGGGGCAGGGTCACCTTTCGATTTTCCCAAGCTCGGAGCAGCACGCTTTTGCTTCGAAGAAGTAACAGGAGCGGACGAAGTACGTGGGCGAGATGGAAGAGACGAGATATCGTCCAAAGAGGCGGTTCCTGCGAGACAAGGAAAAATGAAGGAAAAGTCTGAGAAAAAACACACAGAGTATGAAGTAAGAAATCGAAAAGACTTACTAAGCAAAGGAAGTAAAGGATCATCCTCCTGAGAAGAACAGGAGTAATCGGGGGCTGATTCGATAACGGAAAACATCATAACACCTGGGAAACCGCGGGAAACAAAAAGGGTCTGCAAATTAGTCCCGAAATTAGCACAAGAAAGGATTTTTCCCCACCAGTCATCAAAATGCTTTGTCAACAGACCAGGGCGGACATCGAAAGAACGGACTTCAAAATTACAAATTCGGAGAGCCCATGTTCGGCAAAGCTGACAGCTCTCTTCTGGGCCGAATCCTTTAAAGGATTTGCTATACCGATACGGGTCTCCGTGAAGAGGAAGGACCACATCCTGAGCAAAACCGAATTGGCGGCTGACCATGAGGATTATAAACTTCGGAGAGGATGAAATGATCAGAAGGAACAAACATCGAGCAGTTGAAGATATGACGAGGAACGATACAGGCGTCCAAACTTGAGCTAACGGCTTCGCGAGAGATGTACTAAAAGGGGGAACACCAATAGCCGAAACCCAACTATTAGAAGGGCAGAGTAAACACATCGAGAGAAGGAGTCAAGGGGGTGGCAAAGTCAATTGGTACGTCTTCATGGAGTACCAAAGTCAATTGTTTCAGACCGAGATGCCAAGTTCGTAAGCTACTTCTGGAAGGGCTTTTGGCGTGAGATGGGCATGCAACTTTTGTTCTCAACGTCTTACCATCCTCAGACGGACGAACAGACAAAGCGGTAAATCGCGTGTTGGGTAACCTTCTACGCATAATTACTTCTTCGAGCTCTAAAAGTTTGGGATGAATGTTTGACTTACATTGAATTTTCTTATAATCGTCACATTCATCGTGCCACGCACATGTCACCCTTCAAGGTTGTTTATGGATTTAACCCGATGACCCTGTAACACACCGGTTTTTGGTCACCCAGGTCGGGATGTCACCGCCACACCTCCCTAGTAAGACACGGTTTCTCCGGCTTACTAAAGAGATGCAAGGTAGGTATTTCAGTGTTTAAAAATATTTAAAGCATTTGCAAACAGCCCATACAATATAGTCTCGAAAATAATAATAATATCATAGCGCAGCGGAAAAAGTATTTAAGTATAATATTGCAGCGGAAATATAAATACGACCAACATGGTCAAAACACGGGTTAAACAGGCCCGTTTATTCTAATGTCTAATGCAAGAATTTAAATAATAAAGTTTGTCAAAAATATGGTTCCCCCATGCATGAACGTACTCATGATCACTCCACATACTCTGTAAAGAAAAAGGGAAATAATTGGTTTGGTCAGCACAACTTGCTGAGTAAGTTAACACATGCATGGTCGTAGGGTTTAAAAGCCATTAATTTAATATTTACATAAAATCATGATAATATTCATAAATAATTTAAAAGAAGCCATAAGTAATTTAAATAAAGCATTTAATAATTTAAAGAACAACAATTATTAAGATTTAACTATCCCCATTACTCCCAAGATAATATAGCAAGTATTTCACGATTGCATCGCAATCTCGTCAATTTAGCCGGAAACCGGCGGCCGCAGCCGTATCTGTCATACCCAGTACCACTCCGGAGCCTCGAGAAACCCATAAGGATATTCACGAGAGTGTAGGCCATATATCTCATGCCGTTTTGGCAACATATCTCAAATATTTCGCGCGGGGTCACTATTGTCCATATAGGCACGAAGTGAATCGTTAGGAGGGCACCCTGCAGAGCACTCACTCCCTAATTTTAACGATCAAGTTCGTAAAGGGTATTTCCTAAATTTCCAGATTTCATATAATTATTTCAAAGAGTCTTCTACTCGTTTAAACCTTAAAGGCTAGTTTCACCGTTTCAACAAGATTTCAAGATTTGACTCGGTCAACCACAGTTTACTCTAAAATTCAGTAAAAATCGAGTTTAATTCCAAAAATTCTGAAATTTCACCACTGATCTGAAACATCGAGATGAACAACTTTCGTGTTTTAACTTTTTCAATCCGAGTTACCGAAATAGGTCAAATTCATCAATTTTCGTCATAACCTAAATCTGTCCGAAATTCGTATACAGCAGTTCAATATTATCAAGATCTAACATAGCAAATCAACTCCAAATTTAATGAAATTTTACAGAGATCATGTTAAGACGTTTATCTACAACTTTCATGTTCGGTCAAAGATCTAGATCAGGCTAGGACTAATGTCAAAAACGTGATCAAGATCGGACCTAAGTTCTGTCAAGAATTTCAAGATCTAATTTCAAGCAGTTCGGTTTCGGTTGGTTTTCACATATCAAATCATCTCCAAAAATTCTGAATATTTTACAGTACATAGATCTAAGCCTTAGGAACGTTTTTCGTGTTTTAAGTTTTTCCGTTTGAAGTCGTTTTAAGGTTCGGAAAAATTCGGCAAAACTGTTGCGCCGGTAGAAAACATTCAATGACAGATTTTCGCAAGATTTGATTAAGCTTTTAGGTTTCGTGTTTTAATTACTCCCAAAACCATGTAAGTATTAACTTATAGATTTGTAGATATCCGGGATCGTCTATTTCGAAGGCGTGGCTTCCAGTCCTCCGTCTATCCTCTCCGTTCGTCGGGTTCTACGTTCTAGATTCAATTCGGGGCGTAGAAAGAAAAATAAGAAGATTAGGATTCATTTTCGAATCAAAACGTAAGAGACGAATGGATCGGAACTTACCACGACGTCTAGGAGTCTCTGATTTTCGTCCAAATCAGTCTCGCCTTGGTCTCGTGCCTCCGACGACTCCGGAATTAGGGTTTTCGGACGTATAGAGAGTTGTAGGGTTTTGGAAAAGTATTCGGAGCTTTTAAGAGGGCTTATTTATAGTTAAACAAGCCCTAGGGACGCCCAAGGTCTGCCCCTAGGAGTCTTGAGCCGAATGGTGTTCAACCGAAGTCGGAAAATCCGGATTCGGGCGAGAAAATCTCGCACGGGCGAATCTGTCACATTGCGCGGTCGTGGTGCGCTCTTCCTCCTTCGACCGCGCGGCCACCGCGCCGAACTCGCCTCGAATTCGGTCCGGGCGGGTCGTGCGATCCGTCGTGCATTTCCTCCTCTCTTTCGGACTTCTATCCCTCTATGCTCCCGTATTACGATTTCCGGGGTATCTTCGGGTTCCTACTTTCTCTCTAAATTTTTACTCGGGTCTAATTGGATGTTTGGACTCGAATCCTCGAGTTCTATGGTGTCGGGTTTCGGTGTACAATTTATTTACCTTTAATAATTCATTTTATTTAATTAAATTCCTTTAATTCCTTTTTAAGTTAAATCTCATTTCTCATTTCCTTATCTTCATTTATTTATTTATTTGCTGGATTTATTTATTTATTGTATTTATTTTATTTATTGTTTATTTATCTAATTATTGTTTTATTTTATGTTGGAAAATTCTCGGGTATTACAGACCCCCCTCGATTTTCTTCCATTACCTTGTAGTGAGCGTCTTAACTTCAATGGAAGGGATAGGGCTAAGGCAATCAAGGATCTGCACCCGAATGTTCGGAACAACTTGCTGAAAGCATCAAAGACATATGCCAAATTTACCAACAGGGACAGAAAAAGGCTATTGTTGAAACCGGGAGATTGGGTCTGGGTGCACATGCGAAAGGAACGTTTCCCTGCACAGACACATGGCAAACTCGCATCCCGCGGAACTGGACCTTACAAAGTCTTAGAGAAAATCAACGACAACGCCTATCGGATTGAGCTTCCTGATGATTTTAATATTAATCTGACTTTCAATGTTGTTGATTTATCTCTTTTCGAGAGGGATGATGAGTTGGATTCTGGTTGGTTGATGTCTCAACCTTCCCAAGGGGGTGGGGATGGCGTAGTCGCCAGAACCAATGGATTAATTATTACAATAATCCCCGAAGGGCCAGTTTCCAAACAAAAGGCCAAGAAATTTTCTGATGCACTGTATAAATTTTTCTTGCAGGAAACATATAACTTGGAACCCCATGAAGCCCAAAAACTGCAAATAATGATCCGGATAGATCCAGCCCGGACAAGCCCGAAATCCATTAACATGGATTCCCCACATCGGAATTAAATAAAGATGGGAAAAGGCCTTAGGATGCACAAGAAAGCCCAACAAGCATGAAGAGGCCCAAAAAAAGGAGCTCGTCGGAAAAGTGGCCGGAGGTCGACCGGAACCACCACCGGACGTCGGATATTATATTTGTAATAGTGTAGAAATAAGGGCATGCGAAATTGGCTAAGGAATGGGTGCGAATTGAACGATGCGGAATAAGCCGCATCGACCTCAATGCGGTCTTTAAACCGCATCGCCGCCCATCATCCTTACCCAAATCGATGCGATATAAACCGCATCGACCTCGATGCGGTCTAATACCGCATCGCCCCTCCGCATTGCCTTCGTATTTTTCCTGGGTCCCAAGTCGATGTGAATTCACTCGATGCGGTATACACCTAAACCGCATCGTTTGAATCGCACCAGCTTAATGCTTGCATATTTATTTATTTAGTACTCGATACGGTCCACTTGATCAATGCGGTTTAAACCGCCTCGAATCATTAAACTGCATTGCCTCTATCTTTCTAATAGTTATGTTCTTTAAGGCCTGATGCGGTCTCTTTCACCCAATGCGGTCTATACCGCATCGATGCGGTATAAACCGCATCACTTTGCCATAAACCGCATCAGACCCTATTTTGATGTATTTTCTTTTCTTTTGTTTTTCTAAAGGGTTGGCCTATATATATGTCTTCCCCTTCATTTGTAAACAACTTTGCTTAATTTGAATCAATCTATCTTATTTTCAAAGTTCATATCCGAGAACACTCTCTCAAAGGTGTTCTCTTTCTACCGTGTTTGTCTTGAGTTCATGCTCATTTCCTACAGCCATCAAGTTTGGAAGCTTGCTCGATGGATTGTCATGAATGATGCACTTGAAGGAATCCATTTGTCTTGAGTTAGACTCATTTCCCTTGGCAAGTTCGGGTCCCCTTCTTTCATAAGCTTTCTTACCCTATATCTTGCAATTTAGTTTCATCATCTTATATTATATCCATCATTTGTGTGTGTTCTTGTTCTTCATCATCTTCTATGTTCCTATCCCTCTAATCATCATTTTACCTAACCCTAAAATTCATTATCACTAATTCGGATATTGTCACTAAGCAAGTTTCCATCTACGGCATAAATATAGAAATTTGGTATCAGAGCCACACTTGTTAGTGCAATAGGATTATGCTCCATATTTTCTTGTATATTTTCTCGCTATTATCCTTGTTGTATGTCTTGTTTCCCCTTATTTGAAAAATTTGTGAAAACCCTAAAAATATTGGTGTTATTACTCTCGGTTTTATGCTCATAAATACTTCATGTTTACTGTTCACTGTTCATGAGCATTCGTTGTGATTATTTTGTTGTTGATGTTAGTCTTGTTGTCCTATTCTCATGTATGAATGTATGTGCATGACTATTTGAGTTTATTGGATTAAACAAGATTGTTAATAGCAAAACAATGAAGGGTTTACGGGTTGGGAGTGTGAGACATTATTTTCGTGAGTTTTTGTTGTTCATACCTTGTTCTTGGTGTTCTTGAGGCTTTGTTTGAAGATTTGAAGGTGTTCTTGAAGTACTCTTGAAGATCAAAGAACCGAAATACCCATGCAATTTGTTAATATCCACTAGACCAAGAGTTGGTAGGATTGTGTGTGGTATTATCCGGTTAATCATAAGCAAGACATCTTGATTGTGCGATTTGAAAGCAATCAGTCCAGGGGAATTAATTGTGTTGTACTTGAGCATTAATTTTGGATTGACACCTATCACACAAAGATCCCAAGAAAATCTGAAGAAGACACGTATCCAGAAAAATCAAGAAGAGAAAAAAGTTGTCTAAGGCATTAATGCGGTCTCCATCCGATGCGGTCTATTGATGCGCTTTAAACCGCATCCCACACATTAAACTGCATCGCACCAAGAAGCATTCTCAAAAAAATTTCTAAGGCTGGAGAACTTCCCTCGATGCGGTCTACCAACATCGATGTGGTATATTAAACCGCATCCGACCAGTTAAACCGCATCGCCTCAGAAGACATTTTCCAGCTCAAGGCAATCTCGTGCGGTCTTTTCCCTTGAACCGCATCAAGCCATTAAACCGCATCGACAGTTCCAAAAATTTACAAGTGTTGACAGAATTTTTTTCCACTTCATATTTTGAGTGTTTGAGTGAATTTACAATAAAGTGGATATCGGACTGGCACAATTTGAAACCTAGCTCGAGAAGCCACTTGAGTACTCGTACAATAAAGTGGATATCGTGACTGGCATTTTGTGAAACCAAGCCCAAGAAGTCATTTGAGTAAATTGGGTTTTATTTTTATTTCTCGAGTGCAATTTTCTTGTGAGCTCTATTTTTCCACTTGTGAATTGGGACAAATATCATTGTTCTTTGCTTGCAATATCTGTTTAAAACTGTGAACTCGATCAGACTGCACCGTATGCATACATATCTGTGCGTTCCTTGATTGAGTCGAACAGTTCATTCGAATCTTGAACTGTGCGTACATGAATCTCTGTGTGTACTTCTCTTGCATCTGATTGAACTAGTTGAGCAGGCGACGAACTGAAGTGGTGTTGAGGACCAAGACACTGAGTGCGAATCTGAGAGTTCACTCTATATATTTCAGCACTTATTTCCTGACCCACATTATATCTATATTATTATTATTTCTCTGAGTATCATGGCAGGTAATACTGAGCCAAGCATGACTGAAATCGTGGAGATGCTACGCGCAATGAAAGAGGATACCGTTAAAAGGGCTGATTTCGAGAACCTTAGACAAACTCTTGATGCTAATGTTTTAAATATTACTGTTGTGAATGAATGCATTGATAATCTGAGTAATGGCTTTGCAGGACGCATGAAAATGCAGGATGATGCTTTGGCCCAACGAGTGATGCAGCGGGTTGAGCGCAGATTTGAAGATGCATTCTATCACCATACTTCTACCTCAGGACAAAACGGAGCATCTGGGAGCAACAGCCAGGTTCAGGAAACTGACATGGGTTAGGCCGAGGATGCCATTGCCGAAAGAGAAGAGGAACAGGTCACGATTGGAATGTTTGATCGTCGGCAGGGACCCCGCGGCCGCAGGCCCCCTCCAATAGCACCAGTTCCTCCTCCTCATGTTCCTGCAGAAGAAGGACTGCGCATCAATGACCCATTGGCCATGCCCCCACCGCATATGCCAAATAGACCACGGAATGCGCCTGTCATGAATGGAGATGATCCCGATGATGTGGATGACAATATGAACTGCATTAAGTTCACCATCCCTGTTTTCAAAGGGACCGGTGACCCTAATGAATTTCATGATTGGAAAAACAACAGGGAAATGATCTACAACTGCCATAATTACTCCGATTTCAAAAATATCCAACTGGCCATTCAAGAATTCAAGGAGTATGCCCAGCTATGGTGGCAAAAGTTCACAACGGATCATCACAATGCTGGCCAACCCCAAGTCACTGATTGGGAATATTTTCTGCAACTCATGGAAAGGAGATTTGTGCCTCCCACCTACAAACCAGACATGTACATGAAGGTGATCAGTTGAAGCAGGAATCGAGGACTGTTGAAGAATACTACCATGAAATAGAGATGCTTATGATGAGAGCCCAGTTCAATGAGGACCCGCTGATCACACTGACCAGATTTGCAAAGGGTTTGAGGTCCGAAATCTTTAAGGAAATGGACATGAGAGGTTATGTGAATATCACTGACTTGGTAAGGAAAGCCGCCAAATTTGAGGGGCAACTCAAGAGGAGAACCCATCGAACTTCCACAAGTTACAACCCGAACAAACCTTGGTTGATCCGACCACCTGAGCGGACAGAAAAACCCAAAAATCCACAGCCGACACCGTCGCCGGCTCGTGATGAGGGAGGTTACAAGCCTAAAAGATTTGAACTGGGGAAGAATTTCACGGAGTTCAATAGGGATGATCGAAACAGGACTCCGGGCCGAGAACAACATCCACCCGCCAAGGACAAAAGAGAAATCACCTGTTGGAAATGTGGCAAGAAAGGCCATTATGCCAATGAATGCAATAATCCCAGACGATTGACGATACTCAACACTGGCGAGGAGGAAAGGCTTGTGATCGAAGTCGAACCAGGAGTGTGCAAGATTTATGATTCTGACGAAGAGGATGACTGTGAAGCCAATCTGCGACAATATCAAATGGATGAACCAGTCAATCCCGAAATCGATGATGACAATGAAGAAGATGTGAATCTACTGGTAGCAATGAGGACTTTGAATGCTGACAAAGTACCGGACATTTCATCCAACGAACAAAGGGAGAATCTCTTCCATTGTCGTTGCACTATTGAAGGCAATAACGCCTCTGTCATTGTTGATAACGGCAGTTGCACTAATATTGTTAGTTTATATACTGTGCGCAGATTGCAGTTACAAACGGTGGAGCATTCCAGTCCCTACCTGCTACATTGGATGAACAACAGTGGCAAAACCAAGGTCTCCCAACAGGCATGGGTCCCAATCACAAAGGGGACCTACTCCGAAAAGGTATTATATGATGTCGTTCCCATGAACGCATGTCACGTTTTGCTTGGAAGACCATGGCTGTTTGATAAAGATGCCACTTACAGAGGAAAATCTAATGTTTTATATTTTAAGCATGGACAGAAGGAATATTTGTTTAAACCTTTATCTGTAAAAGCTGTTAGATTAGACCAGGAAAAACTAAAGAACAAAATAGCTCAAGCAGAAGCTGACCACAAGGCAAAGGAGAGAGGAAAAGCCAAAGTTGGCGAGAGTTCATCAAACATGGATCAATGTCTGATATTGACCAAGATTGCATTTCAGCAAGCAGCACGGGAACCTGACTTCTCAGGTCACTGTTTTCTTCCATTAATTAAACATGATCAATCTTCAATAGAACTGTTCCTACTTCACCTGATTTGCCTTTGGAATTTTCTAGGATGCTTGACAGAAATCAAGATATTTTGCCGAAAGAAGTGCCATCTGGCTTACCGCCACTTCGAGGCATGGAACATCACATTGACTTTGTGCCCGGAGCTTCGATTCCCAACAGACCCGCGTACTGCATGAATCCCAATGAGACAAAGGAAATTCAGCGGCAAGTGTAAGCCTTGCTCGAAAAAGGTTGGGTTCGAGAAAGTTTATCCCCGTGTGCCGTTCCAGTTTTACTCATTCCAAAGAAAAATGGCGAATGGCGTATGTGTGTCGATTGCCGAGCAGTCAACGCTATTACGGTCAAATATCGTCATCCAATTCCACGACTGGACGACATTCTAGATGAGCTTGGTGGTGCTAGTCTTTTTACGAAGATCGATCTAAAGAGCGGATATCATCAAATCCGAATGCAGCCAGGGGATGAATGGAAGACCGCCTTCAAGAAGAAGTTTGGTCTATATTAGTGGCTCGTTATGCCATTCGGCCTTACGAATGCCCCCTCTACATTTATGCGTTTGATGAATGAGACTCTTCGACAATTCATAGGAAAAATTGTAATAGTTTATTTTGATGACATTCTTATTTATAGTTGTACTCTGATCGATCAAGTAGGACATGTGCAACAGGTACTGGATCGATTGAGGGAGGTTCGCTTGTACGCCAACTTCGAGAAGTGTAACTTCTGTGTGCCGGAGGTGACATTTCTTGGATTTATCGTGGGAAAAGATGGACTGAAAGTGGACGAATCAAAGATCAAGGCTATATCTGACTGGAAGCCGCCAACCACTGTGCATGAAGTACGCGGTTTTCTGGGTTTGAGTGATTTCTTTCGAAGATTCGTCCCAAATTTCAGTGTCATTGCGGCCCCAATCACTGCACTACTTAGAAAGGACATCCCGTTCAAGTGGGGGCCAGCAAAGCAAAAGGCATTTGATGACCTCAAGGATAAGCTCACTCATGCACCTGTCCTAACATTACCAAATTTCGATTTGCCATTCAAAATCGAAAGTGATGCGTCAGGTACGGGCATGGGAGCAGTATTGCTCCAAGAAGGAAAACCAATAGCATACTACAGTGAGAAATTCAGTGGAGCACAACTGAATTACTCCACGTACGACAAGGAATTATATGTTGTTGTTCAATCTTTGAGCACTATCTAAGAGGAAGAGAATTCGTGATCAACACCGACCATGAGACGCTTAAGCACATAAGGGTTCAGGGACAATTGAGCAAAAGACATGCTCGATGGGGCACTTTTATTGAGTCCTTCCCTTACGTGATTAAGTATAAGAAATGAAAGGACAATGTAGTTGCATATGCACTCTCCAGGAGGACAGCATTAGTAACCTTTGCAACTACTCATCTGTTCGGATTTGAGCATATTAAGAGTCAGTATGCCACTGACGAAGATTTTAGAGTGCTTTACGAGAGGACAAAGCAGAATGGTTTCAAAGAGTTTTCCCAACTGGGCGGGTTCCTGTACTTTGGTAACAGATTATGCATTCCGAAGGGATCCGTCAGGGAGTTGCTGATTCAAGAGGCTCACAGTGGTGGTCTCATGGGACACTTTGGAAAAGCTGCAACTTTGGGGATCCGCATTGAAAAGTTCTATTGGCCGAAAATGCAAGCCCAAGTTATTCGATTCATTGCTAAGTGTTTGGTCTGTCTGAAGGCCAAGTCGACTGTTAAACCTCACGGCTTATACCAAGCATTACCTGTGCCAGAAGGACCCTGGCTGGACATCTCAATGGACTTCGTGCTTGGGCTACCACGGACCGCAAGAGGCAAAGATTCAATCTTTGTGGTAGTTGATCAATTCTCCAAAATGGCACATTTCATACCATGTGCGAAAACCAACGATGCCCGGCATATTTCGAATTTATTCTTCAGAGAAGTGGTACGTCTTCATGGAGTACCAAAGTCAATTATTTCAGACCAAGATGCCAAGTTCGTAAGCTACATCTGGAAGGGCTTTTGGCGTGAGATGGGCACGCAGCTTTTGTTCTCAACGTCTTACCATTCTCAGACGGACGGACAGACAGAAGTGGTAAATCGCGTGTTGGGTAATCTTCTACGCATAATTACTTCTTCGAGTTCTAAAAGTTGGGATGAATGTTTGCCTTACATTGAATTTTCTTATAATCGTCACATTCATCGTGCTACGCACATGTCACCCTTCGAGGTTGTTCATGGATTTAACCCGATGACCCCCCTCGATTTTCTGCCACTACCTAGTAGTGAGCGTCTTAACTTCAATGGAAGGGACAGGGCTAAGGCAATCAAGGATCTGCACCAGAATGTTCGGAACAGCTTGCTGAAGGCATCGGAGACATATGCCAAATTTGCCAACAGGGGCAGAAAAAGGCTATTGCTGGAACCGGGAGATTGGGTCTGGGTGCACATACGAAAGGAACGTTTCCCTGCACAGACACATGGCAAACTCGCATCCCGCGGAACTGTACCTTACAAAGTCTTAGAGAAAATCAACGACAACGCCTATCGGATTGAGCTTCCTGATGATTTTAATATTAATCCGACTTTCAATGTTGCTGATTTATCTCTTTTCGAGATGGATGATGAGTTGGATTCTGGTCGGTTGATGTCTCAACCTTCCCAAGGGGGTGGGGATGGCGTAGTCGCCAGAACCAATGGATTAATTATTCCAATAATCCCCGAAGGGCCAGTTTCCAAACATAAGGCCAAGACATTTTCTGATGCACTGTATAAATTTTTCTTGCATGAAACAGATAACTTGGAACTCCAGGAAGCCTAAAAACTGCAAATAATGATCCGGATAGATCCAGCCCGGACAACCCGGAATCTATTAACATGGATTCCCCACATGGAATTAAATAAAGATGGGAAAAGGCCTTAGGATGCACAAGAAAGCCCAACAAGCATGAAAAGGCCCAAAAAAAGGAGCTCGTCGGAAAAGTGGCCGGAGGTCGACCGGAACCACCGCCGGACGTCGGATATTATATTTGTAATAGTGTAGAAATAAGGGCATGCGAAATTGGATAAGGAATGGGTGCGAACTGAACGATGCGGAATAAGCCGCATCGATGCAGAATAAGCCGCATCAATGCGGTATAAACCGCATCGACCTCAATGCGGTCTTTAAACTGCATCGCCGCCCATCAGCCTTTCCCAAATCGATGCGATATAAACCGCATCGACCTCGATGCGGTCTAATACCTCATCGCCCCCCGCATTGCCTTCATATTTTTCCTTGGTCCCAAGTCGATGCGAATTCACTCTATGCGGTATACACCTAAACCGCATCGTTTGAATCGCACCAGCTTAATGCTCGCATATTTATTTATTTAGTACTCGATACGGTCCACTTGATCAATGCGGTTTAAACCGCCTCGACTCATTAAACTGCATCGCCTCTATCTTTGTAATAGTTAGGTTCTTTAAGGCCCGATGCGGTCTCTTTCACCCAATGCGGTCTATACCGCATCGATGCGGTATAAACCGCATCACTTTGCCATAAACCGCATCAGATCCTATTTTGATGTATTTTCTTTTCGTTTGTTTTTCTAAGGGGTTGGCCTATATATATGTCTTCCCCTTCATTTGTAAACAACTTTGCTTAATTTGAATCAATCTATCTTATTTTCAAAGTTCATATCCGAGAACACTCTCTCAAAGGTGTTCTCTTTCTACCGTGTTTGTCTTGAGCTCATGCTCATTTCCTACACGCCATCAAGTTTGGAAGCTTGCTCGATGGATTGTCATGATTGATGCACTTGAAGGAAACCATTTGTCTTGAGTTAAACTCATTTCCCTTGGCAAGTTCGGGTCCCCTTCTTTCATAAGCTTTCTTACCCTATATCTTGCAATTTAGTTTCATCATCTTATATTATATCCATCATTTGTGTGTGTTCTTGTTCTTCATCATCTTCTATGTTCCTATCCCTCTAATCATCATTTTACCTAACCCTAAAATTCATTATCACTAATCCGGATATTGTCACTAAGCAAGTTTCGATCTACTGCAGGGGGGTCTATTCATAAAATAGTAGATCCATTGTGAGACACGCATGTCAGGAAAACGGACCCCAAGAAGATCATTGCCCGAAGGAGGAATAGTATCGGATGACTGAGGCTCAAAACCATAAATATCTCTTAAATGCTAGACGAGCCAGAGATGAAGAAACCAAAGAGGGCCGTGAGACCTGTCTGGATGACCGTCGGCCTAACCATGTACCTGGGACGAAATACCAGCGTACAAATGGACTAAGAAATAATCAGCAAGAGGCATACGAGTATCCTCCATGAGCGACTTGGCCAAAGGGTAAGTTTCAAGAATAACGTTCTTGGCGGGAGCACACCAAAAATATCGGCTAAGGAAGTACATCATAAAGGCCACAGGTTCCGGCTTGAGAAGTTCAGACGTGTTGACACTATACCGCGTAATCCATGGGGCGAAAGTAAGCTTCGGAATATAGCCAGTAGTCTTCGTCGAGGGTTTTTCAGAACCAGTAACACCCAAAAAGTGTTTTCCAAGATAAGGCAAATCCAGAAGAAGTTTAACATCTTCAATAGTCGGAGTCATCATACCCCAAGGAAAGCAAAAGCAGTTAATAGAAGAATTCCAGAAATAAAGGAGTGCTTGAATGTGCCGATATTCAGAAGGAAATGGTTGAACACTCAGCTTAATCAAATGATTGATACCAGTGGACGACCAAATCGGTTCGCAATGAGGCCGTACCCGTGTATACCAATCAGTATATTCAGGAGTCACAATAGGCCAAGTACTGAAGGTACTAAAAAGTTTAGTGGAAAAATGATCCAAAAACAAGGGGATCGTCTCCGAATCACCAAAAAAAGTAGAAACAGAAGCGGCGGCTTCAACGGAAGTTGCCAAAGGCCCAATAGTAGTGAGACCTTCATCAGTAAGACGAATGGAGGTTCGATCGGCGAAAGAGTCTTCGATACTCTTGATCTTAAGGGAAGAAGGTGAAAGAGTTGGTTGCGCCATCGAGAAGGGAGGAAGAAGATTACAAAGAGAATGTGGAAATGCACAAGAGTGAGAAGAAGGGACGGTAATTAAAAGATAATGGGATCTGAAGAATATGAAGAGTCGTGGCCGGATTCCAAGGAGGAGTTGGCGCACGAAAAGGAGAAAATGGGAGAGTTAGGTTTACTTGGGTTCTTTCCATAGACGAAAATTCGCCCCAAGTAAGGAGGGCATCTGTTGGGGCCACAAGGGTAGTGGGCCGCGAGAAATTGATTGGGCCATACAAAATGGGCCAAAAAAAGTATTTAAAAGGAAGATGGACTTAGAATTGATTGGGCCGAGAAACTAAAGACGGGCGACTGGGACCAAATGAAAATCCAGACGAAGGGAGATTCCCAAGAAGAGGAGATATCGGCCGAAATGGAGTAAGGGCAGCCGACGAAGGAAGGGTGAAAATCGACTCAGATGAATCGGCCGGAGAGCGGTTACCAGAGCTCCGGCTATAAATAGGGGATGCCATGCACATAATCAAGGGAGACCAATCCACCCCAAAATTCCTTTATCAAATTTCAATTCTTTGTATCTTTACTGCTTTCTTTACAGCTTTCCTTTAAACATCTTTCCTAGACTATAGCTTAGCTTATAGCGGTTACTTTTCCAAGTCCACCGTTGTTTCTCAACAACTGTAGTTTGGTTCTATTTTTCTGGTGAATTCGCTGTTGTTTCTTAACAACTGGTAGATTCTCCATTATATCCAATTTGCCATTATAATTCCAGTGAATATTCAGTCAAGTTTGGGCGTAATTAGTCAAGTTTGGGCGCATTATTGTAAATCCGGACCCGTAATCGGTTTGATCCTTTTCCGGTAGCCTCCCTTGAGGAGAAAAAGGTCCTTGGCTCGACGCTAGCCAAACACTCAGGCAACATTTGATTTTAATTATTAATAACTCAACTATACATAAGTAAAAATTACAAAAATTTAATATTCTAAAAGTACACGATTAGACGAATCCAACAAAATCTCACTTGACTCTGTTTTATATTATAGAATTGTATTAAAAAATTGAATCAAAGTTACTTGATGAATAGGGAGTATATGTTAGTGCAAGTCATGCTGTATGTTCCCCCCACCCCAACAACCTATACAGGCTAGGATAGGGAGCCGGTAGGGAATCAAACCGAAGTTAAAGGACTTAACTACTTTCGTTAAAATCCTCATCCTCAGTCATGTTGTATGTTTAAACCCTATTTCAAATTAATGCTCCCTCTGTTTTTATATTATTGTAACATTTGGAATCTTGGTACTGTTCACACACGCACTTTAATTTAAAGTTTTATCATAGTTATGTACAAGTTAAAAAATATAGCCAAGTAGGATCTTGTTAGATTCGTCTGGTCGAGTAGTTTTTAAATATCAAACTTTTAGAATTTTAACTTGTACGGAACTTGAGTTATTAATGATTTAAAATATGTATAGGAATACGTGCACTGTGGGTCCGTTGTAATTTTTAGAAAACGGAGGGAGTATTAAATTGCTCTGAGCACACATACAAAAACCAAATTACCTAAAAGAATAAACGTCGTCAAAAGCCTTGTCGTCTAAATTAAAGCAACTTTTGAACTTTGCCATTACATATATAAAAAAAACAAGGCACACTAACAAAAGCAAGGCAAAGAAAAATCAAAATCTTACGTTAAAAAAGAAGCCACCGGCCTAAAAAGATGGGATGCAATAAGACATCTCGCCTTTGTTGAAAACCTTACTTACAAAATACTTACTACTCGCTAGTATTCGTGCATACTTAATTATAATGTGCCCTGCTGTGTACTGACAGTGACCTCCAACGAACAATGCACAATTGTTCTAGAGCTATCTATATATATATACACACATACACACACACACACAATTGCTGAATTAGCTTCAACATTGTACATGTATGCATACAGCTTTTTATCTTCAAGCTATAGTATATAGGTTTTGAATTATTCTTTTTTTGGCTGATTTTTGCCTCCTTTTCAGGGAGGTCTAATTTTGATTCGTATAATATATAAAAATAAAAGTGACTTGAAATGATCAGTAGTTGTTCTGTGGCGAAAGAGAAAGGTGAAATGGGTGATGAAGGATCATCATCATCAACAAGGAATGTGAAGAGGAGCAATTCAGTGACCGTCATATGCAGATATGCTGATTGCTTCGACATACTGCTCATGTCTTTGGGCACGCTTGGGGCTATCGGCGATGGCATCTCCACCAACTGCTTGCTAGTGTATGTGAGCCGCCTTTTCAACAGCTTGGGCTATGGCAAGTCGCCCCAGGACCATGGCAACTTCATGCAAGAGATTGAGAAGGTTGGCATTATTAGTTGTGTTCAAAAAATTTAAACTGGCTGGCTCTTTACATTTTTGGGGTTTGTGTTTTTCAAACGCATCACTGCTTGTTTTTAACTAGCTAATTCTTGTTTGTGGGATTTTTGTTGAGCAGTGCAGTTTGTTCTTTGTGTACTTGGGAATTGCAGTCATGGCAGTCGCATTTATGGGTAATTATTTCTCTCATTGAGTTTAGTCAATTCTTAGCAACGAACTTGGTAAAATATTTTCAGCATCAATATAAAAATTGACCCGGCCTTTACAACTGGAATAATCTTGATTGTCACATTGCACGATATAACCCCAGCCTAGACAGTCTAAAGAGGTTCTTTTTTGATTTTCAATGTAAGTGTGAATTGATGTTTGATGACGATCAACAAATTAAAGTGATCTTCTTTCTTTAAAACAACAAAAATTGTGTTACATGCATGTTTTGAATTGGAAATATTTTGTAAAAATTTCAGAAGGATATTGCTGGAGCAAAACCAGTGAGAGGCAGGTTTTGAAGATAAGATACAAGTACTTGGAAGCTGTCCTCAGCCAAGAAGTTGGCTTCTTTGATTCACAAGAAGCAACAACTTCAGAAATCATCAACAGCATTTCCAAAGACACCTCTCTTATACAAGAAACCCTCAGTGAAAAGGTATACTATATTAATTAATTTGCAGAATTATTAATGTTATTATTACTCTGCTGTTATTCTGAATGGATGGGAGTACCTTCGTTTTGTTACTTTTTCTGTTTTCTGAAAAATCCCAAAAATGCATCTTTTGGTAAATATTAATGCAACACATACATCAATTAAGGTTTCTATTTATACCTCTCTGTTGAACACCTTAAATGGGCAAACAAGCTTTACTCTACAGTATATGATCTTAATTATATAGACTAATCAATTGATGGTGATATGTTGTTGGCATATTATTTCCAGTATATATTTAAAAAGTTATTGAACAAAAATGTGTCTAATAATTCCATTTAATCACGTACGTGATGATCTATTAATCTATCATCAGGTCCCAATATTCTTGATGAACATGACAAACTTCATATCAGGGCTTGGATTTTCAGCCTACTTTTCCTGGAGGTTGTTTCTGGTGGCCTTTCCCACAGTCATTCTTTTGATCATTCCGGGCCTCATCTATGGCAAGTATCTTCTCTACCTGTCGAAGAAGAGCTTCAACGAGTACGGCAAGGCAAATTCAATTGTTGGCCAAGCCCTGAGTTCCATCAAGACTGTCTACTCATTTACTGCTGAGAGGAGCATCTTGGAGAAGTACTCATTGATATTGGACCGCACCAGAAAGCTTGGAATCAAGCAAGGCATTGCCAAAGGTCTCGCCGTGGGAAGCACAGGCCTTGCTTTTGCCATTTGGGCTTTGCTGGCTTGGTATGGGAGTCGTCTTGTCATGTACAAGGGAGAAAGTGGTGGAAGGATTTATGCAGCAGGCATTGCCTTTGTCATGGGTGGGCTGTATGTTGCCATTCCTTTTTCTTTCCACTGAATTTGTGATGTCCTATTTTTGTTTCAGTCGGACTAATGTAGTTTTATGATGCAATGCAGAGCCCTAGGAGTAGCACTGCCTGAAGTGAAGTATTTCACTGAGGCTTCAGTTGCAGCCTCAAGAATATTCGAGAGAATAGACAGGGCACCCGAAATCGATGGGGGAGACAGGAAGGGGATCGTCTTGGACAAGATCAGAGGCGAGCTGGAATTCCAGGATGTCAAGTTCACATATCCGTCGCGTCCTGATGCCCTTGTACTAAAGGAGTTCAATCTCAAAGTGGAAGCAGGAAGGACAGTGGCTCTTGTTGGTGCGAGTGGAAGTGGAAAATCAACAGCGATTGCATTGGTTCAGAGGTTCTACGATGCCAGTGGAGGATGCGTATGTGTTGATGGCGTGGATATAAGAACACTGCAGTTGAAGTGGCTGAGAGGGCAGATGGGGTTGGTGAGCCAAGAGCACGCGCTCTTTGGGACATCTATCAAAGAGAATATCTTGTTCGGGAAGCTTGATTCGACCATGGATGACGTTGTGGCTGCAGCCACCGCAGCAAATGCTCATAATTTCATAAGGCAACTCCCACAGGGCTATGAGACTAAGGTGAGCTCTACAGTCTATACATGTAGAAATCAAGGTTAATGAAGACTCTTTGTTAATGATATCTGTTGTGTCAATAGGTAGGCGAAAGAGGAGCATTCTTATCAGGCGGACAGAAGCAACGGATAGCCATTGCCAGAGCTATAATAAGAAATCCAGTGATTCTTTTACTCGATGAAGCAACAAGTGCCCTTGATACGGAATCAGAAACACTCGTTCAAAACGCCCTTCATCAGGCTTCCATGGGCAGAACAACTCTGGTACTTCATTACTTCTGTAAAATGCTTCCTTATGAGTTGTCATCATCAGTTCAAACTTTTTATGAATAATGATCTTTTGGAACTCAATCAGGTTGTTGCACATAAGCTGTCAACGATCAGAAATGCAGATACCATTGCAGTTGTAAGCACTGGCTTCATAGTTGAGAAAGGCACTCACAATGAACTCCTGGAAATGAATGGCCACTATGCAAGGCTGGCAAAATTCCAAAGGCAAATGAGCGAGCTAGATCCCGATCAAAGCCTTGAAGTCCATTCCACTTCAGCAGCGAGAAGCAGTGCCGGAAGGAGAAGCACAGCAAGATCCAGCCCGGCCTCTTGGGCATCGCCATTGCCTTACGATGATGCAGCCCCACAACAACCATTTTACCCTACCCCCTCCTTTTTCCGGATGCTTTCATTGAACTCGCCTGAATGGAAACAGGGCATTATTGGAAGCCTTTCAGCTGTAGCTTTTGGCACCGTGCAGCCATTCTATGCATTCACAATAGGAGGCATGATCTCAGCATTCTATATCACCAGTCATGCTGAAATGCGATCTCATATTGAAAGATATGCTCTAGTTTTCTGCTTTCTTTGCCTCGTGTCCCTCTTGTTGAACATCAGCCAACACTACAACTTTGCTTACATGGGGGAGTGTCTGACGAGGAGAATAAGGCTGAAAATGCTCGAGAAAATGTTGACGTTTGAGGCTGCTTGGTTTGATGAGGAGGAAAACTCAAGCTCGGCCTTGTGCGCTAGGCTCAGCACCGAGGCATCCATGGTGAAGTCCCTTGTAGCCGATAGGGTTTCTCTGATGATCCAGACTGCATCTGCCGTCACCACTGCAATGGTGATGGGCCTAATTGTGGCATGGAAGCTAGCACTCGTCATGATCGCAGTCCAACCACTCTCAATCCTCTGCTTCTACATGAGAAAAGTCATCCTCTCTACCATCACAAGCAAATTTGTCAAGGCACAATATCAAAGCACTCAAATTGCTGCTGAGGCTGTATACAACCACCGGATTGTGACCTCATTTGGGAGCATTGAGAAGGTTCTTCAAATATTCGATGAAGCTCAGGACGAACCCAGGAGGGAGGCGAGAAAGAAGTCGTGGCTAGCAGGGGTAGGTATTGGATCAGCTCAGGGCCTGACTTTCATATGTTGGGCTCTTGATTTCTGGTATGGGGGTACTCTGGTCAACAAAGGAGAAATATCAGCAGGGGACGTGTTCAAAACATTCTTCATTTTAGTGAGCACCGGGAGAGTCATTGCTGAAGCCGGAAGCATGACTTCCGATCTGGCTAAAGGATCAGCAGCCGTTGCTTCAATATTTGCCATTCTAGACAGGCAATCGCGTATTCTAGGATCCTACATTGTAAGCAAATCCTTTTTTCCTGTCTTAAGTTAAGCCTCTTTAAACTTCAGTAATACTTTACAATCCGTTCTCTAACTGCTTACAACTATGAATCAGGCTGGGGACAGAAATGGAGGGGCAAAGCCAGATAAAATGATTGGAGGCATAGAGCTAAAGAGGGTTGATTTCGCGTATCCAGGGAGGCCTGAAACAATGGTGCTGCATGATTTCAGCTTGGAAGTGAAGGCAGGCACCAGCATTGGACTAGTTGGGAAGAGTGGCTGTGGGAAGTCCACAGTCATAGCATTGATACAGAGATTCTATGATGTTGATCGCGGTGCAGTGAAGGTGGATGGGGTGGACATACGGTCACTGGACATAGAGTGGTACCGCAAACACATGGCCCTCGTTAGCCAAGAGCCTACCATCTATTCAGGCAGCATTCGCGAAAACATAATGATGGGGAAGATGGACGCCTCAGAAAATGAAGTGGTGGAGGCCGCTAAGGCAGCCAATGCGCATGAATTTATCTCGTAAGCATTATTACCAAGCTACGCTGCCTTTATCAATTTTCTAACAAATTCGTGGTGGCTGACGATCAGTGTGTCGTCGTTGTTACATGTGCAGTTCTCTGAAGAATGGATATGAGACGGAAGGTGGGGAGAGGGGGGTGCAGCTGTCGGGAGGCCAGAGACAGAGGATTGCGATAGCCAGAGCGATCATCAGGGATCCAAAAATACTGCTGCTGGATGAAGCGACAAGCGCGCTGGATGTGCAGTCGGAGCAAGCTGTGCAAGAGGCGTTGGACAGACTCATGGTCGGAAGGACTACAGTGGTGGTGGCACACCGGCTGAATACGATCAAGAATCTAGACACGATTGCGTTCGTCCTGGACGGGAAAGTGATTGAGAGGGGGACATATAGCCAGTTGAAGAACAAGAGAGGTGCCTTCTTCAATCTTGCCAGCCTCCAAGGTGTATCGAGGCCTGTCTGAATGAATGTCCTGCTGATGAGAGGAGGGGGTTATGTAATACAAATTGTATGCAGGAAATAAAGGCAGGGGATCATTGTGATTTACCGTATAAAAGTTTAATAATCGTGAAGTATTATAAATTGAAAGTGTACGGCAGATTGGCAATAGTGATGGAACCTTGGAATCGTTATGCAATAATGGTAATAATACAAAATTGGAGCCATAATAGTGAGGAAAGTAGATAAATATAAATATACTCGTACAATATTATTGTTTGGGATTGTAATTTGTTGGGAGATTTGAACTGTCTTGATTTTGATTGTTCTTTTTTGTGTAATGACAGGCTTAATTAGTTGGAATGGTAATGGCAGATTGTATGTAGTAGTACTAGTAATCAAGTCAAGCAGATTGTTATTGATCTTCAACTCACATTCAATAGTACAGTATTAGTATGTTAGAGACAAGAAACGAATATAAGTAGAAAAAGGTGGGAACCTTTATTTGATCATCATATAGAAAGTAATTTATTCTTCAAGTATGTTTAACGAATTACCGCATCGAATGTATAGGAGGGGTTGCATAGAATAAAATTTTAAAGTTATGTTTAATGATATACTACTATAATGTGTGCACTTGCACCAAGAATTATCCCTTGATTCCGTCAATAAATTTTTCAGCTATACTATGGGGAAATCACATAGAATTCAAAGAAACGGTATTACACGTTTAATCGGTGAAAAGCCAGAGCCAGCCGCAGCCGCAGCCGCAGCCGCTCAAATATTAGTATTTTATTTAGTACATATATAGCACAAAAACATATACACACATTTATTGAGGGAGCCAGCCACAAACACATAGCGCAACAGTTTGTCGTCGTCAACCATACGATGATGATACAACAAACACTCAGCTCTTTACTTGATATATATATATATATATATATATATAGAGAGAGAGAGAGAGAGAGAGAGAGAGAGTAGTGGGGTAGAAGAAACTTGCACGAGATACCAAAACCAAACATGCCAAATGACCTCAAGCAGCAGCAGCAGCAGCAGCAGCAGCAGCACACATGACATGAATCATGATGATACCAAATATCTTCAGCGGTAGCTTCTGTAGTTTGGAGAGTACATGCAGCTCTCAGCATACTTCACCAACTCCTGTGGTCGAGGGAGCCGTGTTGCCAATCCTGAAACATAATACGCTTGCTTCACTTCACAATATACTACTTCATTTATCTATCTACACATTTTCTGCTTTTTCGGTTGTTAATAAAGCTAAAAAATTTACTATACTATACTATATAGTATGGTGTAAATCAATCTTTATCTGGATACGAACCGAGGTCATATGCTTTAGCAGCCACATTTGCAGCAATATGAGCTGAGATCTTCCTGATATTCGCAAATGGAGGATAGATCATTCCCTTCTTGTAATGCTCATCTGTTACCTGAGCAGCCAAAGCCTCAGCTGTGTTTTTTTGAACAAGAAAATTCGGAAACAAAAAAGAGAGTTAGAACTGGGACAACCAAAAGAATTTGGTCGGTCGTCGGAGGAGCATTTGGCAACATATATATATATATATATATACTTACAAGCTGCCAGAAGCATATCGTCATGGACACGAATACAACCAGACATGACGAGACCAAGGCCAAACCCGGGAAATATATATGCGTTGTTTGACTGATTTCAGCATGCAGAAAATAGTTGTTAAGAAATGTGGCCGCCTGGACAGTCATTGATCATCGAGGAACAAGGGATAAAATGGGGGGAGGATAGTAAAGTCTTATACCTGGCCAGGCACAAAAGTTTTTCCATTTATTTCCACAGGGTCAAACGGACTTCCACTAGCAAAAATTGCACGACCCTAGAGCAAAAATACCAGGATAAATAAATCAGTGACAAAATAAAGCTATTAGACGACGGCACAAAGAGTACAACAGAACATTAGAACAGAGGTAGGGCAAGACTTCGCGGTCCTCTGACCTCGGTCCAAGTATAAGCTTCTTCAGCTGTGCACTCAGATTGTGAAGTTGGATTGGAGAGGGCCAATATAAGAGGTCTCTGCAGTATGAACTCTTGATCAGAAAAACCATTCCTTACATTGAGAGAGAGAGAGAGAGAGAGGGGGAGAAGGTGGGGGAGGAACCTCATTGCAGGCTGCCATAGCCTCAACAACCTCCTTTGTAAATGTTTTCCCAACACCCGATGTTCCAATCAAAGCAGTTGGTTTGATAGCCTAAAAATGTTTTAAAGTGATAATCTGATAAGCATATGCCTAATTCAGCTCCATAACAAACAGTACAAAGAAAGAATTCACCAAACCTTGACTGCATCTAAGAGATTGTCAATGGGATCATGTTCATGAGCCCATGGTTGCTTAAAGTGCTGAAGAGATCCCTTACGGGAACTAACAATTAAGCCCTGTGGATGATTGCACAATATTGTAGCATCAGAACAAATTTATATGAAAGAATAACAATATACAATGAACTGAAAGGCATGATCACTATACTAATATTTGATCATCAAATCAACAGGATGTGTGGCTAGATACCTTCGAGTCTACCAGCCAAATCTTTTTACGAGTTTCTTCCACCGGAACCTTATTCTATAAGTTACAATTGCAAACATCAAAGTCAGAAATCACTAGCCCTCAAAGCCATCAAAACATTACCCAATGCAGATTGCAAAATCTTTTACCTGCTTCGACATTTCAAGGGCTATAAGCTCTGCTATGCCAGTACCAGCCTGTTACACAAGTAAACCTTATTATATAAATTGAAAATCCCAACAAGCAAACTTGTATGAATATTCAGAGGGGAGTGCAGAGGGTAAAAAAAGGAATGACATCTTTTTCTGCTCTCAACACTCTCCTAATTATCTGCATCTCTTTTATCTGTTATAATTTGCGTTTATGGACAGAGCAAGTCTTCCAGTTTTCTTATTTATTAAATTGAAAGCAACCATGGTTGAGTATTTACTTCTCCAGCGCCAAGGAACAGGAAGGTGTGATCAGCCAAGGTACCACCAAGCAGCTTAAGTGATGCAACAAGGCCGGCTAAAACCACAGATGCTGTTCCCTGCAGGCAAAATGACTCAAGATTATATCTACGCTGAGTTCTTGAACTGATATGGTTTGAAAATAAATACTATGATAATACATTAATACAACACCTGTATGTCATCATTGAAGACCAAGTGGGTGGTCCCATACTTAGACAACAGCTCAAAAGCATTGTGGTTGGCAAAATCTTCAAACTGCAGTTACAGATTCAAGTATCTTAGAAAATTCCATTGAAAATCAGGATAGAGGCTAAACAAATCACTGACCTGAATTAGAACTTTTTCACCATAATTTTGTTTAACAGCAGTCATGAACTCTTCCAACAAGTCATAATATTCCTAGGAGGGATACACACAAAATTAGCCAATTGTGTCATCGAAAAATTAGTCATGAGAAATAGAGATAAGATGTAACCTTTCCTGTAGCCCTCTTCTGTTTGAGACCGATGTAGAACTCATCATTCAGCAGCTTCTCATTGTTTGTCCCAACATCAATGGTAATTGGCAAACACTAGCCATCAAAGTTAAAAATTCGTTTAGAACTACACATAGGATATGGAGAAAAAACTATAACAGATGTTGATACTCTATAAATTTCATCCAAACAGAGAGACGTGGAACACACACACACATTCAGTAGAAAAAATGAAAATTAGTGTTTTTGATGAGTTTTCATGTGTGCTTACAGCAGAAGGTCTGACGCCTCCGAGGGCAGTGTACAAAGCCAATTTCCCAACTGGTATTCCCATTCCCTGCACAATTGTATGAAGTCATGATCAAGACCAAAAGCTGCCTCCTAGTACAATTACAAGTGATCCCAAAACAAGTTTGAAATGTATGCCGAAAGGAAAACAACCAAGGAACAGAAGAATTACCTGGCAGCCAAGATCTCCAAGTCCCAAAATCCTCTCACCGTCAGTAACAACAATGACTTGAATTGATCTCTCGGGCCAGTTTCGCAAAACCTCAAGAATTTTCCCCCTGAAGTCCAGAAATTTGTATGGACAATTCAGTTCGGATCACCTGGTATAATTGAAAACAAAGCATCCAAATGTGAGAGCTTACTTTTCTTTCAAACTAATGTACAACCCCTGAGGACGCTTGAAAATACTCCCATACTTTTGGCAGGCCTCGCCGACAGTAGGAGTGTAAACAATTGGAAGGAGCTCCTCCACATTGTCAATAAGAAGCTTGTAAAACAGCCTCTCATTTCTCTCCTGCCAAGTTCAATACAGAAAATAGGTATCATCCAATTATTCAGATTTCAGATAAACAGTGTACCAGCAGAAAAAAATTCAACAAGTAAAAAATATCATATCGAAAACCACCACGGCGACAAATTGCATTTGTTGAAATCCAATAATGGAAGTGAATTAAGGCCCAAAATCTTAGCAGCAAGGAAGTACCTCGAGTTCCATCATAGACACGTATTTATGCAGGGGAACGTCATACTGGCGAAGGTTATACATAAACTTTTTCTCCTGATTGCATGAAAATGATCAAATAAGTCAGAAAACTAGATAAATACTAAGTAATAAAAAAATAAATTACACATTGAATGCACTGAATGGTGACCTGAAGTTCTTGGGTAATAACAGCGGGAGGCAGAAGACCACGTAGGTAATGAGCATCTCTCTCTTTCTCAGTGAAGGCAAGCCCTTTGTTGTGATGCGGATCTCTCAACAGAGAACATCCACTTGTTTTTGTCACAAAATGCAAATGTTCATCAACCTCAACATAAAAGAATCAATTTTGCAAACATTTAACACCTAGAACATTCATCTATCATAACTGAATAAGAAATTGAGATCCCAATTCCCAAATGTTGAACTAGTTTTGTCACGTGGAATTGGAAAGTAACCACAACCAACAGAGGATCAAACATGTATCTGTAAGTCAAAGGACCCAACTTTTGGGAAATCCCTAGTTTGAGGCTGAAATTAGAAGCAGCAAATTCATCTAATTGATCAGAAATCGCATAAGGGCAAGCAAAAGCCAACACGTAGAAGTCGAGAAGAGTGGGTACCTGGCAACAGAAATGGTCCAGGGAGTGACCAATTGATCTTGGGAGGCAGTATCCTCGCCGTAAACGTCTTCCACACCTCCGCCAACAGTGGATCGCGGGCTTAAATCCAAGACACACTCTCCTCCTCTGTGTTGCTTCAGGAAACTCTCCATTGTGATTCGTGGCAGTAGTAGTATGCTACTGTTCCTGGGCTTTGGTCAGACTTAAAGGTGGAAAATGAAGTACCGATTACAGCATATACTCTTGGAGGGATCAGAAATCATTATATAGTACTAGTAGAGAGGAATGAATGCTGTATAAGAGGATTGATTATACAAACTACTGATGAGTGATGAGTCATGAGAGTGTTTGTCTGTAGTCTGATACAGGAATTTGCATAACGCCGCCCACAAACACAACACACCGATTGACAAGTCAAAAGTCAGACATGGATGGCTGGCTGCCAATTATGCATTTTCATAATGATGGAGGAAATGTCCAAAGGAAGGTGAAAGGAAGGAGGTTTCAACTTTCAATTGAATTGAAGCCGCTGGGTAGGCCCAGCCACAAGTAGATATTTTGCGAGTAAACGGGAATGAATGGATTACAACAACAAGTGGTATCTAATCTACGTCCCTTTCCCAAATGCGATAAAGTAAAATAATCAAATTTTGTTTGGTTAGTGGGCAGACAAGAACCGCCTTTCACATCCATCATCCTTTACTGATTTTTGGAACAATCACAGGTTGGGTGCAAACCGCAGTACCCTGTCAGAGTTAGTAAAAAATTTACTTAAAAAATAATTTTTCTGCTCGAAATGTCAAAAAAATCCTTCGACCGAAGGCTTCGATCGGACCGATCGAAGAAAAATTAGCCGACCGAAGTGAGTAGCTGATTAACGTAATTAAACATCATTAAGGAGACTTCGGTCGGCTATATTGGCCTTCGGTCGGAGTTTAAAATAGCCGACCGAAGCTGAAAACTTCGGTCATCCATTTCATATAGGTCGGTCCGATCGAACCTTTAAATAGCCGATCGAAGCTCAATTATTGGTGGACAGCTGGGGACAGCTCAATTATTGGTGGACAACTCAAATAATATACTTCAAGTTGCATCTCAGATCTAGATTCACAAACGAAAGCTTCATCTCTTTCTTTGCTCCACTACTTTCTTCAAGTTGCATTTAGATAATATATTTTGTGCTTCTTGGAATTGCTACTGTGGTTCTTAAAGGCCCGGATCTTGTGTCATTTTGCATAACTCGTAAGTTTATAAGTTTATATTGCGTAAGTTATGGTCAATTATTTTTATAATTAATAAGTGTTTATTTTTGTTTATGTTTGAAATATACTCTAAAGTTTTTGTTTTAAGAAGTGTAGATGCGATGATATATGTACCACAAATGTTAGTAAAGTTTTCTGTTTGCATTTTAATTTAATTTGTAGGTTAATTAAGTTTAAATTTATTAAATTAAACGGTGATTAATTTAGTTTGTAGTTAATTAGATGGAAATTGTTGTTATTTATACTTAGAAATGTTAAAGTAATTATAAGCATTTTTCGTTATATTAAAAATTTTTGGTATAATAAAATAACAAATGTATACAGTTATTGTTAGATTATTGTTATTAAAAGTAGTTTTGTGAATCAAATTGCTGACAGGTGTATTATTTGAGACGGAACAATGTCTTGGTTCGGTTCCAATTGGTTCGAGGGCGATTCCACCACTGGTAATAGAGATCCGGAAGACATGAACCGTAAGCTTTTCTATATGGGTTTAATTTCGATTATTTGGGAGGTGCCATTACATGTTAATGAATATTAATACGTGTTAAATAATTTTTTTAGGTACATACGTTCCACAACCGTCTACAAATTATAACGAACAATTCAATTATCCATTCGTTCCACAGCCGGGAAGCTGGACAGATGCGATATTCGGGCAACAACCGATGCATAATTTTTACAATTACGCGAATGTTGGTGCAAACAACAGCGAGTTTTTTGACGGAGGGGAAAATGCGTATGGTGCAAGCAACATGGGAAATGTACCCGGATATACGAGTGGGCACGCAGGATGGAGTAACATGTATGGAGATGAATACGGTCAGGGGAATGCAGGGCAAGCAGAAAACATCCCACCTCCGGAGTCCAATGAAGGGGAGCGCATGGGAGAAGATGGCGCCGAAGAGGAGGTGCAGGTACAAGAGAGTGAAGAGGAAGAATGGCGATCTTCGATGGACGACGAGTCTGACGAGTCGGACGACCCAGACTACGGCGACGAAGAAGGGTCTCGGTCATTCAGTACGAGGGAGATTGAGGAATATGCCCAAATTTTTTGGGACATACAAAACAAAAATCGTGGTCGAAAGACGCGTGGAGGGCGGGGGTTGCATGGAGATCAGAATCCGTTTTGGCAAAATACTGAAGAAGCGTTCGTTGTACCCGACATGACAAGCGGGATGTGGAATCTGCCGCGACCGCATTTTGATCTGCCCGAGCGAGACGTGGATCCGTACATGGACGATTCAGTTGATAGAATCCTAGCGCGTGGGTCAGTTTTCGGGACTAAAGACAGGCTGAAGGAGAAGCTCGTTCAGTATTTGGTGGATCAGAGAGCTAGCATGAAGACGGTTAAGTCAGAGCCGCACAGGTATTGGGTGTGCTGTCGTGAGGAAGATTGTGAATTTAAGCCGCGTGCGCGAGGCAGTGGATCGACGTGGGTTGTGTACAAGTTAATTCCACATACGTGCACAATGAATCCAGACCGTCCCCCACCCAACACACTCCCATCCAGATATTTGGGTACCTTCCTCGGAGATGAAATAGTGCTCGATGAGAGCACACTGTCACCTGTACAGGTTCAGGCTACGCTGAAGAAGAGGGGCGTCACTGTGTCGGTAGCCCTAGCTAGGAAAATTAGGGCACACGCAATACCATCGTTGTTCGGGGACAACGACACCTTGTTCCAGATGGTTCCATCATTCCTATACATGTTGGAGCAGCAGAACCCAGGTACTGTTACGGATTACATGTTGGACAGAAAGGGTCGTTTCAAATACGCTTTCTTCGCGCTTGGTGCTTCCATTAAAGGATGGAATGATATGCGGCCGTTCATTGTAATAGACGGCACACACTTGAAAGGATCTTACAAGGGTATCTTATTCGCGGCCGTGGCGAAGGATGGCAACAATATGATTTACCCACTGGCTTTCAGTGTAGGGGCAGTCGAGTCGGTCCCATCCTGGACATGGTTTCTTCTGCAGTTGAGACGGGCCCTTGACATTCCTGACGATGTGCTTATAGTTTCCGATGGTTCTCCGGCAATAAGGAGAGCAGTTTATGAAGCCATGCCGATGGCGCATCACGTTCTGTGTTGTGTGCACCTCTCAACGAAAATATTAAAGCACGGAGGGAAGTCAGCGGTTGACACATTCACCGCAGCCGCCTATGCCTTCAAGAACTCCGAGTACGAGCGTCATATGAAGACGTTGCAAGATCATTATCCTGGCGCGTATCACTACCTTGTGGACGTTATCGGACCGGAGAAGTGGGCTCGGGTGCGTTGCGTCGTTCGTCGCTACGACATGATGACGACGAACATCGTAGAGAGCATGAACCGCCGGCTCCGGTGGGCAAGGAAGCTACCAATTTGCTCCCTATTCGAGGTTATCCGTGCCATTCTGAGTGAATGGTTCACGAAGAGACACAATTTGGTAGCACTTACCACAGGTCCTCTTACAGAATGGGCGAATATATGTTTATCAAAAGCGAGAGAAGTGGGGGATACGCTACCTGTCAGGCCAACGAACCGCCCAAATGTGTATCACGTGAAGCAAAACAATAAGACGTACATGGTGGACCTTGGCATTGATCGGACATGTACGTGCATTTTGTTCCAGACCGAGCTCATCCCGTGCGCCCACGTTGTTGCCGCAATCAAGTATGTGTTAGATATTACAACTTCCTATTTGCTTGATTAGTCCGATGTTGGCTTCGAATTATCAATTTTTTTATGTACATGTCCTTTAGAGGGGAGTTGAACTACTACGTGCCATCCTTTTACACGCGTGATACACTACTTGCTGCGTGGGGCGAGCGTGTCTTTCCAATGGAACACCCCGATGTTTGGCAAATACCTAAAGAAATAGCAGACGTCAAATGCGGTACACCAAAATGCCCAAGGCAAGCAGGACGACCGAAACAGAGCAGGATTCCATCCGCCACCGAGAAAGCTTCGTGTGCCGGAAGGTGTCAGCGATGTCGTAGGTGTGGTGAGTTCGGGCACAAAGAGAGAAGGTGCACACTACCAGTCGATCCAAATGACATTCCTGGACCATCTCAACCACGTCAACGCAGGAAGAAGAGGTGTAGTCGTTGCGGTGAGGAAGGGCACACGGTGAAACGGTGTCAAATGCCCAGTGTTGTGGAAATCCCCAATTTGAATGATGCCAATCAGCAGTGAGAAGATTCTGATCTATCCGAATAATTGGAAATGTGTAATCATATGGCAATATATAGATCATTTGAATAACTGTGGGAAGAACTCGTCTGGATCTATTTGAATATTGGTTATAATGCAGTTGTTATTCATATCTGTGTTATCATATAACAATATATAGATCATATCATACCATGAAATAGAATGTAATACTACATCGCTTAATAATCACAAAATACGAAAATATGGAACTATATATATCAGATCATAATAGAGCGGCCTCATAGAACTCGTCCTTTTGGGCGTCCAAGCTGAAACGCCACACTGCATATGCCTGTTCGAAACGAATAACTTTCATGTTCAGTGGCACGCCCGGAGCGGGGATGGTACCCATGCGGAAACAATATGCAGTGAGAAGAGCCAACGGGCCGCAAGAGGAGCTGTTGCAGTTAGTCTTTAAATTAAACAAAACTACAAAAGCAATAATTATACAACAATGAGGAATAAAATAAAAAACCAATAAAATACCTATCATCCTGGGGTAAAACTGTGCTGTCCTGCGGTCGACCTACTGGCCACTGATGTACAGTAGGCATATCCGGTCTATGTCGGTGGTATCCGGCAACCTGCAGTAGCACCGGAAATAGTGTCCTGAATGGCAGGAGGTCCTCTTTGCGCGACTCCTTTAACTTCTCCTTAATCGGATCTGTCAGGGCCCTCGGCGGTAACAGACTATCATGGAGGTAGATGCACTGCTCCCTCAGTGAAAATCGAATGATAGCCCAGTGCTTTCGAATGTTCCACGGGCACATCAACTGTTTAAAAATCGACAATTAAATGGTCGATAGATACGCTAAATTGAAAAAATAAATAAGTTCGGTTGTTATTAACACGAACCTCGTCAAGTGTCCACCACGGCCTAGGTGTGCCCCATGAGGGCTTCTGGCCCGCAACATACTTCCGGTATCACTCCACAGACTTATCATCAAAACGTGGCACCTTATCGAACTCGTCCCAGCAGGTATTGATAAGGTGAGTCTAGTTTAAGAATAGAATTGCGGTCAGTCAATTATAAATATAATAAATATAATACATATACATTCGAAGACAAAATTATGAACCTAACCAGAAATGTTGCATCCACGAAGCCTATCTGCCTATCCTGTCGCACCCGGCCACCGAAGATATCGGGCTTGAAATGTAGAATCCCAAGGTACGCATCTAATTGCTGCAACAATAAATGTATGTGGACTGAGTAGATATGAACTTAAAAAGTCTTGTTTTACGCACACGCCCAGTAGAGAAACGAAAAGCAAATTTACCTCGTCTTCCAGGTGGAAGGTGGTGGTGCACCATGACTTGAAAAAATGATGGGTAACAGAAAACATCGCCCCGACGTGTACACTGCATTAGAAGTACACATGATTCGTATTCCCTTAGTGAGGTGCACTATTAATTTAACTGGTTACAAAATTACCTATATACGCCATGCTCCAGATAAGTCTTGAACAACTCTTTCCCAGCTCGCCCTCGCAGTCGATCAAGCCTGGTGGTGAACGGGCTTCTAAGCGCTTGAGACTCCTGTCGCTCCCGTCTAGTGCGGTACTCGGCGGGGTCCGTATGTCCGGAACCTCCTACGCAAATATCCTCATCAGGGAAAATAATAAACAATTAAAATGTATGTACAAAAAACCGAAAACATACCCGCTAAGTGGACAGTGGAGGAACTTGGATGCAGCGTGGACGGTGGCTGCACCCTTGGCGGTGGTGTAACATAATCTGGGAAATTACATATGGGTTTAAAAAATAATAATTATTCTATAAGCAGAATAAGTACACAATCAAACTTTAAACTAAACAACAGCAAAATACCTGCAGCTGTGGTGGAGGAAGGTGTCGGGTCAGTGGACAGTGGAGGTATACTTAAGTGTGGTGTAACAGACCCTGAAAAAATATTTTTAGTGAATCATAAATAAATTACCAAGAATCAATCAATATACTAAATAAATCCCATAAATGCCAGTAAAATACCTGCAGCTGTGACGTCGCAACTCGGAAGTAAAATACCTGCAGCTGTGACGTCGCAACTCGGATGCACAGTAGGCGCACTGGGAGGTGGTGACGTAAAACATGCGAATATATAGTCACAACATCATTCAACAAATCTCAAATATTAACTCGTCTGCAGTATGATAGTAAATTAGCAAGAATAAATATAATTACCTGTGCCGGATGGAGTCGGCTCGTCATGGCCGGACTGAGGTGTACGCTGCTCGGCGTCGTCGGCATGATCGGATCCGGAAACATCCTGTGAATCCGAGCACACCTGCAGCATGGCCGCTCGCACTCCCGAGAACTCTCTCGTAGCGCGGGCCTGATCTGCCCCCGATGCAGCACCCGCACGTACCCCAGGAGTCACCCCCGCCTCCCTGCTACTCGACATGCCAGCTCTGCCCACATCTGGCGTCCGGATGTGGCTCCGCTGGAGTACGGCCCTGACCTCCGCCGCCACCACCAATCTCGTAGCCTCCTGCTGGCGGTGAATCTCCTGCATAAGCCGCTGCTCCGTCGCGGCGACCATGTCCGCAATCTGTCGCACCCCCTCCCCGACCGTCTGCGTTGTCCGTCGATCAGACGCTGCGATCATGTCCGCGGTGCGCCGCTCGTAACCCTCCAGTAGACGGGCCATAATGGTCTCAAAATCCGGAGGAACTGGGTGGGCGCTCGGCGCTGCGTCGGCGCTGGGTGTATCCGTGCGCGGGCGCTGGGTGGGCCGACTCTGTGCCTCAGCGCCGCTGCCACCCTGATCAATGTCAACTGTCGGATCGGCCTCCTCCACTACCTCGTCCACCTCCGGAGCATCCCCGTCGCCCGTCTTCCGCTTGCGACCCTTCTTTCGATCGTCTTTTCGCACCCACCTTAATCCGGGTGGGATCTCAACATCAACGTCTGCCATATAGGGCTCCCTCGACTCCACCTCGGTGGGCGTAAGGGTCTCAAAACACTCCCACTGTATACACAATCAAAACAATACTGTTAGTATACGAAATGTCAACGAGATAACGAAGTACATGCCCACTAACCGTCTGATCGAAAAACGCTCGCCAATCTCGGGCCTTCGTCACCCTCTTGAATAGGTACTGTACAATCCTGGGGCGGTGCTCCGTCGGGTCCCCCAATCTCTCCTTGCAATAAATCTTCATCAGTTCTGGGACGGCCTCGCAGACCCAGACCTGCAGAGATCACGAACCAATTACGTCAGGTAAATCATTAGACCAGTGCAAATGAAAACATTTATAATATGTGGTGTAACAGTAGCGTACCATAAATGCCAGTGCATGGCCGTAGAAGTGCACTCAACCATCAGGCTTGGTCGCGGTGAGGAGACGCCTGAAGCCATGTCGTGACACCTGCCAGCTAATCAAACCCCACGGAAATGCCTCCCAAGCATCTCGGTCCTCCACCAACCGCCACATCCATGGCTCCAGACCACGACTATGCCCATCGTGCCCGAGAACGAGATAGAAGGCTGTCAAAACCCTAGCGACTTTCAAGCCGTCGCCAGGTGTCGTACGAAAATGCCCATCCCTAAAGGCTGTACGGATCCTATCCGCGGAGGCGCTCGCGAGAACGTCCTGGTACTTCGAAAATAAGCTCCCGGCTGGGGGACCATCGTCCGAGTATAGCTGGAACTCAGACCGGTCATACCGCAAACCAGTAATCAAAGCGTGCTCCTGCCGTCCGTATCGCACAAATCGCCCGCATATAAAAAACCAGACAGCATCGTCCTCACCCCACTCCTCACCATCGGCAGGGAAGCGGAACGCCACCTCACGGTGTAAAATCTCGGCCATGGCCTGAGCCGCCATAACGCTATCAGACCAACGCGGCCCCCTCTCGTGAGTCGCTCCTCTGTATAGATATGAAAAACATGAAGCCCGGAGCTCCGCTAATCCATCCGGGTCAGTCTCCTGCAACTCATGCACTATGATCGGGAGAACTAGGCCTCTAAAGTACATAATAAGGTGAGGGGCGCACCCCTGTCCCTCGGGCCGAACAAACCACCAATCTCCCTGCGGTGTAAAATTATATAAGGTCAAATAATTTTTATTCAAACTCTATGGATAATTTTTATAAACCCTAAACCCTAACCCTAAACCCTTAAACCCTAAACCCTATACTCTAAACCCTTAAAAATTTAATTTTTTTAAAACTTTAAAATAAATAGTATTTTTGATTTATAATTTTTATTCAAACTTTATGGATAATTTTTATAAACCTAAAACCCTAAACCCTATACCCTAAACCCTTAAACCCTAAACCCTATACCCTAAACCCTTAAAAATTTAATTTTTTTAAAACTTTAAAATAAATAGTATTTTTGATTTATAATTTTTATTCAAACTTTATGGATAATTTTAATAAACCCTAAACCCTTAAACCCTAAACCCTATACCCTATACCCTATACCCTATACTCTATACCCTTAAAATTTAATTTTTTTAAAACTTTAAAATAAATAGTATTTTTTATTTATAATTTTTATCAAATCTTTATGGATAATTTTTATAACCCTAAACCCTAAACCCTATACCCTAAACCCTAAACCCTTAAAAATTATATTTTTTTAAACTTTAAAATAAATAGTACTATTTAATTATAATTTTTATCAAATCTTTATGGATAATTTTTATAACCCTAAACCCTAAACCCTTAAAAATTATATTTTTTTAAACTTTAAAATAAATATTTTTTTTATAATTTTTATTCAAACTTTATGGATAATTTTTATAAACCCTAAACCCTATACCCTAAACCCTTAAAAATTTAGTTTTTTTTAAAACTTTAAAATAAATAGTATTTTTTATTTATCATTCTTATTATAACTTTATGGATAATTTCTATAATCCCACAACCCTAAACCCTATACCCTAAACCCTTAAAAATTTAATTTTTTTAAAACATAATTTATACCCAAATACACAATAAATTAGCAATTAAATTCATATAACTTATTATACCCAACTACAAGAAATGAGCAATTAAATTCATATACATCAAATTATCAAATAAATTCGAAAACTCAACACATCTAACAAATTATATACCGAAATAGACAATCCATATCCGAGCATATTAAAAATTTACAATCATCAATATGCAAAATTTAACAATTCACAATTTTCATCCCAAATTTAACAAATCACAACCTAACAAATAATCATCCCTAATTAGCACAAATTTAAAAATACTCACAATAATCATCCCTAATTAGCACAATAATCATCTCTAATTAGCACAATAATCATCTCTAATTAGCACAATAATCATCCATATTTCATAATTGCAAATTAAAAACTATACTAAATTTAAACATATCCATATAATTTCTAAATTTAGAAGAAAAAAAAATGCATAGCAGATACGCAGATTGAGGGGGTGGGGATGGCGGGTTGGGGTGGGGATGGCGAATCAGGGGGTGGGGATGGCGGGTTGGGGGTGGAGATGGGAAAGACTCACCCGAACCGCGTCGTTGCCGGAAGGAGGGCGGGGCTGCCGCCGGGCGGCCGCAGGATCGGCGTGCGGAGGTGGCGACGGCCGTGGCGAGGGCGCCGGCGCTCCAATCTCTTCCCCGACGAGCACTAGAGCCGACCCTTCGTCAATCACCGCGTCTCCCATCTCCTCCGCCGTCGGATCTTCAATCTCCGGTGGTTTATTGGCCGGAAAACGTGAATAATTTCGAAAGGGGATCTTCGATCGGGGTGGGGGGCTTCGGTCGAAAATAGGAAAGGGAAAGTGGAAATGAAGAAGGGCCCAGATTGGGTTTTAAATTAACCCTTCGGTCGGCTATTAAGAGCTTCGATCGGTCCGATCGAAGTAACAAAAGGCCGATCGAAGTCTGTAATTTAATTATAAACCCTAAATCCTAAACCCTAATCCTTAAACCCTGAACCCTTCAAACCCTGAACCCTTAGACCCTGAATTTATGAACCCTAAATTATTTTTTTTATAAAATTCTAAACCCTGAACCCTAAACCCTAAACCTTGAACCCTTAACCCCAAACCCTAAACCCTAAACCCTAAACCCTAATCCTTAAACCCTAAACCCTTCAAACCCTGAACCCTTAGACCCTGAATTTATGAACCCTAAATAATTTTTTTATAAAATTCTAAACCCTAAACCCTAAACCCTTAAAACCTAAACCCTAAACCCTTAAACCCTAAACCCTAAACCCTAAACCCTTCCATTAATTTATAACTATAATTCATAATAAATATTTTTTATCATAATTTTATTTTTAAATCATACACCATTAAACCTAAAGCATATCTTCTTCTTCTACTTCTTCTACTTCTTCTTCTTCTTCTTCTTCTTCTTCTTGTTCTTCTTTCATCTTGTTCTTGTTCTTGTTCTTCTTCTTGGAAACTCTTCTCTATGATTAATATGTTTATGATTATAACTAATTTATAATTAATACTATAAATAATAAGAATAATAGTATAATAATAAAATTTTAATAAAAATATTTTTACTTATAATCCTGTTTATAATAGTACTAATAATAATAATTTACTGACTTGATTATACCGACTTACAATTTTAATAATATTATTTTTATGATTATCACTAATTTATTACAACTTCGATCGGCTTGATCGAAGCCATCTCATTTACCGACCGAAAGGGTTTTATCCGACCAAAACTCAACTAATCCTGTTTATTAATAATAAATATCATTATGATCCATTATAATAATACTAATAATAATAATAGTAATTTATATAAACGAAAAATAAAAAATAAATTAATATTTAAATAAAATATAAAATTAGCAATTATTACAACTTCGATCGGCTTGATCGAAGCATTCTCATTTACCGACCGAAAGGGTTTTATCCGACCAAAACTCAACTAATCCTGTTTATTAATAATAAATATCTTTATTATCCATTATAATAATACTAATAATAATAGTAATTTATATAACCGAAAAATGAAATATATATAAATATTTAAATAAAAATAAAAAAGAGCAATTATTCCAACTTCGATCGGCTTGATCGAAGCATTCTCATTTACCGTCCGAAAGAGTTTTATCCGACCAAAACTCAACTAATCATGTTTATTCATAATAAATATCATTATTATCCATTATAATAATACTATAATAATAATAGTAATTTATATAAACGAAAAATGAAAAATATATTAATATTTAAATAAAAATAAAAAATAGCAATTATTACAACTTCGATCGGCTTGATCGAAGCCATCTCATTTACCGACCGAAAGGGTTTTATCCGACCAAAACTCAACTAATCATGTTTATTAATAATAAATATCATTATTATCCATTATAATAATACTAATAATAATAATAGTAATTTATATAAACGAAAAATGAACAATAAATTAATATTTAAATAAAATATAAAATTAGCAATTATACAACTTCGATCGGCTTGATCGAAGCATTCTCATTTACCGACCGAAAGGGTTTTATCCGACCAAAACTCAATTAATCCTGTTTATTAATAATAAATATCATTATTATACATTATAATAATACTAATAATAATAATAGTAATTTATATAAACGAAAAATGAAAAATATATTAATATTTAAATAAAATATAAAATTAGCAATTATTACAACTTCGATCGGCTTGATCGAAGCATTCTCATTTACCGACCGATAGGGTTTTATCCGACCAAAACTCAACTAATCCTGTTTATTAATAATCAATATCATTATTATCCATTATAATAATACTAATAATAATAATAGTAATTTATATAAACGAAAAATGAAAAAAAATATTAATATTTAAATAAAAAATAGCAATTATTACAACTTCGATCGGCTTGATCGAAGCATTCTCATTTACCGACCGAAAGGGTTTTATCCGACCAAAACTCAACTAATCATGTTTATTAATAATAAATATCATTATTATCCATTAATAAATGTACTATATAATTTAAATAATAATAATTATATAATAAATACATCAAAATAATAATAACGATTTTCATAATACTAATAATATCATTATTGGTATGATAAATATAATAATCATAATAATACCAATAATATCATTATTGGTATGATAAATATAAATAATACTTTAAAATATCCAAATATACCAACAATATATTAAATGTAATATATAATTTAAATATTAATTATATAATAAATATATCCAAAATAATAATAATAATTTCCATGATACTAATTAATATTAGAAATAATAATATATACAATTTCAAATAGAATAAAATATAGTAAATATAATAATTAAATAATAATAATTTAAATAATAATCATAATAATAACAATAATATCATTATTGGTATGATAAATATAATTAATACTTTTAAATATCCAAATATACCAACAATATATTAAATGTAATATATAATATAATTAATAATTATATAATAAATACATCAAAAATAATAATAATGATTTCCATAATACTAATTAATAGTAGAAATAACAATATATACAATTTCAAATAGAATAAAATATGGTAAATATAATAATAATATAATAATAATTTGAATAATAATCATAATAATACCAATAATATCATTATTGGTATGATAAATATAATTAATACTTTTAAATATCCAAATATAACAACAATATATTAAACGGAATATATAATTTAATTAATAATTATATAATAAATACATCAAAAATAATAATAATGATTTCCATCATACTAATTAATATTACAAATAATAATATATACAATTTCAAATAGACTAAAATATGGTAAATATAATAATAATAAAATAATAATTTAAAAATAATCATAATAATACCAATAATATCATTATTGGTTCAAAATATAATTAATACTTTAAAATGTCCAAATACACCAAAAATATAATAAATATAATATATAATTTAAATAATAATAATTATATAATAAATACATCAAATATAATAAAAATAATTTCCATAATACTAATTAATATTAGAAAAAATAATATTTACAATTACAAATAGAATAAAATATGGTCAATATAATAATAATATAATAATAATTTAAATAATAAATATAATAATAACAATAATATCATAAATATAATTAATACTTTAAAATGTCCAAATACACCAAAAATATAATAAATATAATATATAATTTAAATAATAATAATAATAATTATATAATAAATACATCAAAAATAATAATAATGATTTCCATAATACTAATTGATATTAGAAATAATAATATATAAAATTTAAAATAAAATAAAATATAGTAAATATAATAATAATCAAATAATAATTTAAATAATAATCATAATTAATACTTTATAAATTTACCAAAAATATAATAAATGTCATATATAAATTCAATAATAATATAAAAAATTTCAAATAATATAATATAATTTAAATATAATATATACACTATTGAAATAAATAATAATAATAATATATACAATTTTAAATAATATAATATATACTAATGAAAACAAAAACAAAATAATTTTTCAATAAAAAATAGCTTCGGTCGGCTATTTCTTGCTTCGGTCGAAGTCATCACATTGAGCGACCGAAGGTTTTTCTCACGACCGAAGCTCAACTAATCATGCTTAAGTAATAGGCACTTCGGTCGGCTATTTTAGCTTCGAGCGGTCCGATCGAAGTCCCCGGCCGAAGGGTTTTTTGTCTTTTCGGGTAGAAAAGTTATCTTTTAAGCGGTGGGTGTAAAAAACTTTTTTGCTATGTGTTAACCCAACAAAATTTATATAGCCCATCGAAGTTTGCCTGACCCAGTCCATGGAAATATATCCGAAAGAGAGGACGCGTCTTCAGGTCAGTAATGATATATCCGGAAGGAGATACATTTTCAAAGTCTCAGTCCATAAAAATATATCCGGAGAAGATGACGCACTTTCAAAGGCCCAATCTATTTTTCAAAGCTCGGTCCAATTCAAGATTTATTCGGATAATGACCAAGGGAAGGTGGGCGACAAGGGAGTGATACAACCCTCCCAAGCTGTCAGTCCTCGAGCCGCCATCCTCTCGCGTGCGCCGTATGTGTCACAGAAGTCATGGTCTCATTAATGGACGACAGCGCCATCACACGTCTCAGCCTGGGAGGGTGTCAGTCCCCCTCTCTATAAAAAGAGGAAGAGACACACTCCAGAGGGCATCACAAAACCCTCCAAAGGAATTGCATTACTATTTTTATTTCTGCATAATTTCTTTACCGTTCTTCAATTCTGCAAATTTTTATTTCTTTCACAGTTTTATTCAGTTTGCTGTATTTCTTTCAAAATCCTTGTAAACATCTTCATCATTATCAATCAAGAAATTCTTGGTTAACAAATTGGCACGCCCAGTGGGACCCGAAGTGGAAACCATATCCGCTTGAAAGTGTATGCAACTCAGATCTGGACGAGTAGTAAGGGACTTAACACAAAGATTTGGCGAAATGTCACTACATGAAGAAACTCCAGTAAGAACACCATCTGAGAACGTCGATAGTACGGCGACTACCTCCCAACCACCGCAGGGGATAATGCAAGTCCCAACTTTTTCGGAACAAATACGGCTATCGATGAATGAATCGATGGCTGAATTCGTGCCTTTACTGACAAGGCACCTTATGGATGTATTGCGGCCTGCCATTGCCGATCAAACTGACAGGATATGTGGATCCCTGCGTACTCCACAAGAGGGATATATCCCTGGCATGAATATGTCACCAAGCGTTACAGGACCGTATGGCGGTCTACAAAAGACTTGGGGGACTGGCCAGCCATCACTATTTGAGTTTGGAGTACCACCTCCCATGATGTATGCTCCATCAGGATACTTGATGGCATCTAGCGCTGTTCTGATACAGCCATTTGGAGTGGCGGCTCCCATCCCAGCCGCCATGCATAATCTAGGTACTGGAGGAGGACACATGCAACCTCAAGTCACAGTTGCCAACATGCCTCAGGCCGCCCATCATCAGGCCGCCTCCCCATTGCCTCAGGCCGCCCATCATCAGGCCGCTTCCCCATTGCCTCAGGCCGCCCAGAGCCATGGCTCCAACCCACACCTGGCCGCCGTGCATCAGGCCTCCATTCCACACCAGGCCGCCATGCAGCATCAGGCCCCAGCCCACACCTGGCCGCCGTACCGCATCAGGCCGCCAGTTCACATCCAACCATGCAACATCAGGCCATGGCCGCCAGTCCACACCCGGCCGCCATACAGCATCAATCCACCAGTTCACATCCGGCCGCTATGCAGCATCACGCCGCTAGTCCATACCCGGCCGTCATGCAGCATCATGCCACCAACCATTTCCCGGCCGCCGTGCCTCCTATACAGATGCCCGTGGTGTCACCCGAGTTATTGGCAGATGTGATGCAACAGCACTTCGGGATTCAATTAAGGCCGATGGAACGGCCCACATACAGGAAACCATACCCAGAATGGGTAGACACTATGCAGCCTTATCCTAGAGGCTTCAAGATGCCCGAGTTCACCATATTTTCGGGAG
>JAOANR010000002.1:3772181-3809483 GCA_030278955.1 Hygrophila difformis
CCCCGAACACTGTTCAAAACATCCATACTCTCTATACGTTCGAAAACCCTAATTCCGGAGTCGTCGGAGGCACGAAACCAAGGCAAGGACTGTCGTGGACGAATTCGGGAGGTCTCTAACGTCGTGGTAAGTTCCGATCCGATCCTTGTTCCATATACGATTCGAAAACGAATCCTAACCTTCTTCTTTTTCTTCTCTACACCTCGAATCGGATCTAGAACGAAGAACCCGACGAACGGAGAAGATAAACAGTGGACTGAAAGCCACGCCTCCGAAATCGACGTTCCCGGACGACTGGAAATCTGTAAGTTGACACTTACATAGTTTTGGGAGTAATTAAAACACTTAAATCTAAAAGCTTAATCAAGACTTTCGAAAATCTGTCAACATGTGATTTCTACCGGCGCAGCGATTTTGTCCAATTTTTCTGAACCCTAAAGGTCATCAAACGAGAAAACTTAAAACATGAAAAACGTTCCTAAGGCTTAGATCTATCTCCTGTAAAATTTTCAGAATTTTTCGTGATGATTTGGTATAGGAAATCAATCCGAAACCGAACTGCTTAAATTTGAATCTTGAAATTCTTGACAGAACTTAGGTCTGAACTTGATGACGTTTTTGACTAGGGTTCTAGGCTGATTTAGATCTTTAGCCGAATATGAAAGTTGTAGAAAATGTCTTATAAAGATCTCTGAAAAATGTCGTTAAGTTTGGAGTTGATTTGCTATGGTAGATCTTGAAAATCTTGAACTGCTGTAAGATAAATTCGGACAGATTAATGTTTCTACGAAAATCGATGTTTTTGACCTGTTTTGGTATCTCGGATTGAAAAAGTTAAAACACGAAAGTTGTTCATCTCGGTGTCTCGGAGTCAGTGGTAAATGTTCAGAATTTTTGAACTTAAATCTGATTTTAAATTAATTTTAGAGTAAACAGCGGTTTACCGGAGTCAAATCTTGAAATCTTGTTGAAACGATGGAATTAGCCTTTAAGGTTGAAACGAGTCGAAATCTTTCCTTAATAAATTTAGTGAAACCAGAATTTTTGAAATAAATCCCCTTACAAATTGATAAATTAAAATTAGGGGTGAGTGCTCTACAGGGTGCCCCCTAACTGCTTCACTTCGTCCCTTATGGGCGATGGTGACCCCGCGCGAAAATTGAGATATGATATTGCCAAAACGGCATGAGATATATGGCCTACACTCTCGTGAATATCCACATGGGTTTCCCGAGGCTCCGGAGTGGTACTGGGTATGACAGATACGGCTGCGGCCGCCGGTTTCCGGTTAAATTTGTCGAGATTGCGATGCAATCGTGAAACACTTGAAATTACTAAATCGGGGATGTAATGGGGAATTTAAATTAAATTGGATTATTTATAGTTGTCTTAAATTAATTATTAAATGCTTTGTTTAAATTAATTATGGCTTTCATTTTAAATTGTGCTAAATGTATTGTTGACTAGTGCCATGAAATATTATGCAAATTGGTTAGATAATTAAGTTGAATTATTTATGGCTTATTATCATGTTTTTATGTAAATATTAAATTAATGGCTTTTAAACCCTATGATCATGCATGTGTTAACTTACTCAGCAAGTTGTGCTGACCAAACCGTTTATTTTTCCTTTTCCTTACAGAGTATGTGGAACAAACATGAGCACGTTCATGCATGGGGGATTTAAATTTTGCGAAACTTTGTTTTTAACTTCTTACATTAGACTATAGAATAAACGGGCCTGTTTAACCCGTGTTTTGACCATGTCGGTCTTATTTACTTTTCCGCTGCAATATTATAATTAAATATTATTTCCGCTGCATTATGATATTATTATTTTCGAATTTATATTGTATAGGCTGTTTGCAAATGTTTTAAATATTTTAAATACTGAAATACCTAGCCTTGCATCTCTTTAGTAAGCCGGAGAAACCGTGTCTTACTAGGGAGGTGTGGCGGTGACATCCCGACCTGGGTGACCAAAAATCGGGGTGTTACAAGTTGCTATCAGAGCCCGGATATTTTTAAACTAGTATTTTTAAACCCATTATTACTTTTAAATTATTATTATTTTTAAACTACTAGATTATTATTATTTTTAAACCGTTAGTATGTATATTATTATAGAAGCCCAAAAACTATTATTTTAAACCTTCCTAGCCCAAAAATATTTTTAGCCAAATTATAATTATTTTGACCCAATATAGAGGTCCAAGGATTTTAAATATTATTTTGCATTGTTTCCATGGAAATGAATTTTTATTTTAAACACCCATGGAAAAAAAATATATGTAGTGCATGAATTATTTTTTTTGGGGGGAGTCATCATTTGCATTGGCATATTGCATCTCCTTTATGTAAAGAACTTAGAATCTTGGTGAATTTTAACTTAGAATCTTGGCGAAGTTTAACCTAGAATCTTGGCGAATATTAACTTAGATCTTTTGCTTGCGCTAGATGGCTAGTCAAGATATGATGAATTTGATGATCAAAATAATGAACGCTCACTTTGACTCCCAACAAACCATAGAACAAATGAAACATCGTATGGCTCAATTGGAGGCAAATCTGCACCACATGGGCAACTTAAGAGAGGCGGATAACCACCGCATAAACCAACTCGAACGTCAAGTCCAAACCCTTACTACGCAAAACCTAATCCTGAAGGAACACATCGATACTCATGGACAAGACTTGAACACCATCTTTGACGATCTACTGCCGCCAAGTTCGGAGGAGGAAGACCCGGAGGAGGATCCCGCTACCCCACCGGAGGACGTCTTGAGACGCTAGGGATTCTATTTATAGTAGATACTATTTTACTAGGAAAATATTTCTACTTTTGTATACCTCCCGCTTGTACTAAAATTTCTTTTAAGGAAATAAAATGCCCGATTTATTTTTAATAAATCGAAAAAAAATCAAAATAAAGTAAAATAAAATAAAATAAAACCCGGAAGCGTACGTCGCTTCATAGTTCGATCGAGCACCACGTGCGAAATTACAAACACATATACATTTATAAAAATCGTTAAGACTATATGTTATTTTCACAAAGTCCTAATCCACCCTATTTGTAACAGAATGGCACCCAGAGGAAGAGGAAGAACTCAACTCGCTCTCCAAACCACTACTGAAACACCTCCAAATGTCACAGAACCGGCTCAACCTGTAGAGGAACAACCCCAAGGTGCGCAGGACGCCCCCGCACCGAACAATGTGGGCGATCATCTTCGGACGATAGAAGAGGTTTTGGTTGCGCTAGGAAACGCGCAAGTCAATCAAGGGCAAGCTGCGGCGGTACCTCCGCCTCAGGCTCGTGTAATACCCGAGAAATCAACATTGATTATTAAATCCAAAAATTAAAGAAATTGATTTAACTATCGCAACCGAAATAATTCCTAGAGAGCGGAATTAAATATTTTCGGACGATAGCAACTCGAAGTGAGTTATCGGATTATCCAATAATCATGGATAATTCATATTATGGTTTTTAAAATTAAAAATCATAATAATTATAAAAAAAAAAGAAAAGAGGCCGCAGCCTGTGGTGGCGCGGTGGCCGCGCGGTGGCGCGCCACCAGCGCGCCACCATGCAGGGGCTGCAGCCCCTACGCGTTCAAACGCGTTTTTGCCCATTTTTCGAACCTAGGCGACTCCAATCGATTCCCATTCAATGCTCAGACATTATTAAGTGATTAGGTATGTATTGGGATGGGTTTTGGACTTGGTTCAAGCTCTACACAATGGGATAAGAAGGATTCATGCACACAAAGGGATTAAGTTGATCCAATGAAGGGTAGGTGGTTTGGATGAGTTTTGAGGGAGTGTATTTCGAGGAGAGACTGTCATTAAGCCCTCATAAAACTCCAAGACACATTAAGGTTCATATTGGAACTCTGAAACACCCCATTCATTCCTCTTTATCAGCCCAAAACCTCCCCCAAAGCCACTATTCCGAAAATTAGTCTTTATCTTGAAAAGTTGAGAGTTGGGGAGTGTTCTTCACCATTCCAGGGAGTGTTGGTCGAGTTCTAGGATTCCAATCCATCTCTCAAGGTGTTGGTAAGGTCTTCAACTCCTTCCTTAATCCATAAACTCGAATCCACCCTTCTTAGTAGCAATTTTCTTCCATATCTTTTGAAATAGGATTCATTCGGTAGATCTTGGAAGAGAGGGGCTGTTCCGGACGATTTTGGAAGTGCAACCAAGGAGGATTTCGACACTACACTCTTGAGAAGTAAGTTAGTGTTGTGCCTTTCAAAGTTTATAGCTTTTGGTTGAGTTTTCATCGAGTTACAACTCGAAATCCAATCTTTGTCAAATCTGTGTATTAGGGTTTCCTCCGTATAGTCTATTTTGTTCATCTTTGTTCGTCTGGATCCGTTCATTTTTGGCAAACCTTTCCTAAATGAAAAATGTTCCTAACACTTTAAAGATGATCTCTGTAAATTTTCATAATTTTTGGACTTGATTTGAGCGTCGAAAAAACATCTGGTATTTTCTGAAGTGCATGATGACAGATTCCATTTGATAGCATGTTCAGTTTTGTAGTCCGTATTACTCCTAGCTACGATGGTTTTTGATGGTTAGTTTCTTCATGAAAATTGTTTATCTATGTGTCTAGTTTATTCCTGTGAAATTTCAGAATTTTTGGATCACTCTTCGAATTGTTATGGACTTTTTAAACAAACTGTGGTCGAGTGAACAGTGATTTTTGCACCCTTTGAAAATGAGTTTCTGAAATGATTTTTTTGGGCAACTTAGAGTCCGAATTTGCTAAGGCCTATTTCTGAGAAAAACATTTATTTTGATGTCTCCTAGCACCTGTAAAATATTCAGAATTTTCTACGAAGTTTTACTACATTTCCTAGTACGAATTTGTAAACTGCTACGGTGTGTTCATTACCGGTAAACTTGGTTTCGTACGTTTTGATGATTAATGAGTCGATTGCTACTCTTTTGTGAATCTTATGAATTCTGGAAATGTAGAGATGGGTTGTAATGATTAAAATGTGGATTTTGAAAGTTTGTGAGTTTTGATCGAGTTAGATGCCCAATTTTGGAGGGTAAGTGCACTTGGCGTGGGCTCGTTGGGCCGCCCCCTCTTTTTGGTGGCCAAAACGGCGCCAAGGAAATATTGTTGCGTGATTGTATGAGTCTATACTCCCAGGTGTATCTATAAGGGTTACCTAGGGCTCCGGAGTGTGTCTGTATAGGGTCCGCTGCTTTCACTTGTCTTGCGGGTTCGATTCCCCAAGGTGTATGTGTTTCCTGCGGGTTCGATTCCCCAGGATATTGTTGACTCCTATGGGTTCGATTCCCTAGGATGTATATTGAGTTCTTGCGGGTTCGATTCCCCAAGGACGAGGTGTCCTCGATCATAATGAACAATGGTAAACGAAGGTATTTGAGTTCTGGAAACAATGATGTCCTCGATCATATGGAAACATTGGTAAAAGAATTATGTTTGAGCTCTTGTGGGTTTGATTCCCCAAGAATGGTTTTTTTTTTTCGATAAAAATGAGCAATGATATATTATTCGTACGGCAAGTGTAAGAATCTTCCGGAATTATTTTTACTCGACCTTCCTTTTTAAATTACAAATTCTATCTTTAAATTTCTCTTCTAAAAACTTTAAAATTTGTTATGCTATATACTGACTTACTCAGTACCGTTGTACTGATAGATACGTTGTCTCATTTTTTTTTCAGATGTTGAAGATTAGCGCATGGCATTTACATTTGGGATGGGAATTTCCGAAGACTTGTCGCACTTGTTTTTAAATTCTTTTTATGAATTCCAAACTTATGTTTGGCGGTGTTTGGCCCTTAGCTTCCGCACTGTTTTAAATTATGTATGTTTGACTTAACTCTGATTTAAACCTTCGGGCACTTATTGAATGGTTTTTAAATTGTTTTTAAGTATTGGTACAACTTAGCCTTAGCATCTTCTCAAGCGAGCTCGAAATGGTTCGTGTCTTGCTTGGGAAGGTGTGGCGGTAATGCCCTAGCCTGGGTGATCAAATCCGGGGTGTTACAAAGTGGTATCAGAGCCCGGAAATTTTTTTTTTAAAGCTATTATTTTTCGGCCCACTATAGAGGCCCAAAATATTCAGTATTACTTTTAAGCATTTCAAATATTATTTCCATGGAAATGAATTTTATTTTAAAACCCATGGGAATTATATAGCAATTATTCCGACAAGTCTTGAAAAATACATAAGTATTTTTTTGGGGGGATGCATTTGCATACATCCATCATTTTTTTTTAAAAATGCTCCAAAGTATTTATATGCATGTCACGTGTATTTGATAATGTTCTTAGTTGGTATGTCGATTGACCTTGCCTTAGAGCCACTAACTTGAATCTAACCTTGCTTTAGCCTTAGAACTTGGTCAAGGGTGCTTAGTTTGCACATATCTATTCTCTCCTCTTGCCCTTCCTATCATTTAGATCTTCCTAACTGTTAGCGTGCCTTAGATTAGAAACTCATCTTCGCGTGCTTGGATAACAGAAAATGGCACCTAGGGGAAGGCCAAGGAGGGTAGTCCCAAACAATGGTGGTGCTAACACACCTAACGACAATGACATTCCTCAAAACATAGGAGGGCGAGTGCCAACTGTTCCCAACAATGTGGATGAGCATCTAAGGAATATTGAGGAAGTTCTCGTAGCACTAGGAAATGCCGAGGTGCAACGTGCACAAGCGGGTGTACCACTGCCGGTAGCCCGAGGCAACTACCTAGCATTGGTGAACCCCTACAAACCACCTCATTATGACGGCCAAGAGGACCCTACCAAGTTGGAGAATTGGATCCGAACTTTTGACAAGCTTCTTACTGCCGTCAAATGCCCCGAGAACGAGAAAGTTCGGTTGGCGACCTATTATCTGGATGGAGAGGCGGACGAGTGGTGGCAACATCTCCAAGGAGATTCGGCCGAAGTTGAGAAGGTTTATACATGGGGAGAATTTAAGGAAGCCTTGAGGGAGAGGTTTTATCCACTGAGCACTAAGGCTGCAAAGTATGAGGAATTTATTAACTTAAGGCAAGGAGGAAAAACAGTGCAAGAGTACTACGCGAAATTCAAGGAGTTAGTTCGCTCTGCTCCGAGACTTGTGCCGACTGATTCTGACAAGGCTCAGAAATTCGAAATGGGGTTGAACCTCAGTATCAGGGAGATAATAGTGGGAGGACAATGTACTACTCTACAAGTCGTGTATGACCGAGCAGTAGCAATCGCTCGTGTCCAGCGGTTGAAGCGTAAGGACAATGGTGAGTCGACCAAGGGCTCGCAAGGATTTGAGAAAAAGAATCGAAGCAACAATAATAACAAATTGAGGAAGGACAATGGTCAAACTAGGTTCGATGGACCTAAGGAGAATGTGGACAGAGGTTTGAACAGCAGAAGAAATGACACCCGTGGTACATCCATACCACGATGTCCGCAGTGCCACAAAGCGCATCTGGTGCGCGAGTGCCCTAAGCGTGGAATTTGTTATAGATGTGGTGGAGAAGACCACATGATTAGAGAATGCAATATTCGTGAGGAGATGATCGAGAAGAGGTTGGATCTGGTGAACCCTCCACACGGGAATCGGCCGACTGGGCCAAATCATCCCAATAATCAAGGACAGAGACCACAACAGAATCGCAACCAGCAAGAAAATTCATAGGCAGTTATGGGGACATAACTGCGGTCCTAAGGGGGAGAGGATGTGATACCCCACAGAGATGTCACGCGTTGAGGTAAGAATTTAATTTTCGAGCCTCAATAATTCTATGCGTGTAAACTACTAGTTTATGTTGGTGTTGCTTTCCGAGTGCGACCCAAGTTCGAGGACGAAGTTGATTTCTAAGGGGGGTAGACTGTAATACCGAGAAATCAACATTGATTATTAAATCCAAAAATTAAAGAATTGGATTTAACTATCGCAACCGAAATAATTCCTAGAGAGCGGAATGAAATATTTTCGGACGATAGCAACTCGAAGTGAGTTATCGGATTATCCAATAATCATGGATAATTCATATTATGGTTTTTAAAATTAAAAATCATAATAATTATAAAAAAAAAGAAAAGAGGCCGCAGCCTGTGGTGGCGCGGTGGCCGCGCGGTGGCGCGCCACCAGCGCGCCACCATGCAGGGGCTGCAGCCCCTACGCGTTCAAACGCGTTTTTGCCCATTTTTCGAACCTAGGCGACTCCAATCGATTCCAATTCAATGCTCAGACATTATTAAGTGATTAGGGATGTATTGGGATGGGTTTTGGACTTGGTTCAAGCTCTACACAATGGGATAAGAAGGATTCATGCACACAAAGGGATTAAGTTGATCCAATGAAGGGTAGGTGGTTTGGATGAGTTTTGAGGGAGTGTATTTCGAGGGGAGACTGTCATTAAGCCCTCATAAAACTCCAAGGCACATTAAGGTTCATATTGGAACTCTGAAACACCCCATTCATTCCTCTTTATCAGCCCAAAACCTCCCCCAAAGCCACTATTCCGAAAATTAGTCTTTATCTTGAAAAGTTGAGAGTTGGGGAGTGTTCTTCACCATTCCAGGGAGTGTTGGTCGAGTTCTAGGATTCCAATCCATCTCTCAAGGTGTTGGTAAGGTCTTCAACTCCTTCCTTAATCCATAAACTCGAATCCACCCTTCTTAGTAGCAATTTTCTTCCATATCTTTTGAAATAGGATTCATTGGGTAGATCTTGGAAGAGAGGGGCTGTTCCGGACGATTTTGGAAGTGCAACCAAGGAGGATTTCGACACTACACTCTTGAGAAGTAAGTTAGTGTTGTGCCTTTCAAATTTTATAGCTTTTGGTTGAGTTTTCATCGAGTTACAACTCGAAATCCAATCTTTGCCAAATCTGTGTATTAGGGTTTCCTCCGTATAGTCTATTTTGTTCATCTTTGTTCGTCTGGATCCGTTCATTTTTGGCAAAACTTTCCTAAATGAAAAATGTTCCTAACACTTTAAAGATGATCTCTGTAAATTTTCATAATTTTTGGACTTGATTTGTGTGTCGAAAAAACATCTGGTATTTTCTGAAGTGCATGATGACAGATTCCATTTCATAGCATGTTCAGTTTTGTAGTCCGTATTACTCCTAGCTACGATGGTTTTTGATGGTTAGTTTCTTCATGAAAATTGTTCATCTATGTGTCTAGTTTATTCCTATGAAATTTCAGAATTTTTGGATCACTCTTCGAATTGTTATGGATTTTTTAAACAAACTGTGGTCGAGTGAACAGTGATTTTTGCACCCTTTGAAAATGAGTTTCTGAAATGATTTTTTTTGGGCAACTTAGAGTCCGAATTTGCTAAGGCCTATTTCTGAGAAAAACGTTTATTTTGATGTCTCCTAGCAACTGTAAAATTTTCAGAATTTTCTACGAAGTTTTACTACATTTCCTAGTACGAATTTGTAAACTGCTACGGTGTGTTCATTACCGGTAAACTTGGTTTCGTACGTTTTGATGATTAATGAGTCGATTGCTACTCTTTTGTGAATCTTATGAATTCTGGAAATGTAGAGATGGGTTGTAATGATTAAAATGTGGATTTTGAAACTTTGTGAGTTTTGATCGAGTTAGATGCCCAATTTTGGAGGGTAAGTGCACTTGGCGTGGGCTCGTTGGGCCGCCCCCTCTTTTTGGTGGCCAAAACGGCGCCAAGGAAATATTGTTGCGTGATTGTATGAGTCTATACTCCTAGGTGTATCTATAAGGGTTACCTAGGGCTCCGGAGTGTGTCTGTATAGGGTCCGCTGCTTTCACTTGTCTTGCGGGTTCGATTCCCCAAGGTGTATGTTTTTCCTGCGGGTTCGATTCCCCAGGATATTGTTGACTCCTATGGGTTCGATTCCCTAGGATGTATATTGAGTTCTTGCGGGTTCGATTCCCCAAGGACGAGGTGTCCTCGATCATAATGAACAATGGTAAACGAAGGTATTTGAGTTCTGGAAACAATGATGTCCTCGATCATATGGAAACATTGGTAAAAGAATTATGTTTGAGCTCTTGTGGGTTTGATTCCCCAAGAATGGTTTTTTTTTTTTTCGATAAAAATGAGCAATGATATATTATTCGAACGACAAGTGTAAGAATCTTCCGGAATTATTTTTACTCGACCTTCCTTTTTAAATTACAAATTCTATCTTTAAATCTCTCTTCTAAAAACTTTAAAATTTGTTATGCTATATACTAACTTACTCAGTACCGTTGTACTGATAGATACGTTGTCTCATTTTTTTTCAGATGTTGAAGATTAGCGCATGGCATTTACATTTGGGATGGGAATTTCCGAAGACTTGTCGCACTTGTTTTTAAATTCTTTTTATGAATTCCAAACTTATGTTTGGCCGTGTTTGGCCCTTAGCTTCCGCACTGTTTTAAATTATGTATGTTTGACTTATCTCTGATTTAAACCTTCGGGCACTTATTGAATGGTTTTTAAATTATTTTTAAGTATTGGTACAACTTAGCCTTGCATCTCTTTAGTAAGCCGGAGAAACCGTGTCTTACTAGGGAGGTGTGGCGGTGACATCCCGACCTGGGTGACCAAAAATCGGGGTGTTACAAGTTGCTATCAGAGCCCAGATATTTTTAAACTAGTATTTTTAGACCCATTATTATTTTTAAACTACTAGATTATTATTATTTTTAAACCGTTAGTATGTATATTATTATAGAAGCCCAAAAACTATTATTTTAAACCTTCCTAGCCCAAAAATATTTTTAGCCAAATTATAATTATTTTGACCCAATATAGAGGTCCAAGGATTTTAAATATTATTTTGCATTGTTACCATGAAAATGAATTTTTATTTTAAACACCCATGGAAAAAAAATATATGTAGTGCATGAATTATTTTTTTTGGGGGGAATCATCATTTGCATTGGCATATTGCATCTCCTTTATGTAAAGAACTTAGAATCTTGGCGAATTTTAACTTAGAATCTTGGCGAAGTTTAACCTAGAATCTTGGCGAATATTAACTTAGATCTTTTGCTTGCGCTAGATGGCTAGTCAATATATGATGAATTTGATGATCAAAATAATGAACGCTCACTTTGACTCCCAACAAACCATAGAACAAATGAAACATCGTATGGCTCAATTGGAGGCAAATCTGCACCACATGGGCAACTTAAGAGAGGCGGATAACCACCGCATAAACCAACTCGAACGTCAAGTCCAAACCCTTACTACGCAAAACCTAATCCTGAAGGAACACATCGATACTCATGGACAAGACTTGAACACCATCTTTGACGATCTACTGCCGCCAAGTTCGGAGGAGGAAGACCCGGAGGAGGATCCCGCTACCCCACCGGAGGACGTCTTGAGACGCTAGGGATTCTATTTATAGTAGATACTATTTTACTAGGAAAATATTTCTACTTTTGTATACCTCCCCGCTTGTACTAAAATTTCTTTTAAGGAAATAAAATGCCCGATTTATTTATAATAAATCGAAAAAAAAAAATCAAAATAAAGTAAAATAAAATAAAATAAAACCCGGAAGCGTACGTCGCTTCATAGTTCGATCGAGCACCACGTGCGAAATTACAAACACATATACATTTATAAAAATCGTTAAGACTATATGTTAATTTCACAAAGTCCTAATCCACCCTATTTGTAACAGAATGGCACCCAGAGGAAGAGGAAGAACTCAACCCGCTCTCCAAACCACTACTGAAACAACCCCAAGGTGCGCAGGACGCCCCCGCACCGAACAATGTGGGCGATCATCTTCGGACGATAGAAGAGGTTTTGGTTGCGCTAGGAAACGCGCAAGTCAATCAAGGGCAAGCTGCGGCGGTACCTCCGCCTCAGGCTCGCCCCAACTACTTGGCAATGGTGAATTCTTACCAGCCGCCCCACTACGCTGGTGAGGAGGATCCAGCTAAACTGAAGGAGTGGATCCGAACCTTCGACAAGCTGCTGGGAGCAGTCAAATGTCTTGAAGGAGAGAGAGTGCACGTCGCTTCGTACTACTTGGGAGGCGAAGCGGATGACTGGTGGCAGGCGATTCAAGCCAAGCAGACTGAAGATGACGAGCCCTACTCGTGGGCAGAAATGATGGAACTGCTCAGGGATCGATTCTATCCCTTGAGTACTAAATCAGCAATGTATGGGGAATTCCTGTCGCTGAAGCAAGAAGGCCATACTGTGCAGGAGTACTACACTCGTTTCAAGGAGCTAGTAAGGTTCGCACCAAGGCTAGTACCCACGGATGCAGAGAAAGCACAGAAGTTCGAGATGGGACTGAACCTGTCTGTTCGCGAAGTGATCGCGGGGGTACACTACCCCGACCTGCAAGCTGTGTATGACCACGCTGTGGCAGTAGCGCGTGTGCAACAACTGAAGAGAAGGGTGAGTGGGGAGTCCAGCAGGGGTCCCCAAGACAAGAGGAACCGGGACGCGAGAAGCGAGAACAACACGGGGAGGAACGAACAGCGGAGAGGGTCGAATAGGCCACCACAAACCAACAATGGGAGAAGACTTAACCAAGAAGAACCGGTACCACCGTGCCCAAGATGTGGAAGACCCCATCTGGCGAGGGGATGCCCTCAACAGGGCGCCTGCTTCCGATGTGGTCGAATGGGTCACATTCGTCGGGATTGCCGGACGAGGATCGAAAATATAACAAGGAGGGAAGATTTGGTCATGGGGCTGGAACAGCCTCAGAATCAAAACGGGCGGAACGAAAATAACCAGGGGTATAGACCCCCTCAGAACCAATTTAGGCCGCCGAATCAGAACCAGAACCAACGACCTCCGCCACCGTAGAATCAAAACCAACAGCAAAATCAGCAGCCGAATGCGAATCAGCAGGGCAACCAAGGACGCCCTATGGGGAGGCTCAATGTGGTTAACCAAGCGGACGTGCCTGCAAAAGGAGAAGTGATGGCAGGTACATTGCATGTTTTGAATACACCCCTTAGAGTTCTATTTGATTCTGGAGCTAGTTGTTCAATCATAGCATCAAGAATAGTGCCTGAGTTAGATCTACCTAAGTGCGAGAGAATTAGCTTAGGAATTCAATTGCCTTCTGGAGAAGTAGTATCTTGCTCTAAACGATATAACGGAATTCCTATAGTGATAAAGAACGTAGAATTCTTCGCGAACTTAGTAGAATTTAACTTAAGAGACTTTGACATCATACTGGGGATGGATTGGTTATCCCAGTATAAGGCGGTGATTGAATGCCAAAAGCAAAAGATCACATTGTCAAAAAGTAGGGGAAAGAGAGTTATCTTTTACTCTCAGCCCCCTAAGAAGAGTAACAAAATCGTTAGTGCACTCAAACTAAGTAACTTGATGCGTAAGGGGTATGAGCTATATGCGTGCTACGTGCACAACCTTGAGGCAGAAGAGAACAAGGTTGACAGCATACCAGTGGTAAGAGAATACCCGGATGTGTTTCCTGAAGACATCCCGAGAATGCCACCTGAGAGAGATCTTGAGTTCACTATAGATCTCATCCCGGGCACAGAGCCTGTCTCAAAAGCTTCGTACCGGATGGCGCCATTGGAAATGAAGGAGTTAAAGGACCAACTCGAGGAGCTGTTAGGAAAAGGGTATATAAGGCCGAGTACTTCCACCTGGGGAGCACCGGTTTTATTTGTTAATAAGAAAGACGGAGGATTACGTCTTTGCATAGATTATCGAGGATTGAACCAAGTGACTATCAAGAATAAATACTCTCTGCCGAGAATTGAGGATCTATTTGATCAACTGAAGGGAGCTTCAGTATTCTCGAAGATCGACTTACGATCTGGGTATCACCAGCTGAGAATTGCCGAGGAAGACATTCCGAAGACGGCGTTTCGAACTCGATATGGCCACTACGAGTTCACAGTGTTATCCTTTGGGTTAACAAATGCTCCAGCCATGTTCATGAACCTCATGAACAATGTATTTCGAGAGTTGTTAGATCAGTGTGTAGTGGTGTTCATTGATGACATCCTGATCTACTCGAAAAGCGAGGAAGAGCACGCCCAGCACTTGCACCAAGTGTTAGGGACCTTGCGAAAGAATCAGCTATACGGCAAATTGTCCAAATGCGATTTTTGGTTGAAGGAGGTAGCATTTCTAGGACATATAGTATCCGCTGATGGAGTTTCAGTGGATCCGGCGAAAGTTTCTGTCGTAACTGAATGGGCAACTCCAAAGAGCCAAACCGAGATAAGGAGTTTCCTTGGATTAGCCGGGTATTATAGACGGTTCGTGAAGGATTTTTCGAAAATCGCACGACCTTTGACCCAGCTACTGAAGAAGGGAGTAAAATACGTGTGGACAGAGACTTGTGAGACAACGTTTCAAGAACTGAAGAAACGACTCACAATCACACCCGTATTGACACTACCATCAGAGAATGGTGACTTCGAAGCTTATTGCGATGCTTCGAATGAAGGTTTAGGTTGTGTCTTGATGCAAGACTCGAGAGTCGTAGCGTACGCATCACGCCAGCTAAAACCTCATGAGGAAAATTATCCGACACACGACCTGGAGTTGGCAGCGGTCGTTTTCGCTCTAAAGATATGGAGACATTATCTTTACGGGCGGAAGTGTCGAATGTTCACCGACCACAAGAACTTGAAATATATATTCACTCAGAAGGAGTAGAATTTGAGACAGCGAAGGTGGTTGGAACTTATTAAGGACTACGATTTGGAGATATCCTACCACGAGGGGAAGGCGAATGTGGTAGCCGATGCTCTAAGCCGGAAAACCCAACACGTGACAAACTCGTTGGTAATTCCGCCGGCATTGTACATGGATTTAGCGAGATTGGACGTGGAACTTGTGCATCCGGGCACAGTGAGTGAAACGATCAACGCAATGGTCGTAGAAACTCCAATATTGGACGAGATTAGGCTCGCCCAACCGGGTGACGCGAAATTGGAAAAGATAAAGAGGTATATTGCCGAGGGAAAGGCAATAGGATTTGTTGTCCACGAGGATGGAAGCATTCGCTTCAAAGGGAGATGGTGTGTGCCCCATAAGTGTGCCGAGTTGAAGCGAAGGTTGATGGAAGAAGGGCACAACACGCCATATTCAGTGCATCCCGGAGGCGACAAGCTTTACAAAGATCTAAAGATCTATTGGTGGCCGGGAATGAAGAAGGAAGTGGCAGACTTCGTGGCGAAATGTCTCACCTGCCAAAAGGTTAAGGCAGTGTGACATAAACCCTTAGGGTTGATGCAACCACTAGAAATTCCAAGTTGGAAATGGGATAGCATCACAATGTATTTTGTCTCGGGATTGCCCCGATCACCTAAAGGCATGAATAAGATTTGGGTGATTGTGGATAGGCTAACGAAGACAGCCATATTTATCCCGATGAGGACACGTGGACTATGGACCAATTGGCCAGAGCCTACGTTGATAATGTGGTACGACGACATGGAGTACCACATGACATCATTTCCGACAGAGACAGTAGATTTGTCTCTCACTTTTGGACAGAGTTACAAAAAGCTCCTGGTACTCAAATCAAAATGAGCACCGCATTCCACCCGATGACGCATGGTCAAACCGAGAGAACAATCCAAACACTAGAAGACATGCTGAGAGCATGCCTGTTGGAATTTAAGGGAAATTGGGAATCCCATTTACCCTTAATCGAATTTTCTTATAGTAATAGCTACCATGCTAGCATTGGCATGGCACCGTTCGAGGCGTTGTATGGACGAAGGTGCCGAAACCCGTTGAGCTGGGAAGAAAACGATAAGTCTGTGGTAGTGGGACCACAACTTATCAAAGACATGGCTCAACAAATCAAGGTGATTCAAGGAAAAATGAGAGCCGCTCAAGACCGTCAGAAGAGTTACGCTGACGTGAGACGACGAGACCTAGAATTTCAAGTGGGAGATAGGGTCATGCTAAAGATATCACCCATGAAGGGGGTGATGCGCTTTGGCAAACGAGGAAAGTTGAGTCCTCGATACATAGGACCTTATGAAATTCTAGAACGAGTCGGAAATTTGGCCTACCGACTGGCTTTACCACCACAATTAGATCGAGTTCATAATGTCTTCCATGTCTCACAACTAAAGAAGTATGTGCCAGACCCGACACATGTACTTCAACCGGAAGTAATCGAACTCGATGAGGACCTGACTTATGAAGAAGTCCCAGTGCGAATTCTGGACACTAAGGAGCGAGTAACGAGGAACAAAACCGTCAAAATGATCAAGGTTCTTTGGTCGAACCGCGAAAGTGAGACGGCAACTTGGGAGGTAGAATCCGACATGAGAGAACGCTATCCGACACTATTCCAAACCGACACCGACACAGTTATGGGGACATAACTGCAATCTTAAGGGGGACAGGATGTCACACCATGTATTTTTCGTGCATTTTTGTAAACAAGCAAACAAATTCAAATTGTTTTGAACTACGTTATGGCTTGATCCCTTCACAGGGTACGTAGGCAGCTTAGAAGTTTTAATTCTAAGTTCAGTCATAAAATAATAAAACCACCAAAAAAGACCTTGGCACGAGAAAAAGCCGAAACACAACTTCGAGGACGAAGTTGATCCTTAAGGAGGGTAGACTGTAATACCCGATAATTTTCCAACATAAAATAAATACAATAAATAAAATAAATAAATAAATACAACAAATAAATAAATAAAGGTAAGGAAATGAAAAATGAAATTTAACTTAAAAAGGAATTAAAACAATTTAATTAAATAAAAAGAATTAAATAAAGGTAAATAAATTGTTACACGTGTACCCGACACCAATGGACTCGAAAACTCGAGTCCAAACATAAATTTAGATCCGAGGGAAATGACGATACAGAATAGGAACCCGAAGATGGCCCGGAAATCGGAATTCGGGAGCATAGAGGGATAGAAGTCCGAAAGAGAGGAGGAAAGGCACGACGGATTGCACGACCCGCCCGGACCGAAGTCCAGGCGTGGGCCGCGCAGTGGCTGCGCGGTTATAGGGCAAACGGCGCGCCACGGTCGCGCCAGCGTGCAGATTCGCCGGTTGCGAGATTCACTCGCCCAAATCCGGATTTTCCGACTTCGGTTGAACACCTTTCGGCTCAAGACTCACCAAGGCCGACCTTGGACGTCCCTAGGTCATGTCTACCTATAAATAACCATTCTTGAAAGCCCCGAACACTTTTCAAAACATCCATACTCTCTGTACGTTTGAAAACCCTAATTCCGGAGTCGTCGGAGGCACGAAACCAAGGCAAGGACTGTCGTGGACGAATTCGGGAGGTCTCTAACGTCTTGGTAAGTTCCGATCCGATCCTTGTTCCATATACGATTCGAAAACGAATCCTAACCTTCTTCTTTTTCTTCTCTACACCCCGAATCGGATCTAGAACGAAGAACCCGACGAACGGAGAAGATAAACGGTGGACTGGAAGCCACGCCTCCAAAATCGACGTTCCCGGACGACTGGAAATCTGTAAGTTGACACTTACATGGTTTTGGGAGTAATTAAAACACTTAAATCTAAAAGCTTAATCAAGACTTTCGAAAATCTGTCAACATGTGATTTCTACCGGCGCAGCGATTTTGTCCAATTTTTCTGAACCCTAAAAGTCTTTAAACGAGAAAACTTAAAACATGAAAAACATTTCTAAGGCTTAGATCTATCTCCTGTAAAAATTTCAGAATTTTTCGTGATGATTTGGTATAGGAAATCAACCCGAAACCGAACTGCTTAAATTTGAATCTTGAAATTCTTGACAGAACTTAGGTCTGAACTTGATGACATTTTTGTCTAGGGTTCTAAGCTGATTTAGATCTTTAGCCGAAGATGAAAGTTGTAGACAAATGTCTTAAGAAGGTCTCTGTAAAATTTCGTTAAGTTTGAGGTTGATTTGCTATGGTAGATCTTGAAACTCTTGAACTGCTGTAAGATAAATTCGGACAGATTAATGTTTCTACGAAAATCGATGTTTTTGACCTATTTCGGTATCTCGGATTGAAAACGTTTAAACACGAAAGTTGTTCATCTTGGTGTCTCCGAGTTAGCGCTAAATTTTCAGAATTTTTGAAATTAAATCTGATTTTAAATTAATTTTAGAGTAAACAGCGGTTTACCGGAGTCAAATCTTGAAATCTTGTTGAAACGATGGAATTAGCCTTTAAGTTTGAAACGAGTCGAAATCTTTCCTTAATAAATTTAGTGAAACCAGAATTTTCGAAATAAATCCCCTTACAAACTTGATAAATTAAAATTAGGGGTGAGTGCTCTGCAGGGTGCCCCCTAACTGCTTCACTTCGTGCCTTTATGAGCGATGGTGACCCCGCGCGAAAATTGAGATATGATATTGCCAAAACGGCATGAGATATATGGCCTACACTTTCGTGAATATCCATATGGGTTTCCCGAGGCTCCGGAGTGGTACTGGGTATGGCAGATACGGTTGCGGCCGCCGGTTTCCGGCTAAACTTGTCGAGATCGCGATGCAATCGTGAAACACTTGAAATTACTAAATCGGGGATGTAATGGGGAATTTAAATTAAATTGGATTATTTATAGTTTTCGTTTAAATTTTTAAATGCTTTGTTTAAATTAATTATGGCTTTCATTTTAAATTGTGCTAAATGTATTGTTGACTAGTGCCATGAAATATTATGCAAATTGGTTAGATAATTAAGTTGAATTATTTATGGCTTATTATAATGTTTTTATGTAAATATTAAATTAATGGCTTTTAAACCCTATGATCATGCATGTGTTAACTTACTCAGCAAGTTGTGCTGACCAAACCGTTTATTTTTTCTTTTCCTTACAGAGTATGTGGAACAAACATGAGCACGTTCATGCATGGGGGATTTAAATTTTGCGAAACTTTGTTTTTAACTTCTTACATTAGACTACAGAATAAACGGGCCTGTTTAACCCGTGTTTTGATCATATCGGTCTTATTTACTTTTCCGCTGCAATATTATACTTAAATATTATTTCCGCTGCATTATGATATTATTATTTTCGAATTTATATTGTATAGGCTGTTTGCAAATGTTTTAAATATTTTAAATACTGAAATACCTAGCCTTGCATCTCTTTAGTAAGCCGGAGAAACCGTGTCTTACTAGGGAGGTGTGGCGGTGACATCCCGACCTGGGTGACAAAAAATCGGGGTGTTACACTCAGACACCAGCTTCTTCGTCATGGCTGAAACTTCCTAGCATGTTACCATTTCTGGCGCTAATCCGATCAATATATTCGCGGCAAAACTTAAACGTCTCAAATCCGCTATCAAATCTTGGAACTCGGCTTCTTTTGGAAATATTTTTGACGAGGTGGATACGGCTATTTACCAGCTTCAGGAGATCCAACATCGTCTGGACAATGAGGGTGACAGTGAGCTAATCTTTTGTGAGGAGGTGGATGCCCTTATCCATCTCAATAACAAATTGCGGGCGAAATATGACTTCTTTTCTCACAGCGGACAATCCGGATGTCTCTGATTTAGATTTTCTTGCTCCGGTGATCACGGGTGAAGAGAACTTGCTGCTCACTCAAACGTTTGGTGTGGAGGAACTGCACAGGGCGGTTCTGGACCTCTCGGCTGCCGAATAAAACCTTCCACCCAAGGGAAGGCTTCACATAGCCGAGAGAGATCGCCAGGAGAATAAGTGCGAGTGCGGGAGATGTTTTACCACAAGTGTTGGTCTTTCATCCACCAAGATCTCTGCAAGGCAGTACAATATTTCTTCATTCAGGATCATATGCCGATCAGAAAGAATTCGAGTAATGATCTTGAACAAAAAATTGCAGAGATTGATCGGCCTGTAGTCTTCAACCCTGACAGCTCCATCCTTTTTGGGAATAAGAGCAATGAAATTATAATTGATCCCCCCTCCTAGGTAAACATCTCAGTCCGCTTCAATTTGGTTTCATCCCTGGTCGTAATATTCATCACTGCATCTCTATTGCATCTGAATGTTTCAACTGTCTGAGCCGCTCTAAAAAGGGAGGGATTGCTCTCAAAATAGACATTACGAAAGCATTTGACACTGTTCGTTGGGATTTCCTCTTGGCCGCTGCTCATCGTATGGGTTTTAGCCTTAAATTTTGCGCTCTGATTCAATCCATCCTTTCCTCTGCCAAAGTTTCAGTGCTTATTAATGGTATGCCTCGTGGTTTCTTCTCTTGCGGCCGCAGTGTTCGCCAAGGAGACCCCTTGTCTCCACTCCTCTTTTGCATGGCCGAGGAAGTGCTTGGTCTTTGGATTAATCGTCGGATTTCTAGTGGTGATATCCAGCTTGCCCTCGCTAGTAGATCCTGTCGACTTCCTCCCTTCCTCTTTTATGCGGATGACATTGTTTTCTTTTGCAAAGGAGACAATAGTTCTATCGACAACATTCATGACGTTCTTGATAAATATGCTGCGGTTTCTGGCCAAGTTCATAACCCTGCCAAATCAAGAATTTATTTCGGCAAGTTTGTCAACAACATCCTCAAGCGGTGTGTTCTTGCGGATTACAGTATTCCTTCTGGCCACTTCCCGTTTAAATATCTTGGTTGTCCCATCTTCATTGGCTCGCCTAAAAGTCAGTATTTTAGGGAGTACACTGATTCGATCCTTCAGAAATTCGGCAGATGGAAGGGCAACTCTCTCTCCATGGCAGGTAGAATTTGCTTGGTTAACCATGTGATCATTGCATCCACGGTGCATTCAATGATGATTTATAGATGGCCGCGCCCTCACATCAAACGTATTGAAGCCGCCTGCCGGAATTTTATTTGGACTGGTGATATTAATAAAATCCATCACTTCACTGTAGGTTGGAAACGGATATGTTGCCCTACTTCTGAAGGGGGGCTTGGCATTCGTTCTATCCGCGCGGCGAATGAAGCCTATATTATGAAGCTTGCTTGGGATATTCTTCAGGGCCATCATTCGCTTGGATTTCTGAAGGACAGATGGTTTGTTAATGCTGCCCCTCGGAATACTTATTCAATTTCTTCCATTCGCTCTCCCTGCCTGGGTCACGCTAGGAGACTTATAGAGGATGAAGCTTGGATTGTTGGATTTCACTCCAATGTCAGATTTTGGCTTGATAATTGGGCTGGCTGTATCATCGCGGATGTGCTGGATATTCCTGTGGATCTTAGGGAGTTTTTCGAACAACCTAATAGTGAGTATTTCATTAACGGTGAATGGTACTTCACGGCTAATTTTGTTAGCAACTTCCCGGCCCTTATTCACGCTATTATGAGCGTCCGCATTCCTGCTAGCTCGGCTGACCACAGAGTTTGGACTAAAACAACTCATGGTAAGATTTCCTCCCAGATTGCGTACAGACACTTGCAGCCTTCCTTCCCTGCGACTTTCTGGGGATCGTGGATCTGGGATAATTTTCTCCACCGACGTCGCTCTATTGTGGTATGGAAAGCTATCAGGGGTATTTTACTCACTTGGGAGGTCCTTCAGTCCAAAGGGATCAACGGTCCCTCTATATGCTATATGTGTCGTGCCGCTGAAGAAAGTATTGATCACCTGTTTCTCAAGTGTGAGGCTTCTTCCAAAGTCCTTCTTCATTTTGTTCAAGCATTTGGGTACCATAATATGCTTCATGTCGATGGTAGCTTTATGGAATTCCTATTACAATGCATTACTATCAAGGCCAGCAACCAAGTCCACTCGCTCTGGAGGTTGTTCGTCGTTTCCTATGTCTGGCTTGTCTGGACTACTCCTAATGAAGCCATGCATGATGATTGTATTTCTATGGGGTGCACCAGCCCCATCCGGACGTCCAAACTCATGGCGTCCATCCTGGCTTTGATGAAAGAAGCGGATCATCTTAATCTGGGCAGTATGCACAACTCCTTGGATGATCTCCGTGTTATTAAACTTTTCGGGCTTCGCGTTTCAGTGGGGAAATCGCCTAAAATTTCTAGCGTTCGTTGGCGGCCCCCTCTTCCGGGCTGGACTAAATGCAATGTTGATGGACACGCCTCGGGCTCCCCTGGTGTGATTTCCGGCGGAGGTATTTTTCGCAATTCCAGAGGCTTTGTCAAGGGTTGTTTCTCGGGTGGTTATGGCCTTGGCTTCGCTTACGAGGCGGAATTGATCACAGCTTGCATGGGTATCGAATTGGCCCGGCTAATGGCTGGCTCAACCTTTGGATGGAGAATGACTCGACCTATGTGGTGCACGCTCTCACTCATCCTAGTCCGGACATCCCCTGGCGTTTTTATGGGCGTTGGAAGGCGGCTAAGGACATCATAGAGAATATTAATTTTCGCATCTCCCACATCTTCCGGGAAGGTAATGCCGCAGCAGACGCTCTTTCCTCTATTGGTGGGGATCTTACTTGGTATACCTCTTCACCTCAGTTTCTGAATAAACATCTATTCCAGGATATGCACTTTGAGTACTATAGATTTCACTAGGTTTTTATATGTGATCGTGTACGGTAGTTTTATCTCCTTTTCTGCTTTGGTACTCTTTTTCCCTTTCATGGGTTTTTCCCATTGGGTTTTACCATGAAAGGGTTTTAACGAGGCCGGCAGGGAGATCTTTGGGCACTTGCCCGACTACCTTTTCGGCCTTGGTCACTGGCCTTTTTCTTTCCCCACCGTGTATTTTGGTGGTTTGCCTCCTGTGGCTTTGCTCTTTTTTCCTTTTGTCTGTCTGTTTTTCTTCTTCTTTTATAATATTCTCACTTATTGGTATATACTTATTGTTGGCTGGCGGTTGGCAGTTGCTGCATGATGCCTTTTAATTTTTTGCAATTTGCAAAATCCCAATAATTTTAAAGACTTGTTAACCCAATAAAATAATTATTAAGGTCCATCTATTTTTTGTAAATTGCTCGGCCCAGTCTGTAAAGATATATCCGGTAGAAATGACTGGGGAAGATGACATGATTCTCAAATCAGTAAGGTGAAGCCTCGTACAAGGAAAGAGGATCGCCATAGAAGGAATATATCAAGATGAGGCAGTGTCTAAGGAAGCAAATCAGGACGAGGCACCACCAAAGGAAGGAAATCAGGTTGGAGCGTTCATGGGCCTGAGGGAACGATTCCCCACCCCTATATAAGTGTAATGTGGCACCATAAGGCGATCACCTTCAACACTCTCAGGAGAGCCGCATTTACTTATCTTAAATTCCTGCAATTTTTTACTGCTTTCTGTTCTTCAATTCCATTATTGCTTTCTTTCAATTCCAATATTGGCTTTTTATATTTTTCCTGTAATCTTCCCCAAATTCATCAATAAAAGAGACATTCTGTTCTCCCAAATTTTCACTATTAACAAATTGGCACGCCCAGTGAGACTCGATTCAAGACCATATCTGCTTCGAGTAGTGCATGCGTCTTAGATCCGGAAAAGTTATTGTTGATCTGACGCAGAAGTTTGAAGATATGTCCCTACAAGATCAGACGATCAAGCGAACATCGGAAGAGGACGTCGTTGAAACGGCGAACAACATTCAACCGCAACAGGGGATAATGCAGATCCCTACTCTGTCTGAACAAATACGGCTATCGATGACTGAATCGATGGCCGAATTCATGCCTTTACTCACAAGGCACCTAATGGATGTTTTGCGGCCTGCCATGGCCGACCAAACGGACCGAATATGCAGTTCCTTGCACGATGGAGGCGTCCCTGCAAACAGTACTACTATGCTGCCAAGCACTCCACACCCGGGACCGTTAGGAGGCCAACACCGGATTTGGGGAAACACGCCTGGCTAGCCGCCACTCCAGGAATCCGGAAGCGTGGCCAGTATGTTCCCATACTCGTACCAGACTGCTTATGCCTTTGCTCCTGCGGCACCCAGCATGCCGAATTTGGGTTACGCGGCACCTCCCGTGCCGGTTTATGCTCCATCAAGCCCTTTGATGGCAACCAGCGCTACACCAGGCTGCATGGCGGCCGGATCTAGCATGGCGCCACGACAGGCAGCACCTCATGTGCCGAATATCCAAACCACACCTTATGTGACGACGTCTCTAAACCCTGGATGGATGCCACCAACCCTAGGGGGGCAGGCGCCACAGCCTTGTGGAGTGGCAGCACCCATGGCCCCAACCGCCATACCTGCTCTTGCTGCCATAGGAGGACAGGCACCACAACCTTGTGGAGTGCCCGCTGCACCTGTTGCTCAGGCCACCATTCCTCCTCATGCCACCATGCCTCCTACGCAGGCACCAGTAATCTCACCGGAGTTGCTCGCAGACATGATGCAGCAGCACTTTGGGATTCAGCTTAAGCCGATGGAGCGGCCCACGTACCAGAAGCCATATCCTGACTGGGTAGACACCATGCAGCCTACCCAAGGAGTTTCAAGATGCCGGAGTTCACCTCTTTTTCAGGAGATGATGGCAAGTCTACAGTGGAGCATGTTGGAAGGTTCACTGCTCAGTGCGGGGAAGCAGCAGCCAATGATTGGCTGAAACTAAGACTGTTCAGCTCATCCCTCACCGGATCTGCCTTCGCATGGTTTGCCTCCTTGCGGCCTAACTCGATTCAGAATTGGGCTGACCTCGAACGTGCATTCCATGATAGGTTCTACACTCCACTATCACAGGTAAGCCTTGCAGACCTTACTAATTCCAAACAGTATGCCGATGAGGTGGCAAGTGCGTTTATTAGTAGATTACAACGGCTGAAAGGCCGATGTTCCATAGCAATCCTAGAACGGGAAATAGCCAATATTGCAGTGGCTAATATGTTGCCAAAGACTAAAGGAACATTTAATTGTGCAGGATGTGACTGATCTTGCCCAGCTGGCCGAGAGAGCGGCCCGCTTGGAAAAATTCCTGGAGGAACAGGAAGGGAGGCGTCCTACATGTCGAGTTCACTTCGAGGAGGTGAGATTCAGCGACGAAGAGAACGAACCAGTGGAAGTGGCTGTTGCGGAACTAGTCCAGACGGCCAAGCCACATATTTGTGCGGCTCTCAAGCTGCCAAAACAAAAGGAGGCCAAATATAAACCTAAGGAGGACCCCTTTGATATGAGCAAGGCGGACCAAGTGTTCGATGCCTTACTCAAAGATCGCGTAATTGAGCTGCCTGAGGGGCAGAAGTTACCAGCGGCCGAAGACATTCGGGGCCGATCATTTTGTAAGTGGCATAACTCATACACTCATAGCATTACTAAATGCCGGAGTTTTAGAACTTCCATACAGAATAAGATTAAAGAGGGACGCTTAAAAATTGCAGGTATGAAAGTTGATATAGATCTATTCCCACAGCTTCACGTTGGTGCTTCTGGGTTAGTTCCAAACCCAGATGACGACGGCTCTAGTAGCCGGGTGGATCAAGAAGGGGAACGTGTTGAAATCGATGAACAGGATGATGACTTGTTATCGGATGAGTCTGATACCGATAAAGAAAAGGAGCTGTATAGCAAACAGCCCATTTAAAAACATATCTAAAGAGAACTTTGAGAAAATCCTAAAAGCTGAAGAAAAGGAACATCAGAAGAGGAAGAACCCTCCGTTGAGGATTGAGATCCCAAAACATGCTATGGAGATCCATGACAACGGGAAGCACCAACCTCCTACTCGGGATTACAGGCAAGGAGTGGAGGTGGTGCCAACCTTAATGAGACGTCCAGAACATCCTGATGTGGCTGATAGATGGGTGAGGAACCGGGCAGGAAGCGAGGTTACTCAAAAGGAGCCGCCACCTATGACCAGGAGTCAGTATAGGCGGGCTTAGAGAAGATATGCCGAGGAAATGCGACAATGGGAAGCCCAGATTCATAAGTTGGAATCTTCTAAGCCTCGGAACCAGTACAACCAACTTACTTCAGATCTCAAGGGGAAAACTCCGAGCAGCGGAGGCCTATCCATGAGAGACTACATCATCCGGATGGGAGACCTCTGTACAGGAAGCATAGTTCCCCCATACCACCTCGAAATCCGGTGTATGAGCGGCTCAGAGATGATAGGGGAAAGTCACATGAGGCCATGAGGAGACCACATCCACCATCACCTCCTTCCCGGAGGCCACATCCACCTTCACCTCCCACCAGGAGGCCAGTTCAGGAAAGACTGCAATGGGTAGAGCGACGTCATCCAGCGCCTCAACCTAAGACCACGGAGCCTATGCCTGCTCGGATAAGGAATCAGCCCACGATCTCCAGAGACAAAGGCAAAGCGGTCGCTGTGGCCGAATCAAGTAAAGAATAAAAACAAGTGAATCCTGGGCGTATAAATTCATGGAAAGATTTAATCGCATGGGTGATCCGGGGACAGCCAGAGAAATGGCTATGATGAAGGTTCTCACCAGGTTCTTTGCTTACATAGCGGCCCATCAGGCCAGTGAATTGGGAAGTGAACCTGACAACTACGAGGGGTTCATGACTTACTGCAGAACTCTAGATGAAAAAATAGAAGTGCAGTCTGAGATCCAACCAGTCAATGAGGTTGCGCAAGTACACTTCGGTCCGGTCACTTCCAAAGATTTGGAAGCTGCCATGGAGGCTAACCAAGAGAAGCCTAAAGTCGGTATAAATGCTATAGGTGTCATGACTGAAGATCTCGACATGTTAGACGACTTGGAACTCGATGAGGAGATCAACATGGATGATGAGGTAACCAACTTAGATGAAGCTTTCTGGGTCGGTTTGGAGGAAGATTTTAAAGAAGCAGGCTATGAATATGGGCAAGAAGAGGGGCTATCAGATCCTGCCTTACCTATGCAGGTTGTGGGACTAGCGGCAGATGAGTAAATCAGCGATGCTGAGTCGGAAGTATGGGATGAAGAAGAGCCATCGCTTGCTAGGCCGATCGACGAGATGGATGAAATGATAGCAGAACTTTCCCATCCGACCAGGAATCTCCTTGAGGAGTTAGGTGGCCAGTCTGCTCAAGGGCCGATGTTTCCACAATTCGCCAAACCGGAAGCATCCCAGACTAGGCAATTGAAGCCGCTGTATATCAAATCCCACATTGACGGGCGTCCGGTGAATAAGGTGTTCGTTGACAATGGGGCAACGTCAAATGTGATGCCAATGTCCACTTTGAGGAAGATCGGTAAGAGTGAGAAGGATCTCATCCCCACCAGGGTCAGGATGTGCAGCTTTGTGGGAGAAGCTATTCAACCCGCAGGATTCATAACGACGGATGTCACTGTGGGGTCTAAGACGATCAAAGTAGCGTTCTTTGTGGTAAAGTCGAGAACTTGCTACTCGGCATTACTGGGACGCGATTGGATTCACATGGCACAGTGTGTGCCATCTACCTTACACCAACAGTTGCTTATCTGGAATGACGATCAAGTAGAGTTGGTGGAAGCAGACCACCAACCCTTCATAGGACACGACCTCAACAACGATGAGGCAGTCTTTTACTTGGAAGATATCCAGCCTGCATCTGCTTTAATTGGGTTGGATTTGGATTTGGAGTCCATCGACTTTACTTCCTGCGGCTTCAAGCTACATCCGGTAGACAACCGACAAGAGCCCTCAAGCTCCACATGATGAGTAGCCAAGACATCTACAAGGACTTGCTACAGCGGCTCGCCACCACTGAGATGATGATGGGTGCCGAAGACAAGTCCAAGAATCTAACTGATAAAAGGCCATCTGAGTGGCCATCCCCTGTGAAGCGGACACTGCCTAGTCCGGAAGCCAAGGAACCACTTGTGGACATCAACCTCGGGACGGATACAGAGCCGAAACTCACCAAGATAAGCGCTTCATCACCTCGGGACGGATTCAGAAATACAATGATTGTTTTGCGTGGCAGTACACAGACATGCCAGGACTCTCAAGAGAACTCGTGGAGCACAAGCTGCCCTCTCACCCCGAGTTCAGACCACACAAGCAGCCACCTAGACGGTTTGATACAGACACCATCCCAAAAATAAAGGCCGAGGTTGAGAAGCTTCTTAGAGCAGGTTACATTAGAACTTGTCGTTATGTAGAATGGCTTGCAAATATTGTACCTGTTGTAAAGAAGAATGGCCAGTTAAGAGTCTGCATAGACTTTAGAAATTTAAACTTGGCGACACCCAATGATGAATATGTAATGCCTATGGCCGATATGCTTGTTGATGCGGCCGCCGGCTATAAATTTTTATCATTAATGGATGGTTATTCTGGAAACAATCAAATCTTTATTACTGAATCGGATATACATAAAACTGCTTTTCGTTGCCAGGGGCCTGTTGGCATCTTTGAATGGATAGTCATGCCTTTTGGCTTGAAGAATGCCGGGGCGACATACCAAAGGGCCATGAACATGATTTTTCATGATTTAATTGGCCACACGCTTGAAGTTTACATTTATGGCATCGTAGTCAAATCGTGTGAATTTGGCCAGCACTTGGCCCATCTGGAGGATGCCTTCATCCGAATGAGACAACATGGATTAAAAATCAATCCAGCTATGTGTGCCTTCGGAGTGGCGACAGGGAACTTCTTAGGTTTCCTGGTGCATGAGAGGGGCATCGAAGTGGATCAGAACAAGGAAAAGGCTATCTTAGAAGCCCGTGCACCATCCAATCTCAAAGAGCTACAGTCATTGATTGGAAAAATTAATTTCTTAAGGAGATTCATTGCTAATGCTGCAGGAAAGATGAAGACGTTCACTAACTTGCTTAAAGGAAGGAAGAACGAGACATTTCTATGGACGGCTGAACATCAAGCGGCCTTCGAAGAAATAAAGAGGGCGTTGGGCAACCCCCCCCCCCCCAGTGCTAGTGCCACCAAGGCATGGAGTGCCTCTCAAGATATATGTGTCAGTCAACGAAGAATCCATCGGATGCTTACTTGCACAAGATGATGAGAGCGGCAGTGAAAGATCTATCTACTACCTTAGCAAAACTCTTCAAGGGCCAGAGGTGAGATACACTGCACTAGAGAAATTATGTTATGCTCTAGTATACTCCTGCAGTAAATTAGAACATTATATGCTACTAAGGACGGTCCAAGTGGTAGCTCCCTTCGACCTGGTGAGGACACTTCTACACAAGCCAGCATTGAAGGGTCGCCAGAGCAACTGGGCTATGAAGATCAGTCCCTTTACTCTTGTACACGTTCCTCAGAAAGCAGTCAAGGGACAAGCTTTAGCTGACTTCCTAGCTCAACATCCCTCGTTGACGGCGCCAGAGGGTCCCAGAGAGGCATCCTTCATAGGATTCGAACCTTGGGAATTGACCTTTGATGGATCGTGTGCAAGCAGCGGCTCGGAAGTCGGTATTACGATCACTAGCCCTCTGGGGCAGCATTGGAAGCTTGCTCGAGAACTGGAACCAGGCACCACCAACAATCAAGCGGAATATGAAGCTTTGATATTCGGCCTGGAGACAGCGTTGCTTAAGGGTGCAAAATCCATTACAATTTTTGGAGACTCCCAAGTCATCCTGAAGCAACTAACTGGAGAATATGAATGCAAGAGTCCAAGGCTGATTAAGTGCTATGAGACAGCACTAGAATTATTGGGCAAGTTTTCAGACGCTACTATCACCCACGTACCTAGAAGTCAAAATCTAGAGGCCAACGAAGCTGCTCAACTTGCTTCAGGCTGGCAAACGGATCACCCTAGGGGGCACCATGCATCACCGCCATCACAAATGAGTCTGAAGACCAACAAGAGGTCCAACCTCAAAATTCAAATGATGATTGGAGGACTGTAATCACACGATACCTCGAGAACCCATCATCTGGAGGAGACAGCTCGCTAAAGATCAAAGCTTTGCGATACACACTGATAAATGGCGAGTTATTCCGAAGGGCAGTCGATGGACTGCTGCTCAAATGTGTAAGTCCGGAAGAAGCTAAGCTGGTAATGGGAGAAGTCCATGAGGGGATATGCGGCTCCCATCGGACAGGGCCTAGCATGAGATGGAGTATTCATCACCATGGATACTTCTGGCCAACCATCATGGAAGACTGCATCATCTATTCTCGAGGTTGCGAGGCTTGCCAGAAACATGGGCCAATTCAAAGAGTACCGGCGAAAGAGTTACAAACAGTCATCAAGCCTTAGCCATTCCGTGGCTGGGGGATGGACATCATTACAAAAATTCATCCGCCATCGTCTAAGAATCACGCATTCATACTAGTGGCCACTGATTACTTCACCAAATGGGTAGAAGCATGGCCAATGAGGAAGATCGACCAAAACGATGTAATTAAGTTCGTGACTGAGCTCATACATCGATTTGGAATTCCCCAGACAATCACTGCTGATCAAGGTACTGTGTTCACTGGTGAAAAGTTTTTAGCTTTTGCTAAATAATTTGGGATTCGCATATATCACTCCACTCCATACTACCCCCAAGCAAACGGTCAAGCTGAGGCCACCAATAAGATCTTGATAGGTATGATCAAGAAGACAGTAGGCGAGAAACCAAGAAAGTGGCACGAGGCTTTGTCAGAGGTCTTATGGGCTTACAGAAATTCTAAATCTGCCGCCACCGGATTCACACCATACTACCTGACCTATGGCCATGACGCTATTCTACCTTCAGAGATCACGGTCCCTTCTATAAAAGTGGCCTAACAATATCATTTAGACTTAAATAAATATGAAGAGGCCATGTTGCAAGAGTTGGAGACCGCAGACGGTGACAAGCTTACGGCTTTGGAAAATATCCATCGCCAAAAGGTGAGGATGGCAAGACATTATGACAAGAGGGTTCGAGGAAAAACCTTTGGCGAGGGGGATCTAGTATGGAAAGTGATTTTACCCTCAGGGGTGCGTGATAATGAGACAGGCAAGTGGTTTCCAAATTGGGAAGGACCATTCATCGTAACACAAAGACTACTTAATGGTGCATACAAGCTGATGGACATCGATGGTCAAGAGTACAAACAGAGTATAAATGCAAAATATCTCAAAGTGTTCTATCCGTCAGTCTGGAAATCTGAGTAAATAATACAAGTGCATCAAAAGTGGCCAATCACAAGCTCGGCCAAAAAAGTAGCAGTAATATCCTAAAGCAAAGACAAGAGTTACCCACCACAAGGCCGATGGGCTGACCCTAAAAAAGTGTACTGAAAAGTGAAGCAGTGCTAGATACTAAGGGGAAGGCTGCATCCCAGCACCCAGTATGCGACGACGCATGATGCCCCACTGATCACGAGTACGCCTGAAAATGTCCGTCAGACGATGAAGTGCAGCCGCTGAAGCACGAGCACGCATAGACAACCGAAACCGACGAACCCGGGCTCTTGATAGCTCAGCCGATAGATCGCGCTCATCTGCAGCAAAACGATCATACAAAGTCTGCAACATAGCAGCTCAGGAAGAAATGTCAGCTAAAGCAGGCTCCAACGTAGTGAGCTCATCCTGGGCCCCCTGAATGGTGCGCATCCTCTCCAAAATGATACGCTCTGCCTACATGATATCATGCTCCGCTCGCGTAATAGCACTCTCAAGCTGGGATCTGCGACTCTCTCTAGCTCCGCGATCGGCAGAAAACTGCTTGCGCTGAGGGTGGATGACCTCTATCTGAGAACACACTTCACGATGTCGCGCCTCTGATGCACCCTGTGAAACCACATTTAAATATGCTTAAATTACACTAAAATATGTCAAAAATGCATGCATGTAACCTTATTTTTAGGGTTTTTAGTTTATATTTCATGTGATTTGTAAATACTAATAATCATGGTTAAATTGAGCTTATTTGAGTTCATTTACTATGTTTTATGCTTGTAATAAGACTGGCAAATCTAATACATTGCAATAGTGTTTCAGGAATTAAAATGAAGAAAGAAAGATGTTCGGAGGATGAAGGATGTCAAATTCGGATTTTTCAACACTGGAATGTGCCCAGGATGCGCCGCATGGGCATGGCGGCGCCGGAAAAGACCTCGTAGCGCCACTTCAGGCGCCGTTTCAACACTTAGAAAATTTCAGAGACGAAAAAGCTTCAGGATGCGCCGCACGTGCTTGGCGGCGCCGAAATCACCCTCCTGGCGCCACTTTAGGTGCCGCAATCAGAAAATTGGGTAAATCGTTAGGATGCGCCGCATCTCCTTGGTGGCGCCTAAAACAGGTCCAGAGCGCCACATTGCGCGCCACAATCGCGGTTGGGCAGTTTTCTAACCTCCCGAACTCGGTTTTAAACGCCATTCTTTGCCTTTCTTCTTCATTCAGACTCACAATACTCGACTGAAACATACTGTAAACACTGAATCATGGGAGAAGAAGGCCGGAAACACAAATCCATGCCAGAGGAATGCATCAAGAACGCTGTTCTGGGCGTGTTCTTCCTATTCTAGGTGTTGCCTTTCTTTTTCTTGCTTTGTAATGTTATGAATTTGCCTCTAAATGTAATCTGCTATCATGTTTCGAATTTGTAGACGGATTTCTGTAATGTTTGTGTTAGGAGTGATCTAGAACGGGAGTTCAGAATCATTTTTGAAGTATGAATTTATCTTTTATGGAAGTATAATAAATGTCGATGTTTATATGTTATTCTGGATTAATCTGTTTGAACTGTTAGAATTTGAATTAGGATTATGTATTGGATGCCTGCAGTTGATCGATGAATCTGTTTTGGCAAAAATCTGAAATCTGCACTTTTAATCCGCTAATCTGATATGATCGATCAATCTGTATTAATCTGCTTACATTTAATCTGGCATACTATTAATCTGTTAACATTCTGAATTTAGTATTATAATCCATTTTACCATGTTTCATCATTATTTTACCATGTTTATTAGGTTATTTACACTATTCTGCATAATTGAATGTTAGGATCTAATCCTGTGATTTCTGCTTTGCTAAATCGGGAGATAAAAAGTAGAATTAATATTTTAGTACCGGAATTGGGAATAAATTACATTAAAAATAGATTCTGGCATGTGCACAATGATTTGGAAAATGAAAAGTGCCTAGTAATTGCTATAGGAAAATTTGTATGCTTGGGAAAGACTCAAATTTAGGCCTAGAATAATGATTGCAGAATGTTAGATAATTTAATTAGCTTCCATGAAGTCCGTCTAAGCATAATTTGAATTTTAGAAGATTACTGTATTATTAATCTTTATAAAATATTTAAATTTAATAAATTAATCTTTTTAGACATTGAAAAATGCTAAATCAATATGCAATTTCTACTTTATATAAAGATGGCAATATTTAAAATATTACAAGCATCTCCCATTTATATTTTTATTAATTAAAAAATTTAACTTGCTTTATTTTTAAATTTCAAGTCATTGTTTTTACTTTAATCCACTTTAGAATTAATCAAACTCTTTTGAAATATATAAAATATATTTAATAAAGTTAAAAACAATTAAAATCTTCTCCGGAATGAAATATTATTCTGAAATTCCCTGTGGTTCGACTCGGTTATTCACCGGTTTTTATTACTTGATGACAACCATCCGCTTGTGGTAAAATATGAGTAGTGAAAATCATTCATCAAGTTTTTGGCGCCGTTGCCGGGGAATTTGTTGTGAACTTTTAATTGTTTTTAGTTTATTAATTAAAATTAATTAAGTTAAATATTAATTTAACTGCTACTTATTTTATTCTGTTTTTATTTAATAATTGCAGTGCGAAGCAAACAGCCAGAAATAGCTTATGATCCTGAAATTGAGTGTACTCTTAGAGCTATTAGATTAGGAAAACGTAGGAGACCAGCTCAGTTGGAAATCTTAATTAACTCATCTTCTGATGAAGAAAACTATTCTCCAACGACTGGAGTTTCAACCGTACAAACTAATCAATTAGTTGCTCAATTCCATAGATTAAACATGGCAGAAAATAATGAAAATAATAGGGGTAATAATGGAGGTAACGGTGGTGATGTGGAACATGATGATCAAGCTGAAATGACCATTGAAGAACATTTACAAGGAACTAGTGGAAATCCGCTTAATCGAACTCCAAGGCCAGATGTAGATGCCTTAAGCTTTACCCTTCATCCTGCACTCATCACAATGGTTCATGCAAATCAATATAATGGAGCACCTACTAATGATGCTGTAGAACACATAAGAAATTTGTTGGATTATTGTGACACAGTGAAGATTAATGGTGTTACCAGTGACGGGATTAAGTTAAGATTGTTCTCATTTTCACTTAGAGATAAAGCTAAAACTTGGTATAACTCACTTCAATTAAGGGATGTTACTACTTGGGATAAAATGTTAGAAGCTTTCTTAGAACAGTTCTTCCCACATTCTAAGGTTTTAGAATTGCAAGAAAAGATCAAAGAATTTGTGCAAGATGAGAGTGAAACTTTACTTGATGCATGGGATAGATATAACACCTTATTGGCTAGATGTCCAAATCATGGCTTTGAAGATTGGCAGCAGATGCACTTCTTTTACAATGGGTTGATTGATCATTGGAGGAACTTGTTGGATGTAGCAGCTGGAGATTCTTTTCTATCTATAGTACCTTCTAGAGCTAAGGAAATCATAGAGAAAAAGATATCTAACATGAAAAAATTTCCTGGTAAGAAAAATGCTAGAAACAAATCAAAAGCAGGGTTATATGAGGTAGAAAAGACAGTTGCTATAGATTCTAAGTTAGATGCTTTGATGAGGGAGGTTGCTTCACTGAAGAAAGGTCAAGCTAAAGTTGTGAGATGCGGTATTTGTCATGGACCTCATGAATCATCAGCCTGTCACCTGCTCGATCAAGGACTGCAAGAGACTATGCAGTGTGAGGGGACTGAGGAGCAAGTAGAAGATGTGAATTACATGGGAAATAGGCAACAAAATTTCAACCAAAACCGTCCTCAAAATCAAAACTTCTATCCAAATCAAAATTCTCAATTTCAACAAAACACTTATCCACAAAATAACCGTCCACCTTACCCTCAAAATCAAAATCAAAATAAAAACTTTCAAAACCAAAATCAGAATCAGAACCAAAACTTTAATAAAAACAGAAATCAAAACCAATCCTTTTACCCTAACCAACAGTCTAGGAACTTCCAACCTCAACAACAGCTGCAACAAAAACAAGGAGGCGATGAGGTTAATTTAAAAGAATTAATAAATACAATTGTATCTCAACAACAAACAATTCAGCAAATGCAAAGCCTCAATGAGAAATCTAGAAGTTCAAGTTGGTCAAATTGCTAGGGATACTTCAAATAGACAGCAAGGAACACTACCAAGTATGCCTGACCCTAATCCAAAAGAGCAGTGTAAAGCCATCACTTTAAGGAATAAAAAGGAATTGCCTAATCCTTACCCTACCTTAGATGATCAGAGGTTTTAGCTGATACTATAGCTGATCAGAGTGAGGATACAGAGGAAGAAAGTCAGCAGAAAAACACTGATGAGCCTAAGGAGAGTGAGAAACTTAGAGTTGACAATGATAAGGGTAAGGGAAAGTCTGTTGTCCCAGTCAAGTCATATCAGCCACCTATTCCATATCCACAGCGTCTTAAAAAGGCAAAAGATGACAGATTTTGCTAAATTCTTAGAAGTGTTTAAAAATTTGAGAATTGGCATTCCTTTCTCTGATGCTATAGCACAAATGCCCATTTATGCTTAGTTTTTAAAAGAAATTCTATCAAAAAAGAGGAGTGTTGATGATGAAGAGAAAGTGACACTGACAGGGGAATTTAGTGCAATCCTACAAAGAAGGCAACCTATTAAACAAAAAGATCCCGGGAGTTACACTATTCCGTGCATTATTGGCACTAAAGAATTCAACAAAGCTTTGTGTGATCTTGGGTCTAGTATTAATCTGATGCCTTTACATGTCTTTAGAGAGCTTGGAGTAGGAGTTGTAAAGCCTACTAGGATGCAGCTACAGCTTGCTGATAGATCTATTAGGACTCCTTTAGGCATTGTAGAAGATGTTCCTGTTCAAGTAGAAAGCTTCATCTTCCCTGTTGACTTTGTTGTCCTTGATATGGAGAAAGACATGGATATTCCTCTGATTTTAGGTAGACCATTTATGCAAACTGGTAGGGCTATGGTTGATATGGATGATGGTAAAATTACACTTAAATTAGGAAATGAACAAGTGTCATCTGACATTTCTAAGACAACTAAAACACAACACGCTAGTTCTGATACCTACCCGTGTAATAGAGTGACAGCCATCTATCAGGAGGATGAGGTGATTGAGAGGGAGTTCTTTGCTAGACATGATCCCTATATGAAATTTGAGCAGTTAGATGAGAGTTGTGAGGATTTAGCTGAAAGTAAGTGTGAGGGAGGATTACGTGTGCAAGTAGCATGTGCGATAGAAGAGTCCAAGTTAGTCCCATCTGTTGAAAGGCCACCTACATTGACTTTGAAAGAGCTGCCATCACACTTGAGGTATGTTTTTCTTGGTGAGAATGATACTTTACCTGTTTTGCAAGTAATAAATTAAATGATGATCAATTAAATGCATTAACCCAAGTGTTGAGTAAGCATGTTAGAGCAATAGGTTGGACGATAGCTGATATCAAGGTACTGAGTCCAGCGTTATGTACACACCGGACTTATATGGAGGAGGATGACAAGCCAGTAAGATAGCCCCAAAGGAAACTGAATCCACATCTACAAGAAGCTGTAAGGGCAGAGGTGATTAAACTACTCGATGCAGGTATTATCTATCCTATTTCTGATAGTCAGTGGGTGAGTCTAGTACAAGTAGTGCCTAAAAAGGGAGGTATGACTATGATTAGAAATGAAAATGGTGAATTAGTGCCTACTAGACCTACTACTGGATGGCGTGTTGAAACTTTTGACAAATTTCCGTCCCACGAGCTTTTTCTAAAATATACCAGGTTAGATTTATTACAAGAAAAGAGTTATGATTCACGGGAAAGGGTTTAGGGATACATATGTGTTAAGCTTAACTGTCTTTTTATTACTCAAGTATGGTGCGTTGGTTTCAAATGGCGCTGTGGTCCTCTCTGTCATGGAATGTTGACAAATCTCATGGCATAGCCGGGATAGGTTGACCTTCAGCCTGTCACACTGAGGATCCCCGGCAGATATGCCATGATACTTTTCATCAATTCTTGCCATAAGAGTTCCTGCCATGAAACTTTTTGACAGATTCCCACTACATGAGTATTTTCCAAAAAATCATGATCCTGGTTTAGGTTTTATTTAATGAAACCAATTTATGATGGCGGTGTTGTGATTAGGGATATATTTATACGTAGTCATGTTTTTATTGCTCGTAGTTAAGAAACTGTGGCCCCGAAAGCGCACGGTGTCAAAAATTGCAGTAATTTATAGTAAGACCGGATCGTTCACTGGAGGATGTGCGATAGAAGCAGGTCCCACGTCGTTTTACTAGATTTTCCATTCATATTGCTCAATAGGTTTGAAAGATGATTAATACCTACTAACATGAATTTAAATTAGATCTTGAAAGCAGTTAAATTAATCTAC